>OX438748.1:35784035-36190098 GCA_949316235.1 Oegoconia quadripuncta
CGCCAAGCAGTCTTAATAGCATTGTTGTGTTCTGATTGTCAGAGATAAGATAGCCAGTCCCCCAAATTGGGGTTTCCGGGTCAGCACGCTTCCACCTTCGACCTCATCTTCACTTAATATCAGGGGTGATTGAGATCAAGTACAATCCCGTTAGTGCATAATCAGTGCATAAAAAAATTAAATAAACAAATGAGCCTTAGCTCACTACAATCATCACTGTTAGGGTACAGCCTGCTCTCGCTGGGAGAGGGACACGCAGATAATTCACCGCGCGGGACCCCAGTACAGCTACTAGACTAGACTTACTGGAAGACTAGAAAAGTAAGAAATACTAATATCAGAAACTTTTTAGGTATTCTACCACAGGACGGGAGTACATCGCCGCGTCAAGAACTGCTGGATCACTGACGCGATATATATGAGTGTAAGTATCAACACGACAAGATGTCCTCATTACCAGCAGAATAATCTCTCACTAGGCCCTATTCCCTAAACAGTGAAAACACTAATGATCACTCAAATCCGCATCAGGATTGGCTGGATCTCCGCAACTTGAGACTATTTTGCGCCAATTTTGTGCGGTGGGTTAAGCACTCCTCTTGCCAATCTAATTCCCCTAAGAAGCTTAGCAGACCCTTGGCGTTGCCGACGACTTCTGGGAGCGACCTCGGTGCCCCGAGGTATTCTACCACACCTGGATATTCTAATATGACCTGGGCGGACCTGGAAATCTATGGGAGAGGCTTATATTCAGCCGTGGCCATCCTCTGGATAATGATGATGTACGTAATGTCTATTTAATGGTAGTTTAGAATTAATTGAAAGGCAAATTTTCAACTAAATTATGGCTCAATCATAACCGACAGGATGTCAACTCATGAAGTAAATCTGGATCCAAAATTATCGACTGCTCGACTCTGACATTTCACACAGCCGTCGTTGTGTGCAGAGATAAGGGGGGTAGGTAGCGAGCGATTGTGGAATCGACATTTAACTGGAGTGCTTTTAATCTATAGCTATACGAATATCTGTATGAATAGAGCTCTCTGGATACGAGATAAGGAACAAGGCCAATGTTGAAATTGGAAAATAAGTTCAATGTTGCGATTACTGTAGCGACGAAAGTTTATTATGCACTTGATACATGATAGTGAATGTTCGACCTTCGTATAATCCTTGGCATTAATGGACGGACGATTGTCTTCTAAATTAACCTAAAATCATGGATGTTTATATAAGTATTATGGAATATGGAGTATCTACGGACACTGGAGTAGCCCCACGGAACGGCGATTACGCAGGACGGCTGGAAGCGAAAAGTGGGGTTCTGTGGCGCGCTTTTGGAGACTCCTATGTCGAGGCGAAGACTGGTGTGGGCTGATTATGACAATGATGACGTATAACGATGACGTATGATGAATCTATACGGTGTTCATTCAGTTTCTTTTTATGCACAACGGGTTAGCACTTGACCTCAATCACACCTAATGTTAAATGAAGATGAGGCCGAAGGTGCAAGCGTACTGACCCGGAAACCCCATCCGATTTGGGGGACTAGCTATCTTATCTCTGACAACCGGAACACAACAATGATAATAACATTGCTGTTTAGGGGCAGATTTAAATAACATGGTGGTAGCTAGCTAACGGATATTTAAAATGCCTTACCGCCAACCAAAGGTTGGGAGTAGAGACAGTTTGGGCTAAATGACGCTGACTGTACATATTGTTCTGTTGGCAGGACGTGCAGTGCCTGATGCTGTCAGCCTCAGACCGCAGCCTCACCGTGTATGACGCGGCCACTCTCACACACACGCCCATCTACTGCATCACCGGTCTGCCCAACATACCCACGGTTATTATGACCACAATACTTATATAATAAGATGAACAGCCTCATGTTCCCACTGCTGGGACACAAGCGACACTAGACACCTTTCCGACAAGTCGATCTCAACCGTCAACGTGGTTAGCAAGCTTGCTATTTCATATTGTGAAACGCTTCAAGTGTGTTACTTCCTTCCTTCCTTCACCTGCTCCCGAGCAGAGCCGGAAATATACGAACGTAGACATAACATACGATGATTTACAACTAAACGATGTTTCGAAAACCACTTCACTCCATTTTTTTCTAAAACTATTTCTACATTAAAAATACTTTTTTAAAAAGCTTTTAATACACGGCCACATCATCACTTCCCATCAGGTGAGATTGTGGTCAAATGCGTATCCAGTTAACCATTAAAAAAAAATACTCCATCATTGGTTGGCATGTTTAGCTATCAAAACTAACCGTATATGCAAATTTCGTATTTAACCATTCGACCCTATATACAAGCATCTGTCTATCACAGGGAAGAGAAATCTTATATTTTGAACATAATTATGACGTATTCATGGAACTTAATTAAATATGAGTGTGCTTTTAAAAGGAGTAGTAAAATACTAGTGGTAACGTATGGTGCGGTGGATTTGTGTCACATTAGTGTCCCTTGACTATCAGTTTTTTGGAGCCGTCACCGACTTGGCTTGGTAACAGCAGTTCCAGTCCAACCTAGTCTCGTATGTGACACCGTAGTCTTAAATGCTGAATGTTCCAATCAATAAAAGTTTACTTATAACATGATCGTCTTATACTTGTTTAGTGCATGGCATACACTACCTCTATCGACAATTCCGAGCTAATCTTCGGCACCGAACTCGGCGACCTCATCAGAATCAGTTTCCTACAACCGAGGGTGTCTCTCTTCTACACCAAATCGTCTGAGCATATCAACTACTACTTTTGGATGGTAAGTGAAGGATCAAGTACAACAGCCCCAAGGTGGGGATCAGTTATTATTCAGTTTCCACTGGGGCACAGTCTCCTCTCACTAAGTAGCCATATCCTACCAGATGATTCAGGAAGATATCCTTTTTAATTAGAATTACAATAAATACCCGACATTTTTTAGTGACCCATTTTATCGAATGGAATCGCCTCTTCGTGTCCGTGTGGTTTTAGGCAGAGTATAATAAAAACAATTCATTTCCTCCCCTGAGTGTTGAATATGAACGGAGGAGGTTTTTGTTACCTTGAACCAGTAACGGGCAGCAGATTCAGTGACCTATAGCTCAAAGTCTGCGATGGCCAATCCGTTTACCTAACGTGGTGATAAACGCAATCTCTCCAATATGAGAAGTTGAAGAAGGACCAGGCCCTCAGTCTCCAGTGGAACCGCTTGTTACCGCCATTTATTCCAGAAATGACGACCATCCCCCCAGGAGCTCCCGTGGCCGCCGCACTCGGCGTACTGCGCCTGCGCCGTGTGGCGGCGCCGCGCCCACGCGCGCTCCGTGCGCCGTCTCACTTACGCGCGGGGGGGGCAGCTCGTGCTGTCCTGCTCGCACGACGGCGCCGTGAGCGTGCGAGCGAGACACACGTCGGTCAAGCTGCGGGACTACGTGTTCAGAGTGCAGAGGGTACGGGACATCGGAGCGATCGTGCGTCCCGGAAACGTTGATGGGGTGGCAGTTTAGTCGCTGGTTCACGTATACATTTGAAAACAGTTCAGTGAGCCAGTTCGAACTCGTGTCATGCACCCCTCCCTGTCCTCATCACCGACACGTTGCCTCACCGACTAGTACACACGATGTCGCTTCAGTGACCTGCACTTTTTTTTTATGGTTAACTGGATACGCATTTGACCGCAAACTCACCTGATGGGAAGTGACGATGTGATCGAAGATGAAGCACGCGATCTCAGTAGATGCCCATTCACCCTGCTCTTGAAGATCCCGAGGTTGTAGAATTCAGGAAAGACTGACGCCGGAAGGGAATTCTGTGCCTTGCAGTAAATGTGTAGGATGGAAAACTGACTTGAACTGTGCTGCTGTAATTCGGTGCGCATTAGACATGTGAAGAGTGACCACGCACACAGGTAAGGCTTAGACGCAAGGGTTATACGTTGTCAGTATTCAGAAGGAAGTCCTCATAAGTACATAATTTCTCTGGCTTTCTTATTCTTCACACCGTAAAACGACAATACGGGATCTGATGCTTGCCAACAGAAATAGATAAGATGATACTGCGAGTCACTTGGTAAGGAAGAGGCTTACAATCAGGAGGCTTATTGTCTATCGCGAGACATTCGAACTTCACGATACGACCTTTCATTCCATTTAGAGCGTTTTTGGTAAACAAAAACATATGCTCTCGACGAACATCGGCTTCTTATACACACATTATAGAAATAATGTGGATTGCTACGAATACGAATCTTTCTGTTGGCGTCGGTGTTCACCGAATTTTAGATGTAATCTTCAAGAAGAGTCTATACAGATGGATTTTTACCGGGATCGCGTGCTTCATTTTCGGCTACTTCATCACTATTCACTATTTGTGTATAATTATGATTAGCGCTATATTCGTGTACAAAATACTCTCTTCTGTTGTCTTCGTGGCAAGGGCGCCCCCGGAAGGAGAGTTATTTTTATAATTCTTGTATGAACAGCGGTATGTTGGCGTGTTGTTTCAGCCTTTATTGCTATGTATGGCATAAGATTATGCCTGGGTTAATATCGACGACGGTCCTGGGACTGGTCGCGGGGTCATAGGGAAAAGTTGGCTTAAAAACATTGCCTGTGAGGTGGCCACTAGACCGACACACATCCACCAATCCGCATTATTGTGTGGTATTGTGAGGTAAAAGTGCGACCTTCCCAGCCCATCTGTGCCCAGCTGGGTCGAGTCTCGAGCTATATATGTACAGAAGGGGCGGGACAGCTCAGGCCAGGGTCAAAACAGAACACGGATCACCACACCAACTTATTTATTGAGAGAAACAGGTAGTACAAGGGCCTTAAAACTAAAAAACTATTGAGATGTAAGAATGATTAAAATAACGGTGAGACTGATTAAATCTGGAAATCAATGTGCCAAGAAAAAGGACGTCTGTTCATCAGTCAGTCAGTTAATTTAAAATTTCGAATTTGAACTCCAATAACCCAAACCCACCAATGAGTATCAGCTCAAAAGAACGACACCGTTACAGTACCGGGGGGGCGCGGTGAAAAAATCTTAAAGAGAAGTAGTAAGGTTATTCATGCGAGAAAGCCTTACATAAAAATAAACCAGAGCTTTCTTCAGTATGTCTTCTACACTCCAGGGCGTGACGTGTTTCCACATGGTCCCCACGCTGCAGCTGCTGGCCACGGGCGGGCGCGACGGCTGGGTGCGGCTGTGGAGCGCGACGCAGGGCGCGCCCTTCGCCCGCCTCCCGCGCCCCGCCCCCGCGCCCGCCCCCGCCCCCGCCGTGCTGGACGTGGCCGTCATCGCCGCCAGGGACATCGTCGTCGCCTTCTGTAGCAACTGTGTGAGTTTTGACACCTATATGTGCCATCCATGCCTGTGAGAAGCATTCGGGAAGTTAAGCATTGTCTGACGCGGGAAGTTAAGCTTGTCAACTAAAGGCAAGAAGTCACTCTAATTTCTAATATATTTTTTGTTTCTTTATAGTGGCTCAACATATGGGACATGTACGAGGAATGTCTGTTACAGACAGTAAAGATTATGTTTCCATTCCTTGGAATTCTTGGAAAGAAAGTCGAATTCGGAGCATTCTCTATACACCCAGGTATGGTATTTCATTCTTATATGTGCCGTGGAGTTGGACATATGCCCAAAGGCACTTCGACCTAATCGGGAACCTTTGTGCACTTCCCCTGCTTTGACTCTCCTCTACTGCCAACTTATAAACTTCATAAGTCTAATGATACAATTTGTGAAAAGAGCATGTAGCCACTAGGTGATTATACAAACGCTTTATGGCCATGGCACCACAGTCACACAGAAGGTGCTTGTTAAGTTAATTAAGTTAAGAACAATGTTGACAAATTGAATTATTGTTTCCGGTAGGTGAGAATCCATCACTATTGCTTATTATACTGGACAGGTTCATCCCGAAAGTCCGAGGCGGAAGAGGAGCAGCATCCCCTCCCCTCTCTCGTGCCGCCGTCTCGCCGAGGCTCCAGCGTATACCGCGGCTCCACGGGCGGCCTCATGTTGCAGACCGAGGACTGCGACCAGCGCCAATCGAGAAGACTCGAGGATGACCCGTGGGTGATATGTAGGATAAACTGCGAGGAAGAATACTGGCGAATACTGCAACTTGGACCAGGAATTTCATAGGAATTTAACAGGACTTAAGACAGATGTAGCTCGCTCTTTTTAAAATAAGTTTCCAAATTACTGTATTTTTATAATAGCTCTCTCCAAAAGTGAACACCGGTACATTTGGTGTTAAGGATATATAATAAGTCTGTGGTCTCTGTCTACCCCTACGGCAAACATGCGTGACATTACGTATGTATATATCATAAATATTACATAAACAATAAACGATCATGAAATGTATAAAAATCTTCCTTATAATTTAAAGATACACTAAAGCATTTATATCCCTGTATATTATTAGATGATAATATCCCTGGACATAATCAGCTCGTTCGCATACCAGACTTTTTCACAATTTATAATGACAGATTATTGTACCTTTTTGTAATATAAAAACCTGTTTTTATAAGAGCCACCCTACGAGTTTCTTGCTTGTTTTTCTCAGAGGAAAATTGCTTTTTGAACAAGCAGTTACTTAAAAAATGTAAATTTTTTTTGTATATTAGTGTACCCTGTTTACCTACAAAAAAAGATTTTTTGACTTTATATCATAAGACTATTTCATGAGAGCAGCACTGTCCCGCATGGAGATAAATAAGGCTGTGCTTTCTCTTATGTGTCGTTTTCTTATTTCACTTCATTTTCCTCAAAACTTTTCTTCAAAGCGAATACATCCGCTTCAACCGTCCAGAGCTGGTAATCTCATGCTGTGACTACGTGTGCACAATAACACTGACGGAACCTGTCACACCGCTCCTGCCGCCCCCTGGTGATACCCTGCGAGCGAAGCGACCTTCATTCTGGGATCTGCCTGACGACGTGTTTATGCGTAAGTGATTGCGGGTTTCATATGAAAAGTCGAAGTAACGCAAAAAGTTATGAAGAGAGCGGTACTCAGTGTTATCGGATTCGGAATGAAGAATGTAGTCGGACGAAAGTAATCGAATATAGCCCAGCGAATGAGTTAATTGAAGTGGCAATGGGCAGGGCAGCTCGTAGGACCGATGGTCTTTGGAGCATAAAATTCCTAGAGTGCAGACCAACTACCGGCGTGCGCAGCGTGCGTGAGACCTCCTCGTTGGATGCAGTTCGTTTCCCACCTGTCTATTTGGCCTACACTCTGTTGTGGATGTCCTTGAGCTGATATGATGAATATGATTTTTTGGACTCCCCAGCAATACAGCAAAACGGGCTCCTCTATTGTCATGACAGTTCGTCTGAATGTCACAGCCTTATAACTGCTGATTTAGTATTTTAGCTGGTGACCCCCGAGGCCTGGTTGGTTCGTCGCTCAACGCTTAAGTATTTGCATCCAGCGAGGAAACGCTGCCAGCGTTTTGGCTATCTTACCTCGCGGTCCCAATACATCTAGTTCATATTTCAATACCATCTCTTTTGTACTGTTTAAATAATATCTCATTTTAGCTTTACAATAAAAAGTAAAGATTTTATTTTATGATTGACTGGATTCGCGTTTGACCACAATCTCAACTGATGGAAAGTGACGATGTGGTCGAAGATGAAGCACGCGATCCTAGTAAATGCCTATTCACTCTGCACTTGAAGATCCCAAGGTTGTAGGATTCAGCAAAGACTGACGTCGGAAGGGAGTTCCATACCTTGGCTGTTCGGATGATGAATGAAGAATCGAACTTCTTAGTGCGAATCTAAGGTATATTAACTATATACGTGGAATCCCCCCCCCCCACGCCTAGTGGTCCGAAGATGGAAGGGCAACGGTGGAATAAGATTATGTAATTCCAACGCACATTCCGCGAAATGTATCCTGTAAAAAACTGAGAGACTATGCGAAGATCTTAGTTCATCCTAGTATCAAACGAATATTGGTAATGTAACTCGAGTTAGTTCAGTTTGAATACTTCTTCCAGAGCGCGCATCGCCCCCTCCCCCTGCTCCCCCCGCCCCCGCCCCCGCCCCCGCGCCGCCCCCCGCGCAGTTCCTGTCCCCCGCCATGGCCGCCGCGGCTGCTGCCTCGGTGGAGGCGTCGCCATGCCCACAGCAGGACCTCGACACGCTGCTACAGACTGCGGGTATGTAAGTGACGGCATGGGGGGATGTGGGAGAGGAAATGGCGCACATTGACACTAGCGCTTCTTACTTTAGTCCCACCTTTAAATATTTGCACTGATGAATTTTGACTACTGGAATGAATATGTGAAGAAACATAATTGGTGGCGTAGGACCGGGAGGGTGTCGTCGCACGGAGGGTGCGCTAGACGCCCTCCGGGAATGGGCCTCCCCTTGTGAGAGGGGGCGGGGGCCTGGAGCCGCTTATGCGTTCCCAGGTCCTTCCCACTGCCGAAGAAGGTCAGTGGGTATCCCTCCCGACAGGGAGGAGAGTCCCACATAACCGTCTCGTCGTCCACCAGGAGCGGACGCGTAAAAAAAAAAGAAAAAGGAGGCCGACTGTTTTGGCTGTAACACGCCCGCAAGTCTGATAGCCACCGATCCCCACAGTTTGTAGATGTTTTTGATCTCTAAGTAATTTGTAATGGCTGCTTTAACCCCAGACGAAAAACAATGGTTGCTATGTGTTTGACGGAGTTGTGTGCGTGTGTGTTTTTTTTTTTTTTTTTTTATATGAGAGGGCGGCAAACGAGCATGCGGGTCACCTGATGGAAAGCAATCACCGCCGCCCATGGACACCCGCAACACCAAAAGGGTCACAGATGCGCTGCCGGCCTTTGAGGAAGGTGTCCACCCCAGAATAAGTAGGGCAGCCTGAGCGATGAGGGATTCTCCAGCAGTGCTGGTACCCTCCTGGGGTACTAACTCTTTAAATACCGCTACCATTCTGGAGAGAGACTGGAAGGTGGGCCTCCGGCGCCCTCGCTCACCGGACGAAGCGCAGTGGCAAAATGCCACTACTCAGACGTCGGTCTTCTGCGAGAGGGTGGTACTTCCCCGGTCGAGCCGGCCCATTCATGCTGCAAGCTAATAGCTTACAGCATGGCTCTACCACTACAAGTGGTTGCTCACTATGGGCCTCATTGGGACACATTGTTCGTAGGACCGACGGCCGTTGGAGCGGAATGGTTCTCGAGTGGCGATTTGGTAGGCATCGCGAGAAGTGGATACGAGAAGCTCAGGACCGATCGTTGTGGAGATCTTTGGGGGAGGCCTTTGTCCAGCAGTGGACGCCTTTCGGCTGATGTATGTGTGTCGGGGTGTGGGTGGATGTGTGTAGGGGGGTGAATGTGTGGGGGGGGGTCATGTTTGATGAACCTATTTCGATGATATGATGCTACTTATCTTCACAATACTTGCAGGTCTTCAAGGGATCCTCGAGAAAGACTTCGTTATGATGAAGAATTTAAAACACGATTTGAACAGGAAACTGGCTGATATGGAAGCCAATAAGGGTGCTGTGAGTTCAGTCCACATTACACAATTATTTAAATAAATTAGAACAAAACAATAATTATTGTTCATGGCTCCTAGAGACGGGTATTGCGTCATTCGCAGGCTCCACATAAAACTCGTGTTGCCAGATCTGGCGCGTTATTCTGTAACTTCATTGATATCGTTAACGATGTCCAATGATGAAACGTCATATTGTCGAGCGAGCGATGCGCCAACCAATCACACGTCAGAACGTAATCGATGACGATATCGATGGAGTTACACAATAACCCCGCTGATATGCCAAATTCCGTGCCGGAAGGCCAAATCCATCAATGGTGTCGATTCGGTTGTACGCAAACTAAACTAAAACCAATTTTAAAGTAGGCCTGTCTTTTTCTCTTTGGAACAATATAATGCGACAGCACCAGTCTAAATCCGGTTTTAGTTTAGTTCCTGTGCAACCGAATCGACACCAATGTCTTTCAAATCGGGACAACTAAAGAAACTGAATCAAAAAGAATTCAATTGGTTGCGACAGATCACATTATCGTCACAATAAAATATAAAAGTTTGCAATACAACTTTACCGCACGCGCACGGATTATAATGTTAAAATCGACTAGCTAACTTTTAGCTTTAACTTTTGTTTTGTAATATGTAATATAAAATGTAATATAAAATGTAATATTATTGTAAAGATGGAAACTAATTGAAAAGGTGTGTTGTTGCGGAGTTTCTTGTCGCTTCTTCTCCCTAACCATAACACCTTGTGAGGCGATCCAGTTTAAAAAAAAAGTAACATGTCGACTTTCAATAAGTGATATTTTTGTATCCTACATTGAATAAAATATTTTTGATTTTGACTTTGCTGTTACATATTTTTCAGGACTGTCCTGCACGAAAGTGATATACAAAGTAATTCGTGAATCGTAGTCGATTGTACATTTATCTGCTAATTTAGAAACTGCTTGTAACTATACAAGTTATAGACTACTGATGTAAATAAAAAATAAAACAAAATAAATAAGGTCCATGAACCCCTGAAATCACACCTGCTCCTGTAGCATGACATCTTTTGTCGCGCGCGACGTAGGAATGAGAGTGAGATAGTTATTATTATTATTATTAAATTCTTTATTGCACACAAAAATAAAATACAAAGAACATTTAACATAGATGATGAAGTGTACAAAGGCGGTCTTATCGCTGATAGCGATTTCTACCAGACGACCTTAAAGAAGCATTTTTAATAAGTAGTTGGATAGTGCAAGCAAAGTAAAAGCTGAATAACTTTAAATATCAGTAGGTACATATGATATCATATCAGTAGGTAGGTAGATAGTTGTATATTTTATCTTGTAGTTTTGTCGAATATAGACTTAACCTGACCTCATTCGCACTACAACACAAACCTTTACAGGTTTTCGTAGGCGTCTTATAGTGAAGATTGTTCAAATAACGTTCTATGGATAAATAAATTTAAAAAAAACCATTTAGAATACCGATCCTGGTAACGCTCTAACCCACCCTCTAGAACCCACGCTGAGTTGGAGACCATTGTAACTCCACTTTGCGATACCGATAATTAGAAGGCAAATACTCCCACTTTGCCCATAACATAGGTGCAATTTTTCTCGGCTGTATAAAGATTGGTGTTGTGCGACGTGATTTTATGATTTTCTAACACCTAACATGTTATTCTAACCAAATATTGGCGTGGCCTAACTGTTTTGTTAGCCAAAACAAGCGAACATGTTATCCGAGATGGACGGTAAACATCCCCGCATTCGCCTATATTTCATCTTATTTCATCGTTGCATGTGAAATTTGAGGGCGGCTTGTTTGTTTCTGTTAAAAGTCGCAGGAGACTGCAATGTTTTGGTAAAATGTTCAGCAAACATGTTTTGTTAGCTTGTTTTGTTATTTTTTGGAGCACAAGACCCGTCTTAACGCTAACCTGATTATTTGTGTCATGAGATAGATTCAATAAAGTTGTATTTCTTTCTTTCAAAATTTCAGATGTTGGCAGCAGTTGGCATGGGCGCTCCGTATCTCGCGCTGAAGATATCCGAGCCGATCCCTCTGGGACAGGTGGATGAGATGGCCCATGAGTACAAACGCGTCATGAAGTAAGTTCTGCTCTTAACAATGCTCCAGCTTGTTTCATGTGATGGTATTAACACCATTGCACTGCAGAGTGGAGTTCACTGACTTTTTAAATGAATAATGACTATTATTGTTGGGAGCGTTTTGTTGTGGCTAATGTGTTAAATATTTTTTACCACGTTTCCACCAAAATTACACACAACACACACACACACACACACACACACACACACACACACACACACACACACACACACACACACACAACCTCTGATTTCAATTAATGTACGACTGTAATTTGAATTTTTTTGTATTTTATACCCCGCTGAGTATCGAACCCACGACCTCAGATTCGTAAACTCTGCGTTATTTACATTTGACACATCTTATTTATTTCTATAATTGTTTATATATCGCTAAGCATTGTTATGTCCAGGTTGTTTCCTGGACCAAGTGTGGTGGCGTCGCCGGCCAGTAGCACGGTCTCCACGCCACGGAAGAGAGGGTCACAGCTATGAGGAAGAGGTTGCAGACTTTTTAAAGGCACCTAGTTTAGTGAATATGATGAATAATGTTGTAATTTATTATTTAATAATGACTTCATGTAAAAGCACTTAAAGACCATTTTATAGATCCGACGTGTTCAAACCCTTGTCTGAATTTGTTAGGAGGTACATTTGTATGTAACTAAATTTTGTATAGATTAAGTAAATCTGTAACTTATATTTAAAATTCTTTAATTTTTTGTTCCTGTTACATACGTACACTTGCATAGGTACACTTGCATACGTATACTTGCATACGTACACTTGCATACGTACACTTGCATACGTACACTTGCATACGTACACTTACATACGTACACTTGCATACGTACACTTGCATACGTACACTTGCATACGTACACTTACATAGGTACACTTACATAGCGTAACTACCTTTTTCCCAAATGGGGTGATCAGAGATATCCTAAATATTAGTGTTTAACACATTAAAAGTGTAATGCTTGAAACAACATCCACGGTTCACCAAACAAATTTTACATCGCCGTTAAAATGTGCAAATTTATATATGTTTTTTGGGTGGATAGTCCGTTAGTCGCTTTTTACGACACCCACGGGGAGAGAAGGGTGGGTTCTATTCTTTTTGCGTGCCGATTTCAAATAAATAAAATGAATAATAAATATCTTTGCACATACACACAACGCCATCTAGGTCCACAGTAAGCATCGAGGCTTGTGTTATGGATACCAGATGGTAAATAAACTACACAATTACATTTTTTTTGTAAATAAATACAAAAAAAAATACATATATACATGAAAAACATCCATAACTCGGGAACACATTGTCTGTATTCATCATACAAACATATGCCCCTAACGGGATTCGAACCCGCGACGTTTTGGTATAGTGGTCAGAGTTTCTAACCACTACACCAAACAGTCGTTGGTGGCACAGATTGTTTACAGGGGTCGAAAATGGTCATTAAAGTCGGTAAAAGTCAGTTTTTCCTAAAAATGGTCAGCAAAATCAGTATAGTAGCTATGTAGCTATCTACGTTCTTTTCGCTACAAATTTTCTTTTAAAGAAAGTTTTGACAGTTATCAAAGGAGATTGTCTTGTCTGTCACAGTCGAGTGTTTTTGGGGCTTTCTTTTTTACAAATAAAGGGTACTCCTTTTTAGTGCTTGTCGGGTAAAACGCCTATGTTCGGTCTCATTCTGGCTGTTGTATTATAAACCTGACGAATTTATGAGCACACTTAACTTGGTAGTGTTATGCTTTAAAATTTCAACAATCTAAACATGTGTTTGTCGCACAAAATACAAAATATGTAAATAATTAAAATTATTTACGCGCATGGCAGTGATTACGCAAAGTCGTCGCCAAACTACTTAAATAAACCTTTTTTAAAAAAGGAAAGTTATTTCCTTTTTGGTATTTTAAATACATAAAACTTTTTAAGTATTTAACTATTTAAAAACCAAAAAACCCGACAGCATATTTTTTATTTTGTGGACGCCATGTTGGATGTATTACCATAAAATATATCCTATGTCACTCCGGGTACGAATCTAACGACACCATGCAACTCGAAATCGGTCAAGCCGTTTCAGTTACAGGATGCGCCAAAGGAACGGACATACAAATATACACTCGCAACACTTCGGGTAGCAGTCAATATTGCCGCTGTCAAAATTTACCCCGAGGAAACACATGAGTACTCGTGGTCAGTGGCATTCGTTTTTGATTAACAAATTTAAGTAGTTGGTTGGTGGTAGGGCATTTTTAATGTCCGCCTGGCTAGCTACCACCATCTTATCTAAATCTGCCGCCAAAAACAATGTTAATAGCCGCATGTTAATAGGTCGGAGGCTGAGAGCATTAGGCAATGCACGTCCTGACAACAGAACAATATGTACAGTCGGCGTCATTTAGCCCAAACTGTCTCTACGCCAAACCTTTGGTTGGTGGTGAGGCTTTTTAAATATCCGTTAGCGAGCTACCACCATTTTATCTAAATCTGTCGCCAAGCAGCAATGTTAATAGCATTGTTGTGTTCCGGTTGTCACAGATAATAGCCAGTCCCCCAAATGTGTTGGGGTTTCCGGGTCAATACGCTTCCACCTTCGACCTAATCTTCACTTAACATCTAGTGTGATTGAGGTCAAGTATCAACCCGCTGTGCATAAAAAAAAATTGTGTCTAGTTCGGTCGGTTCCGGGCTTCGGTGTCAACATTCGGTTCAGTCGGTCTCTCTAGTTTTTAGTTTGCATTTTACTTTCTGGGCCAAACTATTTTAGGTCATTATAATTTTTGCCATTGACTCGAAAAGAAGTTTTTTTTTATGATTGACTGGATTTGCGTGTGACCACAATCTCACCTGATGGAAAGTGACGATGTGGTCGAAGATGAAGCACGCGATCCCAGTAAATGCCTATTCATTCTGCTCTTGAAGAACCCAAGATTGTAGGATTCAGGAAAGACTGACGGGACAGGAAGGGAGTTCCATGCCTTGATTGTTCGGATGATGAATGAAGAATCGAACTTCTTAGTGCGAATGTGAGGTATATTAACTATATACGGGTTGAATCCCTCCTCACGCCTAGTGGTCCGAAGATGGAAGGGTGACGGTGGAATAAGATTATGTAATTCCAACGCACACTCCCCGAAATGCATCCTGTAAAACACTGAGAGACAGGCGACTTTGCGACGGTGTTCAAGGTTCTGCAATTTAACAGTCATCGAATTATCACCTATGAGTCTCATGGTACGTCGTTCCACAGAATCGAGAGCAGCTAGTTGGTAGTTGACTGAACCATCCCAGAGGTGACAGCAGTATTCCATGCACGAGCGGACCTGAGCCTGGTAAAGCACAAATTTCTTCCCCGAAATGCATCCTGTAATAAACTGAGAGAGAGAGTTGGAGGCAATCGTTAAGGGACAGCCGACCGACGGTGTTGTCACTCGAGTATATAATAAAAATAAAATAAAGACATAAGGGTAGTTTGGTTTGGATTCCGATGTTTGAAAGTACAGCAAATAGTTTTGTATTTTGCTCAGATTATCCACAATCATTAAAACGGATCACGGTGGAGCCGCTTATGCGTTCCCAGGTCCTCCCTATTGAAGAAAAAGGTCGCCGCGGGGTTTTAGTGGATATCCCTCCCGATAGCTTATGCTTAAAAAAAGGGGCTTTGTTTTTAACCCCCGATGTACAAAGAGGGGTGTTCTCTGCAGGTATAAAGATCAGTAGTGAGAGCTCTTCCCACAACTGGACGCGAGATTTAGGGGCATCATCAAGTAGGCCACCTAACATGGACTTAACTCATTAGAGCCACCCGGCATTCACTCCGCACCGCCTCGCCTCGTGCGGTTAGTATTGTTTATATGGACTTATATGAGTATGCGCTCACTACATCAACTCCGTAGCGTCACCGGATCGCCTTAGTCGTAAGCCCTCCACGCGCGGACGGCGAGTGGACCACTCGGTGACAACTCGTTGCTCGCATGCTTACCTTACGTTGACTGCGCATTGCCAACGCGCGGGTCCAGAGTCGACCGCGCGCTGCCTGGACGATTCACGTGAGGACGATACCTATACCTGGTGCCAATTGTTAACAGACTACTCGAAAATTCGTAGACCAAGCGACGTCCACTCGTTGACCACGCGGGGTCCACTGGTTGGCCACACTAGGTCTGCTGGTTGACCGCGCGAAGTTTATTGGTGATAACGCGGCGTCCACCCGTGGATCACCTTTATACAACGAGTGGACGCCGTGCGACGAGGGTGCCGGGTGGGTCTAATGATCTATGACCCTAATATCAGAAATGGTGAGAAGTTGATATCAGACCTTATGCGTCTATGGTCGAGAGTCACATTTGAAGCAACTTCAATAGAACTTTACCGACCCCGGGATCTCAATTGTTGCATTCTTATTTTGAACTAAACTTGGTTCCTTTTTATGTAAAAAGGAACCAAGTTTAGTTCAAAATAAATGTTTATGTTTTAGAAGAACAGACACGATGTTATTGCATTGATTTTCTATTTTAGTTGACAAAGAAACAATAAAAATTACTGACTTTAAACGTAGCCGTCACGCACTCATGACCAATGGGTGCTGGTTTGCTATGGAACATCATTGAAGTTATGACGTAGTGGAGAATTCGGAGTTATTTACATATGAATGGTTATGGTAGCATTTAAATACAGCGAGGAGGGCAAGTGAGCTCTCGAGTAAGAGCTAGTTTTAGAAGAGGAAATACGTAAGTAATTTTATATAACACTGAAAAAGAAATCCCTGAGGAGAAAACTTTAAATATAAACATGTACCCCGCTGGGGATCGAACCCGCGACCCTTAAACTCGTTCGTAAACCCTATGTTGTTTACATTGAGCCACGGAGGCGGTTGAAAATATTTATTGAAATTATGAATATTTATCCCAAACAATAGTGATAGTATTTTGATAATATTTATTGAAAAAAGACAGACCAAACCGAATGTGTTAAAAGCTAAATATCTTCAAAATTGCTTAACCGATTTTCATCAAACATGACTAAATAAATACATTAAATATTTCGGACACTTACACCAATCATCTAGTCCCAAACTAAGCATAACGTTGATGACCGATTGGTGTAGTGGATAGTGACCCTGTCAGCGAAACCAACGGTTGCGGGTTCGAATCCTAAGAGGGTAAGTGTTTGTGTAATGAATACGAACATTTATTGCCGAGTCATGGATGTATAATATATTTATGTATATTGGGAATAGACGACAAGCTGTGCTTAGTTTGGGACTTGATTATTGGTGAAGTGTTGGAAATATTTATTATTTATTAAGCAAAGCTTCTATGGATACTAGATAACGGATAAATATACTTAAACATTTTTATAAACATTCATGGCTCGGAAATAAATAATAATAATAAATATTTCGGACATTTATACCAATCATCCAGTCAAATGTACATCACACAAATATTTACCTCTGGCGGAATTCAAACCCACAACCATTGGTTTCTCTGACGTAGTGACCCACTACTCAATAGGTCGGCTCTTCCCCTCATTTATTCTTCAATACCGCACTCAAATAGGCCCACGCATTACTGAGACACGTCTGGGCAAAGACGGGACACACACACACAAACACATAACACCAGTCTTTTTTCGTCTGGGTTAATAAAAAAGGTGATATGAATACGTAAAATAGGTCTTCTCGTTTCTCCAGTAGTTTTATCGCTGTGATGGAACATCTAAACCCACATACCCTTCCTTTTTAGTTTAGTCGGGTAAAAAGAATTAAAATATAAACTCAACATTCCACAGCACTACGTATTGCTAGATACGCCACCCTTGATCATGGCAGATAAAACAGTTTCGTCGGAAGATGAGAGCCAATATGACATATTAAAAGCATACAGTGACAACGGAAATCCAATATGCAAGTACAAACCTCTGGATGAAAAGGACTACGAGAAGTTCCTTAGCAAGACTGCTCTGTGTCGGACTCCATGCTTCCTCAAAATGTGTAAGTACTTTTTATTTTTTTTTATGCTCTTGCTGGACTTTGACCAAAGGTGGAAGTGTGCTTATCCGGAACGACAACTCAGGGCACTGGCTATCATTTTTTTTATTATGCACAACCGGTTAGCACTTGACCTCAATCACACCTGATGTTAAGTGAAGATGAAGCGTGAAGGTGGAAGCGTACTGACCCGGTAACCCAATCTTATTTGTGGGACTGGCTATGTTATCTCTGACAACCGGAACACAACAATGCTATTAGCTTTTCTGTTTCGGCGACCGACTTAGATAAGATGGTGGTAGCTAGCCAGGCGGACACAGTAGTAAAAATGTACCACGTTGGAAATCAAACCACCTCTGTTGTGTAAACTTTATTTTCTGTAAACTGAGTCATAGATGCTATTAAACAATATTTAAATACGTTTCTTTTGTTTGCTTATCATATAACAATACTCCGTGAAGGACGAATGCTGGTATGTCAGACGCTATGTAAACACGTACCTATTAGGAACATTTTTTACATTTTGACATATTTTCATTATCAAAAAAAAATATTAAAATCATTACATATTATGCTTATTATTATGCTTACATACGTACATCAGCATCATTACAATGTTACAATGTGCTACTACACAAACCAAGCAATATAAATATTACTCATACGATGATGTTAATGATGAATGATGATGATTTCGGTCATGGCGACCACTTCGGGGTGCTGGTTCCAACACTGACTTGTGTGAATGCTGGGTAAAAGAAGAATGAAAGTAGAATTAATGCAGTGGAAATGAGATCATTGAGAAGGGTAATGGGGTGACTTTGAAAGATAGAATCAGGAATAGTGTAATTAGGGAGTTCAGCAGTGTGAATGAAGACGTAGTGACAAAGATTGAAAAAGGTATGTTGAGATGGTTTGGACATGTGCACAAGATGATTGAAAGAAGACTTACGAAAGAGATATACAAAGCGAATGTGGATGGTAATGTTGGTAGGGGAGACCACGGCGAAGTACCATGATAAATCGGGGACGTCTTAAAGAAAGGCCAAGTCAAGAGTACCCTAAACCGACGAGTATGTATGAACAACCTTATGAGATGGAATGAAGCAAAAGAGGTGTGTCAGGATCGTAGCAAGTGGAAGTCTGTGGTCTCTGCCTACCGCTACGGGAAACAGGCGTGACATTATGTATGTATGTATGAGCACTTCGACTCCTAATCGGTTTGGCGCTGGTGCCCTCGAAGATGACTAATATAGGCGATCTTTGCGGTGAACTCCCGTGGGCAATATGGGCACGTAAGCACACCTCCCACGTAGTGATAATGAATGGCAGCGGCTGGACGGGTTTTCAGCTCGTCGCGTTCAGCTTTACGCTGCTCCTCGAAATCACTTACTCTCCCATCCACTATCCGGCGCCAATCAGGACGTTGTGACTTTGGAACGAGCGGTTCGCGCGATTTACAAACTGGGCCCCAGAGTGTCTCTTAGGAATAAATTTAAAGAAATTAATATATAACATTAGCATCGCAATATGTTTACGAAAACTTAATGTATGTAAGAAAAAATATAGAATCGTTTAAGAAAAATAGTGATATACATAAAGTTAAATACCAGATATAAAAATAAACTTGCTGTTCATGTCAGCCGTTTACACAAAGTCACTAAGTCATTTAAGGGGCAATGTATACGCTTTTATAATAAGGTTCCAGTGGACATTCAAAATTTACCTTTAAATAAATTCAAAACCATCATAAAACAGATATTATTTACCAAAGGTTATCATAAAATTTCTGACTATCTGGATGATAAGCAAGCATGGACATAGACCGCTCGGCGATATTCAGTCTAATTGTACAATATAATATAATTGTAACCCAAACTTATTTAAATACTTATGTATGCACGGTTCGATTTTTTTTTATGATCAACGGATTAGCACTTCATCTCAATCACATCTGATGTTAAGTGAAGATGAGGCCGAAGGTGGAAGCGTACTGACCCGGAAAGCCACCTTATTTAGCGAACTGGCTATCTTATCTCTGACAACCGGAACACAACAACGCTATTAACATTGCGTCTTTGGCGGCAGATTTAGATAAGATCGTGGTAGTTAGCGAGGCGGACATTTAAAATGCCGTTTGAAATGACATTTAAAACGCTGGCGATCGAAACTCCGAATCGTAAACACAATGTTGGGTTCTGGCAGAATTAGCAGTGGGGGCTCCCTGTAACTTTACGCTGAGTCAGATTCAATTAGTTAGCCTGGTACAGGGCGCACATAAATTATAAAATTGTCTGGCTTTTTGTACTTATATTGCTTGTTGTTAATTGTTTCTGTGTACCTTGTATTTCTGTCAGCGAATAAAGTTATTCTACACTCAAAGAACAGATTAGATGCCACAGCTAAAATTGGGTACTGTTAGCTAAAAATCTTCCAAACTATACGGATAGGCAAGAGATTAGCAACTACAGGAAAAAGTTTTTAGCTGGGCGAAATTAGCAGTGCTAGCTAATTAAATTAAACCTAATAACGAAAGTACCTTAGCAATCCGACTAATTTATTTTGGCCAGTTTTAGCAACTGTAGCAAATTTTTGAGACTTTTTTTAGCAATTTTTGGTATTTATTTAGTGATGACATGTAAAGTTTCATCACTGCCAACTAATATTTTAAGTACTAGACCTATGAAATTAGCAGCAATGGCTAAGGGATGTTAGCCGTCTTAAACAAAAAGTCATTTATTTCGCAGTAATAATTAACTTTTATTTGTTGTAGCAGTTAATTTATTAGCATAAGCAACCAATTATTTAAGTACTAGACCCAAGAAATAAGCAGCTGTGGCTCTGTAATCTTAGCTGTCTTAACTAAAGAAGTCATCAAGTTTCGCAATAATGATTAACTTTTCCTCGTTGCAGCAGTTAAATCCTTTAGCACAAGCAACTAATCATTTATAAACTAGACCTATGAAATTAGCAGCAATGGCTAAGGATTCTTAGCCATCAAATATCGAATGCTGAATATCGAACCCACTGACAACGAATCCTTTCGGTACCAAATCAAAAAAATTAGCTACCGATGATAAGTAAGTTAGTAGTTTCAGTCAATATTTATCAAATTTACCGACCGGTGCTGGAGTACGTTAGTTGGTTTAGCCAATATTTAGCAATACTTAGTAGTGACAGGTAACAGTGTTCGTTATAGAGCTGCACCGCTAATACCTTTGAGTTGTGATAACTAATCAGTTAGGTACAACATCAGAGAAAATTAGGAATAGTTTGTAAAGTTTTAGCTACTTCTTTTATCAATTTTAGTCGTTACTAACAAGTTACTTTGATGTGGAATTGGATATTATTTAGAACTAACATCTAAATCAATTACCACCGACTGTTAAATTACTTTGCTTAAGCATCCGATATTAATGGTTCACTGAGCTAAATAAGTAGCTATACCTGAAGAGCTTCTTGGACATAGCTGCTAATGTTTGTAACTTTTTTTCAATATTACAGCCTCTTATTGGGTACGTTAAACAAGTTTATTTGCCACCTCAGGGAAATGTTTTCGTAGTAGTTAACAATGTTTTAGCTGTGATCTATAACGATATCAGCAACTGTAAGTAACTTTTTTACCTACGAAAGCATTGTTTCTTTGCTACTTTAGGGAAGTGATTTCGTTGCACTTAACAGATCTTAGTTGTGATCAATAACAATATTCGCAAATGTAAGTAACCCTTTTAGGTACCACAGCCAGTTTCTATGCTAACTTAGGGAAGTGTTTTCGTAGCACTTAACAGTATCTTAGTTGTGATCAATAACGATATTAGCAAGTGTAAGTAACCCTTTTAGGTAACACAGTCAGTTTCTGTGCTACCTCAGGGAAGTGATTTCGATGCACTGAACAGTATCTTAGTTGTGATCAATAACGATTTTAGCAAATGTAAGGAACCCTTTTAGGTACCACTGCCAGATTATTTGCTACCTCAAGGAAGTGATTTCGATGCACTGTACAGTATCTTAGTTGTGATCAATAACAATGTTAGCAAATGTGAGTAACTTTTTTAGGTAACACAGCCAGTTTCTTTGCTACCTTAGGGAAGTAATTTCGTTGCACTGAACAGTATCTTAGCTGTGATCAATAACGATTTAGCAAAAGTAAGTAACCCTTTTAGGTACCACTGACAGTTTCTTTGCTATCTTAGGGAAGTATTTTCGTAGCACTTAACAGTAGCTTAGTTATAATCAATAACGATACTAGCAAATTTAACAACTCTTTTAGCTACCACAGTTGAGTTTCTTTGCTACCTTAGGGAACTGATTTCGTTGCACTGAACAGTATCTAGGTTGTGATCAATAACATATTAGCAAATGTAAGTAACCTTTTTAACTACCACAGCTAGTTTCTTAACTGTCTTAGAGAAGTGTTCTCGTAGCACTTAACAGTAGCTTAGTTGTGATCAATAACGAAATTAGCAAATATATGTAACTCTCTTGGTTACAACAACCAGTTTTATGAGCTATATTAAATAAGTTGATTTACTACCTCAGGAAAGCGTTTTCGTAGAACTCAACAATAGCTTAATTCTGATCAATAATAATATTAGCTAATTTAATTAACTGTACAGCCCGCTTTATTAGGTATATATAACAAATTAATTTGCTACATTTAGAGAAGCGTTTTTTGTAGCACTTAGCAGTAGTTGTGAGTAGAGATTTATTTATTAAAGTTTTATTGTATTATAATGTTCATATTGACATACAAACAATAAAATATGTTTGACCAATAAATGTCCAATCACAACTTAAGTACTATAAAGTGCTACGAAAACGTTTCCCTAAGTCAACTTGTTGAATATATACCTAATAAATAAAGCAGGCTGTGGTGAATAGACTTACTTATATTTGCTAATATCAATATTGATCATACATAGCTACTGTAAAGTGCCATGAAAACGCTGTTTTAAGGTAGCAAATTAACTAGTTTAATATTACTAATAAAGAGAACTGTGGCAGTGAAAAGAATATTTGGTAATTTATTTCATAATTATTGATCGCAACTAAAGTATTGGTTGGTGCTATGAAACAATTCTTTATAGCCGGATTTATATTGTTGGGAACTAAATGATGCTTTGAAACTAATTCAACATCACTTTTGCAATGTATATTTGGCCTGGTGCTAAAACAAACTGTGGTAGCGAAAAGAGTAATACACTAACATGTGCCAATGTCGGTATTAGTCACAAGTAAGCTAATGCTAAATTGCTACAAATTGACTTCCCCAAGGTAGGACATTAACATGTTTAACATTCCTAGTAAATGATATAAATTTTAACTTAACTATTAACATACTGTTAAGAGCCACTTGAAGTTATTTAGAATATGAAACAATATACATACTAATCAAGACTTTATTAAAACGCAATCCAGGGCGTGAAATATTTTAAAATATGTGACGAAAGCCTTTAACGGATTGTCAAAGTTGTACAACACGTCGTTTATAACGATGGAGCAGCTCTTTATAGCGTCTTCATCCGGTGATACCGCAACCAGTAGAGGTCCGCAGTTCAGGCCGAATTCCAAGAACTTTTTCTTATTTATTTCTGTTTGAATCTCCGAAAAGTCCTGAAAATTATTACTTTAAATAGACATTGAAGCCGAAATAAAAGTGTCAAAACTCAGAAGACAATACATAACTTTTCATCTATCTCTATTGCTCTCATTTTCATATATTAGAAGCCTAGTTATAATAAAGTGTTGATATTCTCGAAGGTATTGCATATTACATTATATGTTATGTCAAATATTTGCATAGGCAAGGAGTAGAAAACACCCTAAGCCAAATTTCATACAAATCAGTTAGGTTGAGGAGCTAGTCACCATGAGTTTGTATGATTTTTTTTTATTTATTAATTTGAAAGACAAACAGTTGCTTTAATTTAATTTTAAAGAGTTAATTTAGCTTAGTTCAAGTAGTGACAGCTCGTGGTTGGGGGAATGACTGGACGTCTCGCATTAACGAGATCAACGGTTCGATTCTAAATGCAAAGAACGAGTTTTTCGTTTTTGAAATCTTAAGTACATAAGTACGTATTTGTCACTGACTGTTGTGTCTTGAGCACGTCAACTTCCCTGTCTAAGAACATGCTATATAATACTTAAAATTGATAAGAGTTAGATCAGTAAATGGTTAAAGTGACATAAATCTGAATAAGCTCGCAATTGTCGCACAGCAACAGCTGAATAGCTTAATTTCAGCCATATTCTGCGCTTATTGATAGACGTAGAATGTTCTAAGGTAGGTACTTCCTTTGACATACCTATTGTATTAATCCATCTCGTGACTCCATTTTGGATGGTCGCCATTGCTTATTTTTGTACGTTACAATATTTTTGACACCAAATAGGGCTGACAGTCATCTCAAAATGTTAACTTTTTTCCATCTGTAAATAAATATAAATACTTTATAGATAACAAAAGACTCCAATTTAAAATTTCAGTAAGAACTATCATTTGTTAATACAATCCCGCCAAATCTTGTACTGATGAAAGGAGGAAAACGACTACAAACAAATGATATAATGGTTTTTTAAAAGAAACCATATCATAATTACGGTTCGGAATTCAGAGGTACGAATTTTAAAGTAGGCACAAAAAGTGTCAGTATCACTGGTAAGTCGTAACATGGATACGCTGATGTTAAATAAAGGTAAAAAAATTAAGTAGAGATTAAATATGTAACTACCTGCTGTAAAGCAATCATTAATCCCATTATAATTAATGTTTTATTTTACTAGTAATAAAAGCCGCCACAGTAGGCCATTCAATATAGAGCTGCATATTGTGAAGTCGATTTCGAGCTGCGGAAATAATAAGTGTTAGTAAAATTTCGTTGTTGTTCATAGATAATTATTACCATCAAAGTAAAACATTATTGATGTCTATTCTGTTGTACGCAAAATAAACTAAAACCAATTTTAAATTGATACTGTTCCTTTCTCTTTTGAACAATATGATGCGACAGCAAGACTCCAAGACAGGTTTTAGTTTAATTTGTTTGCAACACAATCGACATTAATGGTGTCCATTCTGTTGTATACAAAATAAACCAAACTAAAACCAGTTTTGGAGTAGTGCTGTTCTAGGAAGAAAGGGACAGTACTACTTTAAAACTGGTTTTAGATTAAAACAGCAAAATCGACATCATTAGCTGATAATTATGGTGTTTAATCAAAAACAAATACTTCACCACGACAATTGAAATGTTACTAATAATGGAGAACCATTGATTAAACTTGTCAATAAACCGTGGTTTCTGGGATTACTGTTTAAGAAGTTTAATTGCATCTTATTAACTTTTATTAACGTTTAAGAACTTTAGAATATGCTTAAAAATAATTAAAAAAAAAATTCTACCAGTCTGTAACCATCAAGCCTTTTGAGTGCAGCAAACTCCTTCATGTCTTAATGAATTTGCATGTTGTTTTTCATGAAATTAGAAAGTCTTGCTGAAGTACTATTATGCCAATTTTCTTTCACGTGATCAACTGTATCAATTATTTTTCATCCAGAGTAAAACATCTTCTTGCTCTTCGTCTGAAATATGTGTTTAAATGTGAACTCAGAATTTTGAAATCTTTAATTAGGGTTCCTTAACAAAGTCACTCTAAGTAAGTCTGTCTGTTTATTTTACTTTTTTATCATTTATTTGTGAGATTTTATAACATATGAATTTGTTAAATGTTGAATCAATATTTAATTATAACATTTTTATTACAGTTGTGGAGCATATACATACCAGGGATATTATTGAAAATGACATTAATTTGTTACATGTTCAATCAATATTTAATTATAAGATTTATACTACAGTTATGGTGCACACATACCCTGTTGGGGGGCGGTCGCGCTAATGTTTCAACGTGAAAACTAAAACTTAGGTTTCGTGTTTTATTTTTTGATTCATTATGCAACAAGCTCTATAGAAAGATGTGAACATTCATGGGATAGCACTAGAACCAAGGGACTGTTAGAGGTGTTATAGAGAACTATCAGGTGGGCCTCTGTTCAGCAGTGGATTTCTGCAGCTTGAAGGAGGTAAACATATTAGCATGTGTTGTATTAACTAGGGCGAATTCAGAATACATAGCAAAGATTATTACTTGATAGACCTAAATTAATTAGAAGTAGTTGCACCACAAGTCTTAGCAGATACAAATAAGTTAGATTGGGCATGCTAAAAAAAAATTATATTTTCTTCTATTTTTTTATGAAAAATAACACTTTTATAGGAAACTAACTTGAACTATTATATTTTAAATTGACAATGATGAAATGAATAGGCCGTCAAATGCCAACTGAAACTATCAATCATTAAAATCAAAATATATACAAATGGATGTTATTGGCAGGAATTAAGTTTTTTTAACATACCCATTGTAATGTATAAACAAGGTTTTTTTTATGAAACATCTAAGATAATAGCGAAATCAACTCAGGCAAATTAAAAACCTTCAAAGAAATGTTGTGCTCGGAGGTATAAATATTTACACAACCAACATATTGTAGATATTTGTGCAATTAGGATTAAATAGCCAATATAATTAGCCAAACATTTTTCTAAATTTTAATTCTCTTACCTGGTGCCCTGGGTACCTGGGTTTAAGAACTTTCTCTTAATTTTTTCTAAATGCTTCATGAAGGTTAATCGTTCGCCAATTTTTGGGAAAATTTTCTCCAATGAATATTCAGTAAGCAAGGATAGATGACTCTTCTCAATTCCTTCTTCTGCAAAAATAAACCAACCATAACAGTAAGACATAAGTAAATATCTTGCATGACGTCATTATTTTTCTTGTAAATACATTAGGTAGGTAAGAGTAGTTTGCCCCTCAACATGTCACGTTCATCTCATAAATTGGCGCATTGTGGTATCTGAAGAGGTCTCCTTACCTTTTTTGGAAAATACAGTCATACTCTGGCTTTTACCGACTAAAGTTCACCACTATAAATTGGTCATCGATGTTAGCCCGTTAATACTCAATACATATAAACCTGAATTTTATCAATGCTCACCTCAGGCACTTCGCTACAATATAAGGAGTTGAGCAACGAAAACAATAAACATGTAGGAATTACTCCGTGCTAGTCCATTAAATTGAGGGCGGAAAGTAGAGAGACGTGGTCATTACTCCACCGACAAGAGCATAGCTCTTAAATTGAAGAATAAGAAGTCCATACAAGTCCTTGGGCATTGTAGTTATATGTATACCTCACACAAACTCACGTCCCATTTTGTCCTTCACCGGGTTGCGCCTGCGCTAGGTAGGCTCCTTTATTACGTCTCAGTTTCACTTGGTACCTTTTGTAAGTATTTTTTGCGACGAATCATGTAGGTACTTACCTTCGAATTTGTTTATAATATCTTGAGAGTAGCCCCAGCTACTGAGCAGTCGTGACATAGTAATTTCTTGATCTATATACTATAAACTCACTTGAAATCACAAACTAACCTTTTTTACGAAAATTTAGACTCGACACATACTCAACTGACGAACGACTAAAAGTAGTAGACCGAGTATTTCGCGCCGACGCCGACAGACGCAGGGTTGCCAGATGTTATTTTCCAATTTTAGCCAGATTAAAAATGTTTTATCCAAAATGTTATTTTCTCAAAAAAACAACCGCCAAACTTCATTAAACAAGAATAACAAATAAAATTGTAAATGAGTGTCTACAATTTCATAATTAATACAAACGCGCGCGGTTGCGCCTTGGTCAGCGTAAAGCTTCCGATATTGTATGTGTGACCGTGGGAATACCTATATTGCATTGTAATCGTTTTGTATTTTCCTCAATATTTGTTATTAGTTACAGACTATTTTGTTATACTCATTGACATTTTCATTTTTCAGATTTTGAATGCACTAAAAGGCACTGTTTCTTTATGTTTCGTTTACGGTCAATTCGCCTGTTTAATTTATTTTCAGAAATATTTCGCCAGGACCGCAATGTTTCACCAGAATAAAATATATAAAATACCCCAATAAATTTTTTTTGGGTCAAGTATACTTTAAAACTATAAAAACCGGTCAAGCGCGAGACCAATGACGACGCTTGTATGTATAGATATTATTATTACTGTTTTTTACGTTATAGCAAAACAAATTACCCGTCATTAAATTAATGAAGTTCGTTAAACGTTAAAGCGTTACATTTCAATAGATTTAACGAAAGTTAACTTTAACTTGTAATAGAAATTTATTTTTAAAATGTCTTAATAAATCTAATGTCTAATTAAATAGTTATTTAAAAAAAATTGGTGTGGGAAGCTTACTGGACTGGACTTAAAAAATTATATTATTTTATAGGGTGTTTCATTACCTAGGGTTTGTAATAATAAGTTGTCTTCCGTCGGTTTTTCCGGAATCTTATAATCTTGGAATCTTTAAGAGTAGAGTGAATAGCATTTACTGAGATCGCGTGCTTCATCTTCGGCCACATCATCACTTCACATCAGGTGAAAAAGTCATACATAAAAAAATATATTATTTAAAGATCAAAATACCGTCATTCATCGTTATCTAACATAAGGTGCATATTACCATTCATACATATCAATATATTAAAGTTATCTGAAAGCGAAACTAGTAGGCGTTACGCATTTTATGAAACTACCAATGAACAGGAATCCTGAAATAGCCTCAATCGCCTGTCATTTTTCTTCCAGGGTAACGTAAATGGGTACTAGTAGGTAATTTGTCGTATTTTTTCGGATCGTAAATGTCGAAACATTTCGCTGAACTGGATGCGGGCCGGCAGCAATGTTGTCAAAATTTATTTACAAAAAAGCGCCGAGTTGACTTTATAAACCGCTGGACAGTCACATTTTGGCGAGGAAAGCTAGAGGAAATATTATTATTTATTATTTTCGACATTAAGCTTATTAGTAGCTCATAATATAACTGGATATTTACCACGAGCATATGGGGTTTCCCACTTAAATGAAAAAAACCATAGTTTAAGAACTTTAGCTGTTGTCGCTAAGTTCTTGTTAGTTAATTTTGCTAAAGACATTCGTCCTCAAATAATAATAATAATAATGCCGGACGATCACACCGACTAGCTGGCCTCAAACGAGAACCGACCTCTGGGGACATTACCCAGAACACCAGTTCCGAGAAAATTAAAAAAAAATCGTTTTCTAAATTCGTATAGCAATAGTAAAATCAAAGTAGTAGTCACCTAGCCAAATTGATTGTTAAGAACTTTAGCTGTTGCCGCTAAGGTCTTATTAGTTCATTTTGCTAAAGATATTCGTTCTCAAATAATAATAATGCCGGACGATCATACCGATTACCTGGCATCAAACGAGAACCTGGTAACGATTTCAGGCGGCATTACCCAGATAACCCAATTCCGAGAAAATTTAGAGAAAATCGTTTTCTAAAATTTATATAACAATAGTAAAATCAAAGAAATGGTCAGTTACTCAAGTTGTTAGCTAAGAACTTTAGCTGTTGTCGCTAAGTTCTTATTAGTAAATTTTGCTAAAAATATTAATCCTCAAATAATAATAATGCCGGACGAAGACACCGATAGGTAATCGGCCTCAAACTAGGATACCCTTTATTACGAGAACCTAGTAACGACTTTTGGAGGCATTACCCATAACATCCAGACCCGAGAAAATTTATAAAAGATCATTTTCTTAAATTTATAGAACAATAGTAAAATCATAAAAGTCAGTTCCCGCCAAGTTGACAGTTAAGAACTTTAGCTGTTGTCGCTAAGTTGTTCTTCGTTAATTTTGCTAAAAATATTCGTCCTCAAATTTTAAATACAAACCGCTATAGGAACCTACTATCGGTCTTTAGGGAATTAACTACTTATTTAATTACTAGCTTTAGCTCGCAAATTCGTCCGTGTACAATATAAACAAAAATAATTTGTGAATACATTCTATACACTTTTCTATATCGGGTGCCATAAAAACATAGCGCCTCGGATTTGTGTAGGGCCACCTCCAGATCGAGCATCCTTATGCGCCTCGCCACTTGTGCTACTAACACAGTGACAAGGCGTTCCGCTTTCCAGTACGAGCTCCCCCGTGCCGTCACCTGCGTATCGTGTGCATAAAAGGTGACATCCGCGCCAGGAAGGAGCTCGCCCCTCAGTACCCAGTAACCGATGTTTCACAAGAGCGGGCCTAGCACCGAGCCCTGTGGAATACGGTACCACGTTTTGGATAATCTATGAACCTATCCGAGAGGTAGGCGCCCAGTATTCAGCATAGGTATGGAGGCATGTCATGGACCTTCAGTGCCTCTATAATGCACCCCCAGGGGACTGGGGAACTTCGATATTGACCTTAACGACGGTAACCGGTTTCAAGACAACGTGAGAATTAGCCATGACTTTCGTTTTGTCTATGTTAATTTTGAGACCTGAATGGAAGAAACGTTGTGATATATTCGCCATTTACATTTTTTCCTCCTCCAGTACGCAGGTGAACCTTCGGGGATATCACATCCCCCTGAGTAACACCCACACGTAATGAATGGGTTTGGACTTTTGATCTTGTAGTTGCACATTCATTATAGCGGCGTCAAACAGATATCTCAACATCTCGTATATCTCGCCAATCCATTGAGATAGCTGCAGAGATTCTAGCATAGCACAGATTTCGACAGAGTCGAACACTATCATGTAGTCCATGAATGTAAGACACAGTGGCTGATTATACTCCTCTGTCGCTCAAGCCCATTCCATATCATTACCTACCGTTTACGTGAGCTACATCTCTTACGTCTCTACGTCTTCTTACTGCTGGGGCTAACCCAAGACGGGGTATCCTGACCCGGTACGAGTATGAATGGTAATGATATGGAACGGGCTCGAGCAGTTGTAGCTCACGTAAACGGCAATGGTATGGAACGTGCTTACTACGCGGCAAGGCTGATTCATAAAACCCATCGCTTTCAGGAACACACAAGTCGCACAATTTCAAATTTGGAGCAGCTATCTCCATCAAAAGCTCTAACCTGAATGTCCCTTGTTTTTTCCTCAATTTCTAAAAAAAAGCGAGCGTGTAGATCTAAACAAGGAAGCCAAATTAAATAACTACCTTGATAAAAAAAAAAGAAAAAACCATGGCAATACGCGATAAAGTTGAAATCACACTATTTATCGTGGTAATCTGTTAAAACGAGTGACAGTCGTCGTAGAGCAGCATTTTGACATTCGTTTGCGATAAAATGTGCGTTTTTAGCGAGATCAACTTAGGGAAGTTTGGAATATGTATCAAAGATTATTATTTGACAGTGCAAGAATAATTTGAAACAATTGCACAACAGTCTTAGCAGATACTCATAAGTTTAATTGTATTGTATAGACAAGGACTTTTTGTGAATTACATATACAATTATTAGCTAGCGGTGTTAAAATTTTAGCAAGATCAACTATAACAAAGATTATTACTTGACCGAGCGAAACATTCGAAGTATTTGCACAATAGACTTAGCAAATACGAATAAGTTTTTAGCGAGATCAACTGACAAAAATAAAAATATACATTAAAGATTATTACCTGACAGAGCACGATTAATTTGAAGCAGTTGCACAACAGTCTTAGCACATACTAATAAGTGTAATTACATATAACTTATTAGCAGTCTTTTTAAAAATTCTGAATTATATATTTACAATTGTATTGTATAGACAACGACTTTTTGTGAATTACATATACAATTATTAGCTAGCTATGTTAAAATCTTCAGCACAACAGTTGAACATGCAAGTTCAACTATAACAAAGATTATTACTTGACCGAGCAAAACAATTAGAAGCAGTTGCACAACAGTCTTAGCAAATACGAATAAGTTTAAATGTATTGTATAAGTAAGGATTTATTATGCCTTACATAGAAACATGTTAGCCAGTGTGGTTAAGTTTTTAGCGAGATCAACTAAGGAAAGTTTAAAATATATATCCAAGATTATTACCTGACAGAGCAAGATTAATTTGAAGCAGTGGCACAACAGTCTTAGCAGATACTAACAACTTTAATTGTATTGTATAAACAAGGACTTTTTATGAATTACATAGAAACGTTTTAGCTACTGTTATTAAGTTTTTAGCGAGATCAACGAAGGAAAATTAAAAATATCCATCCAAGATTATTACCTGATAGAGCAAGATTAATTTGAAGTAGTTGCACAAACAGTATTAGTAGATACTAATAACTTTAATTGTATCGTATAAACAAGGACTTTTTATGGATTACATAGAAACATTTTAGCTAGTGTTATTAAGTTTTTAGCGAGATCAACTAAGGAAAATTAAAAATATCCATCCAAGATTATTACCTGATAGAGCAAGATTAATTTGAAGTAGTTGCACAAACAGTATTAGTAGATACTAATAACTTTAATTGTATCGTATAAACAAGGACTTTTTATGGATTACATAGAAACATTTTAGCTAGTGTTATTAAGTTTTTAGCGAGATCAACGAAGGAAAATTTAAAATATACATCCAAGATTATTACCTGATAGAGCAAGATTAATTTGAAATAGTTGCACAACAGTCTTAGCAGATAGTGATAACTTTAATTGTATCGTATAAACAAGGATTTTTTATGGATTACATAGAAACATTTTAGCTAGTGTTGTTAAGTTTTTAGCGAGATCAACTAAGGAAAATTTAAAATATACATCCAAGATTATTACCTGACAGAGCAAGATTAATTTGAAGCAGTGGCACAATAGTCTTAGCAGATACTAATAAGTTTAATTGTATCGTATAAACAAGGACTTTTTATGGATTACATAGAAACATTTTAGCTAGTGTTGTTAAGTTTTTAGCGAGATCAACTAAGGAAAATTTAAAATATACATCCAAGATTATTACCTGATAGAGCAAGATTAATTTGAAATAGTTGCACAACAGTCTTAGCAGATAGTGATAACTTTAATTGTATCGTATAAACAAGGACTTTTTATGGATTACATAGAAACATTTTAGCAAGTGTTGTTAAGTTTTTAGCGAGATCAACTAAGGAAAGTTTAAAATATATATCCAAGATTATTACCTGACAGAGCAAGATTAATTTGAAGCAGTGGCACAACAGTCTTAGCAGATACTAATAAGTTTAATTGTATCGTATAAACAAGGACTTTTTATGAATTACATAGAAATATTTTAGCTGGTGTTGTTAAGCTTTTAGCGAGATCAACTAAGGAAAATTTAAAATATATATTCAAGATTATTACCTGACACAGCAAGATTAATTTGAAGCAGTGGCACAACAGTCTTAGCAGATACTAATAAGTTTAATTGCATTGCATAATCAAGGACTTTTATGTAGTACATATAAACTTATTAGCGACTGTTATTAAGTTTTTAGCGAGATCAACTAAGGAAAAATTTAAATAGATAGCAAAGATTATTACTTGACCAAGCAAAATAATTTAAAGCAGTTGCACAGTAGTCTTAGCAAATACGAATAACTTTAATTGTGTAGTAACAGACAAGTCATTTTTATCAATTAAGTACAAACTTGTAAGCTTATATAGCTAAGTTTTTAGATAGATTCATTTCGGGACGTTAAAAACATATACTGAGGATAATATCTTAGTTCAGTTTGCGAAGTTTTGTGGTAATGTTGACTAATATGTATCTTTGCCGCTAGTAACAACAAAAATTAGTAAGAACCGTGACTTTCTTAGCACTAGTAAATAACAGTCCATTGCTATCACAGCCAAACAACAACTTTGTTACTACGAATAAGGACAAATTGCTGGATAAAGAAAGAATTTAGCAGTACTGACTAATTTTTTCAGCTAAATATTGTTTGACCCTGCAGCTAACTGCTCTTTATTGAGGTAGAAAAGCCATCGCTACGGTTGCAAAAATTTTTGATTGGACAACTAAATCGCGGCAACCAAGTTTGTTTAGCTGCGATATATAAACCATTTCTTTCCGTGTATTCTATTTTAATGTTGTTTACATTATGCCACGGAGGCGGTTCGATAAAATAATAGACACCCTTGTGAAACGTTCCTCCTCTATCAACAATCCGTCGCTTATCAAATATCACAGTCATTCTTACACAAGATGATATAAGATATATATAACGATTAAAGCCGATTTCATTACAGGGTCAGTGTCATTAACATCTCAAAGATATACTCCGACAACAAACACTCTCACACCGAGATAAAGTATAATGTTTAAATGTAATGAAAACAAACGGTTGCGTTATCGAAACGTCCAGATAACCGCAGCGTTTGACGTCATAACGCGTAACGTCGAAATTGCGGATTTTTTTTTTAGTAATTTTCGCGAGCGAAACCTGAGCAGACTGCTTTGGTGATAATTAAAAAAAAAGTGACAGAAACGAAAGAGATTTACCAAAATGCTTGTGACGATAAAAGTAGTTAAACTTAATAGTAAATTAAGTAGATTACTGGAGGTTCGTCCAATTGTGGCCTTACTCAAGAGCCACTACTCGGATGTGGACGGGTCTACGGATATATTGAAACAGTACACGGACGCGGGGAACTTCAGTGAGAGATACAAACCACTGACAGTAGAAGACTATGGCAGATTCATTAGTACTAGGTCTTCTAAGAGAGAGCCGGCCCTTACGAGGCAGATCAGTAAGTAGCTTTATAAAGATAAGACAACCACAGTGACGACAAGTGAAATTAAAAATGTTTTATATCGTACATTATAAAAGTAACATCTGAAATCGTCATCACAAAAATCAAAATCAAAAATGTTTTATTTCGTAAGTTATAAGAAAACATTTGAAATCGTCATGTCATACAGTTATCGCTCATTCACTAGGCAGTCTCCCCAGAGAAGAACGAACAAGAAAATCAGGGGTTGCTCTTTTTAAATAAGTCAATTCAAATACATTTTGGAATAATTGTTAAATTTATGATTCGACAAAGAAAAATAAGAATAGAATATACTGGATATAGCGGAGCAGTTCATGTCCACGCATTCTTATCATCCAGATAGTCAGAAATTTTATAATAGCCTTTCGCTATTATAAGTATTATAACACATACAATTACAGCTCATTCACAAGGCATCAATCTTCCCAGAGAAGAAGAGAAAGAAACTCAGGAGTTGCTCTTTTAAATAAGTATATTTTTACCATTTACGTTTCGACAAAGAATAATAGAAAATAATATCGTGAATATCACCGAGTGGTTCATTTCCATGCATGTTTATCATCTAGATAGAAATTTATTAAATGTAATATAGGATCTCTTCCAAATGAACCACAGTATTGTTCGAATTTTTAAGTGGTATCCTTTTTAATTCAATTCAAATATTTCATACAGAAATTAATTCCCATTTTGAATTTCATGCTAGAATTACACACTGACGTTCGCATTTTTATTTTTGTCCTGGCAAAGTATCACATGGAGGGTCCGTGGCTAATAATGAACTAAATCGGCGATTACTCCGAGTCGCTTGTATAATTAGCAGGACTCTTAAATAGTACCTAACATGTACATCGCCTGAGGTAAAAAATAAGTTTGCGCTCGAGTGATACTCTATTTTTCATCTCCCTCTATGGAAAAGAAGAAGCGCTTATTATGTAAATATTTGTATGTAATGTTCGTAGAAACCTAGAGAACGTAGAAAAGCGTAGTTCGCGCGTTTTTAGTATTTTTTTTTTAATTAAGGACGGCGGCCGGCTCCCTGCAGCCGTTACAACCAAACAAAATATTCTTTATTGCACAACAATAAGAAATATATCACAATGTGATCATTGCTGATGCAAAACATTACTTTTTTCATACAACGTTTTATTTGGATCTCTTTGGTAGAATCGTGCCGAGGAACCACAGAGTATACCGGATGAGTTTTCTACCGTAAGGAACAAAATAAATTAGGTAAGTGAAATAGAAGTTATTGCCATAGGTAGTATATTTTTTTTTCAATAACGCACGCGTCGGCTCTACATTGGATATGCGACTCTACATTGGATATGCGACTCTACATTGGATATGCGACTCTACATTGGATATGCGACTCTACATTGGATATGCGACTCCACATTGGATATGCGACTCCACATTGGATATGCGACTCCACATTGGATATGCGACTCCACATTGGATATGCGACTCCACATTGGATATGCGACTCCACATTGGATATGCGACTCCACATTGGATATGCGACTCCACATTGGATATGCGACTCCACATTGGATATGCGACTCCACATTGGATATGCGACTCCACATTGGATATGCGACTCCACATTGGATATGCGACTCCACATTGGATATGCGACTCTACATTGGATATGCGACTCTACATTGGATATGCGACTCTACATTGGATATGCGACTCCACATTGGATATGCGACTCCACATTGGATATGCGACTCTACATTGGATATGCGACTCCACATTGGATATGCGACTCCACATTGGATATGCGACTCTACATTGGATATGCGACTCCACATTGGATATGCGACTCTACATTGGATATGCGACTCCACATTGGATATGCGACTCCACATTGGATATGCGACTCCACATTGGATATGCGACTCTACATTGGATATGCGACTCTACATTGGATATGCGACTGGCGTGAATCGTAGGGTTCCTGTCATACGACATTTATTTGGAACTCATATTTTTTCCAAGTTTTCTTTATTTATTTAATTTAATGATATAATTAAGTGGAATGGCTACACACGCGAGCGTCAAATGATACAATTAAAGCCATAATCGATATATATTCTTTATTGCACATAAAAATAAAACATGTTGACAATCAGTCGGAAATATTGTACAAAGGTGAGCTTATCTCTAATAGAGATCTCTTCCAGCCAACCTCAGTGGTGGTTAGAGCATTGTGCGGGATGGTGAACAAAAAGTGCAGTTACGGAATGATAAATATACTATACATATAGGTATATAATATAATATGTTATTTACATACATACACTACTAGAATACAGAAATACACTTAGTTATAAAATTACCCGTGATTATTAGTAAACTATATAATATAAATAAATAAATATCACATATATAAGTACATAATTGTTAAAATATAAAAGCAGATGCTGTTAGTGCCATAAACAGTGATCTTAGTGCCATACATTTGTGGGCTGCGTCTTTTGGTCTTCTTGTAAACCCAACCTAATCACAAGCGCTGGTTATCGGTAGCAGTCGTTTGAGGCCGAGAGCAATTCATATTCCAGGTATATATTTTAACGGAACTTGCATACCTTATAGTGACAAAGTCAAAAACCTCGGGGTCATCTTTGATGGCCATCTGTCGTGGTCACCTCATATAAACGACGTGAGCAGGCGCATGCATTACACCTTTCACTCTCTTAAGCGACTTCAGAACTTCCTTCCTTTAAGAACTAAAATTATGCTTTCACAAACCCTTCTTCTCCCCATACTAGACTACGCTGATGTATGCTACTTGGATGTGACTGAGGAGTTGCTAAATAAGCTTGAGCGCCTACAAAATCTTGCCATACGTTTCATTTTCGGATTACGTAAATATGACCATGTATCTGCGTTTCGCGCTCAGCTAAAATGGCTCCCCATCCGACTTCGGCGCAATGTGCACATCCTCTCCTTCCTATATAACATCCTCAAAAATCCCAACTCTCCTGATTATCTGAGTTCCCGCTTTAATTTACTCCCCCCTCCTGATGTTCCTAGGCGATCCTGCATTACAAAAACACTTGCCTGTTGTAGAGCCACAACAAACTTTCTTTTTCACTCCTTTAGTGTTCAAGCAGCCATGATGTGGAATAAACTGCCAAAATTAATTCAGGATAGCCCTTCAATTGCAGTATTTAAGAAAAGGCTAAAAGAGCATTACCTCTCCCATCTTTCGTGATATTAGTATGTGTATGTAGGTTTATAGTACATATATATATATTATTAACCGAAAATTTCACTGAAATGGGCGTGGCCAGTGTGACGTCAGAGTGTGGGGGTACCACTTTGGAAGGGGCAGCAGGCCAGACGGTGAATATCGTCGAGCGGCAACTTCACTTGGGCTCGCAGCGCTCGGAGGCGACGGACGTTCACCAGGATTCAGTGCTTTAGCTTTGTCTATGCGTTGTTTGCATTTATTTAATTTGATTTGTTAATTTACTTGCCAATAATTATTACAGTTTAGGTTTCGTAATTGTTTTTTTTTAATATAATCCGATTCTTATTGCTAACATCAGAAGTGGGATAGCTCTCATTGCTTTATCCGCTTTTGGTTTGGCATTCTGACTTTTAAATTAATTCCGTTAGTTAAATTCAGTGCATTATTACATTAGTGGGTAGTGAATAACTTGTTACGACATGTCTGAATCGAGTAGAAAGCGCAAACGCAAACAGCGTGATAATACACCTGATTTAGATTTGCAACAGCAGCTTCAGATAATTTTATCTCGTTTGAACGCATTAGAACGTGACCCAAATACGCGAGTTGTTAGCGAGTGTGGTGCCGGAGGGTCGAATACAATTAATGTGTCGATACCGCCCGATGCCACTGGTGAATTATACGTCCCGACCCCGATGACGCTTGCGCCACCACCAGCTGCGTCTGCGCAGGCGCCTGCCTCGCTGCTCACCGCGGTGCCCCAACCTGCGCCGCCGCCAGAGACGCCGCTGCCGACGCCATCGTATAGCGTCGAAACGGTATTTAGTGAAGTAACTGATAAGCTCGTCAGCGCGATAAGCGCAATAAATCCGGTAAGATCCACCCATGTTTATATTTCTAATTTTGACCCGGCTTTAAATGACATTGAGGTGTGGTTTGATGAAGTGGATCATATCCGTGTTATGCATCGGTGGGACGACAGGGAATGCCTAGCCAGAATAGGAAACTGTTTGAAGGGAGATGCGCGTGTGTGGCTCAACGAGTGGGTGACTAATGATCGTAGTTGGTCAAATTTTAAACGCGAATTCAAGGCCTTATGTCCACGGAGGGTTGACATTGCTAATATTTTATTTGATGTAATGAAAACGCATTCGGATAATTATAGAAGCTATGCAGAATATGCGAGACGATCGCTGTTGCGTCTCCGCATAGTAACGGGTCTGAGTGATGAATTAATTACTGCAATTATCATACGTGGTATAACAGACCCTCAGATTCGCGCGGCCGCCACTAACGCGAATTTATTGCCGAATGATTTAGTGAACTTTCTCTCGATTTACGTGAAACCCGCTCAAACGCCACCCATTCGTAAGACACACACTACGCGTAACGTTTTTCAAAAAAATAGCCACCCATATAAACGAGAACAAAATAGACCGACACCGAAGTGTTTTTCTTGTGGAGGTTTCGGTCACAAGCAGTACGATAATTCGTGTCCAAAACGAGCGAAGGTAGAATCATCTTCTACTACCCCCATAACAAACAATGAGAAATCTGAGCCGTGCTCTTTTTGTAAAAAAATGGGTCACAAGATTGACAATTGTTTTGCTAAGCAACGAGCCGAATCCCATAGTAAATCAAGTGTCAGTTTTTGTCGTGAAATCCAGGGTAGTTATAAAAATAATGATATTGCCACTGCAGTTATTCAAGGTGTGCCTGTGGACATTTTAATTGATAGCGGTTCTACCATATCGCTCATTTCGGATACCGTTGTGAAGCATTTTCATTGTAAACAGATACCCTCATTTCGTGTTTTACGTGGTATCGGAAGTCAAGAGTTAGAATCCAGTTATTCAACGACTTTAACAGTGGAATTCCCCGAGATATCGTTAGAAATCGATTTCCACGTTGTGCCACATAATTGTTTGACCATACCGGTAATAATTGGTACTGACGTATTAAACAGAGATGGAGTTACTTATACTCGATCTAGAGGTAAACAGCGACTTATGCGAGTAGAAAAAGTTTTTGCTATAGAGTCAAATGTGCATTCTATGATCAATACACCTTTAGTGGGGAGTGATAAAAAGCGTTTACTGTCATTAATCGATGATTACTCACAAAATTTTATTTCTGGAACCGCTACTACGACAGTTAAAACTGGATCAATGCACATCTCACTCACCAGCGACACTCCGATTGTATATAGACCATATAAGTTATCTCACGATGAGAAACTACGTGTCCGTGACATTATTAAAGATCTTCTTGCTAAGGGAATTATTAGGGAGTCACAATCTAATTACTCCAGTCCAATACTATTGGTAAGGAAGAAAGATGGCAGTGATAGAATGTGCGTGGACTTTCGGGCGTTGAATGCGATTACAGTGAAAGACCGCTATCCACTACCGTTAATAGATGATCACATTGATCGTTTGGGAAACAGTAAATTCTTTACAAGCCTTGATATGGCTACTGGCTTCCTTCAAATTAGAATGGATAGCGAGTCTACTCACAAGACAGGCTTCGTAACGCCCGAAGGGCACTTTGAATTTTTGAAAATGCCGTACGGTCTTGCAAATGCTCCCGTAGTTTACCAACGTATTATCGCAAATACGCTGCGTTCCTTTATTGAATCTGGACGAGCATTGGTTTATATAGATGACGTACTCCTGCCCAGCCTCACGATAGAGGAAGGCCTGCAGACGCTGCGAGAGATTTTGCATGTTTTAACTGAAGCCGGTTTTTCCATAAATCTCAGGAAATGTACTTTCCTTGCTGACGAAGTTGAGTACCTGGGCCGCACAATTAGTAATGGTCAGGTTAGTCCGAGCGCCCATAAGGTGGAAGCACTTGTGAAGGCACCGGTACCCGGCAGCGTCAAGCAAGTTAGACAATTTTTAGGCTTGGCGGGGTATTTCAGACGATATATTCCTGGATACTCCGTGAAGACAGCTTGTATGGCACGACTACTTCGCAAAGGCGCCGTATTTAAATGGCATGATGAACATGAACAAGTTCGTAAGGAAATAATTGGTCACTTAACTAACGAGCCGGCTCTCGCTATTTTCGACCCATCTCTGCCGACGGAGGTGCATACCGACGCCTCGTCGATAGGCTACGGTGCTGTTCTGCTTCAAACTCATTCGGAAGGCCGTAGACGAGCTGTTGCTTATTTTAGCAAAGTTACTCAAGGCGCTGAATCTCGTTACCACTCTTATGAGTTGGAGACGTTGGCCGTTGTCAAGGCATTGCAACATTTCAGGCATTACCTTATTGGAATGCGCTTTAGGGTAATTACAGATTGTAATGCTTTGAAAATGACTCAACGTAAGAAAGATCTATTACCGAGAGTGGCTCGGTGGTGGATCTATTTACAGGACTATGATTTTGAGTTGGAATATCGAAAGGGGGCTGTGCTATCTCACGCCGACTATTTGAGCCGTAATCCGATTAATATGTGTACAGTTAAGAGGCCACACAACTGGGCACAGATAGCACAGGCCGCTGACGAAGAGACCCAGTCTATGCTACAAAAACTTAGCGATGGTGAATTAGACTCAAATCGATATATTAAACGTAACGATGTGTTGTACTATAAACTCGATAAAACTGGAGAACAATCTCGATTGTTATGTTACATCCCAAAAGGTCACCGTCTTAGTTTAATGCGAGTTTTCCATGACGAACACCAACACATTGGCGTAGATAAGACTGCTGAGTTAATACTGAAGCATTTTTGGTTTCCCGGACTTAGACAATTTGTTCAAAAATATATCCGGCATTGTATTGTATGTTTGTCACAGAAAAAGTCGCCTAGGCAGCCATTACAGCCTATTGAGTCATGGACCAAACCCGGTACACCTTTTGATACTGTGCACAGTGATGTTTTGGGGCCACTTCCAGAATCAAATGGATTTAAATTTGTCGTCATAATTATTGATGCTTTTACAAAATATTGTCTTTTGTACGCTATTAGTAGACAAGATACAAGTGAACTAAAACGAGTTTTTGAAAATGCTATTTCTCTATTTGGAACCCCTAAACTCATTGTCGCTGATCGAGGGCGAATGTATGAAAGTTCAGCTTTTGCAAATTGGGTCGAAGGGTTAGGCAGCAGATTGTACCTCATAACACCTGAAATGCATCAAAGTAATGGGCAGGTTGAGCGATATTGCCGTACGATTTTGAACATGATCCGTGTTGAGGTAAATTTTAGAAATGCAAAATGGTCGGATATTTTATGGAAGTTACAGCTCAACCTGAATATTACCAAGCAAAGGTCAACACAATATTCACCTCTTAATTTGTTAATTGGCAGTGAATCAGTGACGCCCGTCATACGCTCCTTAGTGCGCGATATAGCCCTGCAAAGTACTAGCTCTAATCGCGAGTCCTTACGCGAGCTTGCCAGACAACGCGCATCCGATTTATTGGATAAGAATCGAGAAAAGCAAGATGCTCGTATTAATAAAGAACGTAAGCCTCCGCGCGTTTTTAAGAACGAGGATCTAGTCTTTGTACGCAAGTGGAGTCAATCTACAGGCAAGCTAGACTCCGGTATGCGTGGGCCATATAAAGTGATGAAAGTGCTGCCTCATGGTCGTTACGACCTAAAGTTAGTAACAGGGTCGTATGGTAAGACCACTCAGGCCGCAGCTGAATATATGATGTTATGGCGTGGTGAATGGACCCCTGAGGTCTGTGCTGCATTTTACGAGAGTGAGTACCACTCATTTGCACCAAACGATATCTTGTATAGCATCCTGAGGGCTCTGCTATGGTACCTACTTCACTATGTGTACGGTTTGTTTCGTAGAATCCTGAGGGCTCTTCTACGCTGGCATCCCGAGGGCTCTGCCAGTAGGAACATGCTGAGGCCTCTGTTCCCGTTTAAGACTTAGGTATCCTGAGGGCTCTGTCTAATGTCTAGTCTGGACAAGCTGAGGCCTCTGTCCTGTTGTATAGGTATCCTGAGGGCTCTGCCTAAGTTTAGTCTGGACAAGCTGAGGCCTCTGTCCTTGTTGTATACCTAGGTACCCTGAGGGCTCTGCCTATGGTTCGGTATGCTGAGGCCTCTGCCATGTGAGAAAGTTAAGGCCGCTCGCTAGTGAGGCCGAGAGAATCCCGAGGGCTCTTCTCTGATTTTTTGATAATTTAAAGAATTTACATCATTGATGCGTATTATAATTATGTTTACAATTCTAATGTCAACAATGTTGTTTTAGGTGGTGATGATTGTTCTGAGGACGATGTAATTTCAGAATTATGTTGTTCTCCCGATGACAGTATGGTGTCTACGATACACTCTGACGCAGATGCGGGCGAGGTCGCGCCGCCGTCAGGAGAGGCCGTATTAACCGAAAATTTCACTGAAATGGGCGTGGCCAGTGTGACGTCAGAGTGTGGGGGTACCACTTTGGAAGGGGCAGCAGGCCAGACGGTGAATATCGTCGAGCGGCAACTTCACTTGGGCTCGCAGCGCTCGGAGGCGACGGACGTTCACCAGGATTCAGTGCTTTAGCTTTGTCTATGCGTTGTTTGCATTTATTTAATTTGATTTGTTAATTTACTTGCCAATAATTATTACAGTTTAGGTTTCGTAATTGTTTTTTTTTAATATAATCCGATTCTTATTGCTAACAATATATATAGTATATATGTATATAATTAAATTATGTTATGTATATATTTCGCAGTAGGTATATGTAATATATTTAGTGTAAGTTTATTATTCAGTTATCTTTTCTTTTTTTTTATTTGTTTTATTATTCGTTATAGGATTTTTTCTTTTGCACACAATTTACTGCTAAACCCCAAATTTACTAAGTTTCCTATTTCAATGCTCAGGTTGGCTGGAAGAGATCTCTTAAAGAGATAAGTCCACCTTTGTACGTGACCTATTGTTTGTACTCTGTTATTGTAATATTTTGGTGCAATAAAGAATATATAATTATATAAATGTATATCTTAAATCATGATAGAATGATAGTGCTCTTCTTGAATACTTGGACGGAGGGACTCTCTCGGATGTGTGCAGGAAGCTTATCGATGATGGTTTTGAAAAAAAAATAATTAAACTACCTATGCCAATACCTTCTATTTCACTTACCTAATTTATATCCTATTTTTTTCCTTACGGTAAAAAAAACTCATCCGGTATATTTAGTATATTGAAACATTCATCCTGTTCCATGTTCCAAATTCAACTTTTATTCCCTGTTCTAAAGTCTCTTGGAGAAAAGACCTATACTTTATTTGAGCACACTTATTGAGGAACGAATTATCGTTTTTCAAATAGTGAAATGAAAACATATCTTTTGAATTCATCCAAGTAGAGTCTTGTTCATTTCCATGGCATGAGTGCCATGTGCCATTATGTCTGATTTGTGATGGGTTTGAACTTATTTAAGAGTGTTTATTCCGTCCAGTGGCGCCCTCATTGGATAAATTAAGATTTCTTTTTAAATACAGAATAAATTTAAAAAAATCGTTCTGACCTGCACTCGAGAAGCCTAAAATCTAATTATAAACAATACATAAATAGGTAACTTTAATTACGGTTACTTTCGAGAATTTCAAATTATTGATAAAAATGGCCAATTTACGTCACGCTCTAGGTCTAATTATCGTCAAGTTATAGAAAACAGTAGGTATAATAAAATGTACGAGTATAACGGATGAGTTTTTTTACCGTAAAGAAAAAATATTTACTACAAGTGGGAATCGAACGCGTACGTAGATTTCGAAGTTGTGGACACTCACGAGACCAATCGGCGGTCATTATTGAACAGGTTACTCTGAAACGTTATCAACAAACTCAACCCGGTGTAATTACTGTACAATATTACAAGCGATAACGTTATCGATTACATTATTTAGTAGGAGGTACTCATCTAAATAAAAGTAAGTGTAAATATTTGTAATAATAAATAAATAATAAATACTTCCAACACTTACACCAATCATCTCGACGACCGATTGGTGTAGTGGATAGTGACCTTATCAGCGAAACCAACGGTTGCGGGTTCGAATCCCGCGAGGGGTAAATGTTTGTGTGATGATTTGATGAACATTTATTCCCGACTCTTGATTGTTTATATAAATATTTATGTATTTTATCTAGTATCCATAGCACAAGCTTTGCTTAGTTTGGGACTAGATGATTGGTGTAAGGGTCCGAAATATTTATTTATTTATTATTTATTTATCTAGTCCCAAACTGACCAAAGCTTGTACTATCGATACTAGATAGCGGATAGATATACATCAATATTTAAATAAACAACCATGGCTCGAGAACAAATGTTCGCATTTATCACACAATCATTTACCCCTAGCAGGATTTGAACCAGCAACCTTTGGTTAGTAGGCAGTCACTACTCACTAATCGGTCGTCACATAGCTCAAGAAAGCAGAAAGTATTACTTGTCACCAAGAACATATCAAGCTCTTCTCAAAACCAAATAACCTATGTGATCCTGTAAAAAAATCCAAAACCTTATACCAGATAATAACCCTCTATGAGACTTTCAAATATTAAAACGCGTTGCATAAAAAAATTCAAAATGAAACACCACATATATCTCTCTACTGCGTTTTAGGATATAAAAATATACCTAAATATTTTATAACAAAACGATAAAATCTCAACGAAACATTTCAGTCCAATCTCTTTATCTCCTGTCATGTGAATGTGAATGTTTATAAAACTGGAGCTCGATTTGCAGATAAAAGTATTAAAAAATATGACACAGTTGAAAATGCGTCGTCACTGAGTAAATTTACTTTGGTATTTCGTGCTGTCACTTGAAATTTGCTAGAGTCAATATTATGAGCCACACCACACCTTCCTCATTACTGTCACAGTGTAACAATAAATGATAAGAGTAAATGAACTTCTCAAGTAGAGTTCGATCAATTTTCAGTGACAGGATAGATGGGTAAAAATTTTATTGTACATGGGGCACACTAAAAGTTTTGCACTTCTAGCTAATCGGAACTATTTGAATTTCGAATGTTATATTTTTTTAAACGACTTGCAACCTTCTTAGTATTAAAAAAAACATTGGCGGGAAATAATTTGTTAATTGTTTTTTGTCACACATCAAAGTTCTACGTATGCAACGAAAATGGAATTAACTCGAAAAGATTTTAGAGCGATGATTTTTTATGATTTTAAAAGTTCTCTCTCTCCGCTCGTCTTCAAAATGCTTTTGGGAGAGAATCACCTTGTTTGAGCACCGTGAGGCGATGGTAGATGATTATTTAGGCGATAAGGAGGTCTGGTGTTAGCTGGTCGTTATGTTAATTGCTATTGTTTTGTAATATGTAATATAAAATCTAATGTACCCAGTTTCTGGAAGGTATTGATTTCTTTGACATTTATTTAATTTCTGAACATGTTTCATATAATATTGTTTAATGTCTACCGCTACAAATATTTGCATGTCGTGGTTACTTATAATTAAGGTGGCGCATGCACTGTGTACAATTGCGTTTTTGCCACATTGGACTGGTATGTGTCAATCTTGTTAGTAATCCTAAAAATAAATAAATAAATAAATAAATAAATAAAATGTAATATTATTGTAAAGATGGAAACTAATTGAAAAGTGTGTTGCGGAGTTTCTTGTCGCTTCTTCTCCCTAACCATAACACCTTGTGAAGCGATGTAGTTTAAAAAAAAATAACATGTTGACTTTCAATAAGTGATATTTTTGTATCCTACATTGAATAAAATATTTTTGGATAATACAGAATCAACAGCATCATTATAAAATCTATTACACAAAGTCTATAAGTCAAAGTTATGCCAATTACAAATTCTCACTTTCTGTAAATTTTTGTTTTGTTTGTTCCCAAAGGAGATCGCGGGACGAGCTGCATAAGTTCGTCAACACCTGGTCGGAGGAAGCTCGGGACAGAGAACCGTGGAGAGAGAAGCCTTTGCCCAGCAGTGGGACAATATTTTTCTTCTTCAATTTACAAGCTATGCTCTTGTCGATGAAGTAATGACCACATCTCTCTACTTTGTCTCTACTATAATGTCCCCGGTTAAGATATCTTTCCAGTTTAGTTTGCCCCCATCTAAGATATATTTCAAGTTTTGCTTGTCCCCGGTTATTATATCAACAATTTTCCTTTTTTCTTATTTCTGTTCATTGTCAATATTTAATAAATTATTTTATCCTCAATACTTTATATACTTTCTCTACCTACGAACGCATTAACGAAAACATTTAACAAATTATGGCAGTTTGTTTTTTCATGAATAAGACCAACTTTCACTATGGGTCAACTATGAAATCGCATAAAAGATCATCTATATGTCATATAAAACTTCAATAGGTAGTTACCTAGTCGAACACAATGTATAGAACAGTGGATTTGTCTCATGATTTCAAAGTTAGCTCGACAGTGGAAGTCATAGTCCCGAGTAGAGCATCCTGTAACTTGTCTACTTCGATAGCGATCTGTACATACGTCATTTGAGTTGCAGTAAAGTACTCAATGTGATAAGGTTTATACGTGGGTTATTTAATGAACGGGCTGAGTTAATGATCAAGATTATGAACACTCAAAATAAAATCATTACAATAACGTCAGGCCCGTCAGAAATTCACCTGTTAATCTTCAACAACACCAACGATCCAACTAACATTATAAACGATAATGTTTGGTTGTTCGTTATTTTACTAAGTCTAAGGTCAATTCCATTCTTTTAAGGAATGGCTTTCCCTTTTAGGAATCTGCCAGCATCAAGTCATTGTCATCAGTTGTCATTTTAGAAAGTAATGCTTGTTATATTCGAATGTTGCAGATATAATTTTAGGAAGTTGCAATTGTCATTAATGTTGATGTTGTCATTTTAGAAAGTTGATGTTGGTCGCAGGGGAAATCCCCCTCACTCATATCAGTGTGACGGTAACAAGTATATACCTCTCATGCAGCCTGCTTCCAGTCGGTCGGTCTGGAAATCTGTGGGCAAGGTCTAAGTTCAGTAGTGGACGTCCTGTGGCTGATATGATGATGATGTTTATAACTTTAGAAAGTTGAAGTTGTCATTTAAGAAAGTTGATTTTTGTCATTTCCAAAAGTTGAAATTTTCATTTTAAGAAGGAGAAATTTTAGGAAGTTCATGTCTGAGAATAGTAACTAAAGAAGAGAACGGTTTTGTTAATTTGGATCGTTAATAATCCATCACGTGGGCTGTGGTGTGGTAGATTTTGTCAGACTAGTACACACTTGCTAGTCAGTATTTTAAATCGCCCCCATAGGCGACAGCCTTCAATTGAAAACAATGACAATTTGACGTACCCAACGAAGCACGGAAACGCTCATATTGAAATACCCCTAGTCAGATCTACGCCTGAGCAACATTCTGAAATACGGGCCTTAGAGAATAGAGGTGGACAGATAAAAAAATTGAAGTTAGTCTTATCAAACAAATAAGTGTAATAACATTAAAACTACCGTTCACTCTATTTCTACAGCCTCACTCGCATATGAAGTGGACAAGAATATGATCTCGCTGGCTGAGGGCATGCCCAACGAGGAGGTCTTCCCCTTCAGCAAGCTGACCCTGGAATTGAAATCTGGTGGTGAAATTGTCATGGATCAGAAGGAGCTGGCCACCGCTCTGCAGTACGTGCCTTCTCGGGGGTGAGTAACATTACAGATGAATTTGGTCATTGACAAGAGGCAGTTGTTACCGGCATAGAAACGAAGGGAATGAATCTATATTTACACTAAGTGAGTGAGAATGATACAGAAGACCATGGTCTCAGGTTGATGTGGAGGGATAGGTGCCACCCCTCCTCATCTTCATTTAACATCAGGTGTGATTGAGGTCAAGTACCAACTTGTTGTGCATAAAAAGGAATGTAACAAGAGTATGAATAAAGGGGAGAGAACGCCCAAAGAAAAGATGGATGGACTGTGTAAAAGAGATTATGGCTAAAAAAGGATTGAACACTGAGGCTGAAGGCTAGAAGTGATGAATGGATGGATGACATAGTGGAAGAAGAGAAAGAGTCTCGCCTCTCCATCGACTGTGGCACAGAATTAATATAGTACAGTGGTATTCGACACTGCGCTCACATGATTCCATTGCTACCTTGGTAACAGAGTAATTAAAAAAAGAAATAGGATTTGTAAATAGGAAAAAGGATTTCCATTTCCCCCTTAAAATGGGAGTCAATGAAATGCAAAATGGCAGTATGGTCAACCCTATGGAGAAAGAAGAAACGTATAGTTACGCTCGGCCACCTGCTTTCAAGTTCTCCACGGACTACAACTACCTAGATGCAGCGAGCGGGACGGTAGCATAACAGTGCCAGTAACCGGAATGGCAAAGGCTAGAGAAAGACGAAGATTGCAAATGTCAGCCTGGCCATATCCTTCGTCGAACCGAAAAGGTCGATGGCCTAAAGCTTTACACTGGCAACAGCTCGAGACTAAATGGACTCGAAGAAGGTAGGTCAGTAGGCGCTAGATGCAAGTGGAATAGGTTCGTTAATGAAACTCCTGGAAGCCTATGTTCAACAGTGGATTAAAGTCTGGAAAGATGGTGAATGGTGATCTAAAAGATGGTTTGCATTTATTTCCAGCCTGCCGGACCTAGTGTCCGCTTTGAAAAAGTTCCAGCAGTATGTCCATCGCCCCCCGCCGATTCCTGCCCCCCGCGAGATCCTTATCACCAACGGCGCTCAGCATGCTATCTACCAGTGCTGCGAACTGTTCGTCGAGCCAGGAGACCCCGTGGTTATGACCGAATATGCGTACACGGGCTTACATACCGCGGTGAGTGTGTTCATAATGTTTTTTACATGGAGATGTAGTGGCGTTCAAAATGCCAAGTGAACGGTAGCGGTGAAAGAGCAAGCAGGTCACATGCTGGAAAGTGATCAGAAGTATTAATATGCCCATTTTGCCCGTTCTTTCTGACTGCATTACTAGCTCAAGCACTTATTTGACAAATTCATTTAGTCGCATTTTGCCCGGACTTCATAGAATAGAACCTTTGATGGACCGCAGCGTTTGTACAGCAGTGGACTTAAGTATATGCTGTTAATGAAACTATAATTAGCTAGGTTTCGCAAAGTCGTATAACATTTACTTAAAAATGTGTATATTTTTAATTTTAGTAAAACGTATAATACGTTTATTTTCATTTTCTTGCAGCTAAAACCTTATAACCCCGAAATCATTGGCATCCCAGAAGACGTCGACGGTATGATACCCGAAAAACTGGAATCTATCCTCCAAGATAGGCTCACCCGAGGTCTGAGGATGCCGAAGATCCTGTACATCATCCCGACTGGCAACAATCCAACTGGAACTGTCACCCCAGAAGACAGAAGGAGACAGATATACGAGCTTGCGTGCAAATACGACTTCTTGATCTTGGAAGATGATCCGTACATGTTCCTGAATTATACAGAGGTGATAAAAATGATAATATGCATATACAGGAGGTATATCTGAGACGAGGTAAACCCAACTGTCCAACGTGGCTATTATGGTAATTCGGATGCAAACCGCTCCAATGAAGAAGTTTGTGCCAGTAGTGGACTCTTATAGGTTTAGGATGTCACGCCTCAGATATACGCCTTGTGACGAAGTAAATATAGGTTTCCGTAGACATGCTCTTAGAAATATGTATATGTCGTTTTGCCAATATTTGTATGTAATCCAAGTATGTTTTCTTTCGAAAATTTAAGAACCAAAAATGTTGCAAAACAACCGATATTGATGCGAGTTCGCTATCAAATACTCCCAGACCGCATCATCACCTCTGTCAAATCATACAAAGTCACTTGATATAAAATTACTCATAAATATTGGTGCAGTAACCAATTTAATCAATGTGTGTTGAACAGCGATGACTCAGGGCACTGAAACGTGATCACTAACCATATGATTGAACTGGAAACATATTCAGATGAACGAATGTCAACATAACTGGGAGGATTAGTAAGTTGAAGTGTCGAAGTGTTGAAGACAGCCGGTGCGGCATTAAGTTTTTTAGTGGAGACCACGCACCGGCAACCGCAGCGTAGGACCTCCACTCACAAGGTGGACGTACGACCGTCAAGGGAAGTCACTGGATACTGGCCGCGTCCAACCTGTTGCTCTCTAAATGTATGGAGGAGACCTATGTTCAGCAGTGGAAGTCCTGTTGCTGATATGATGAACCAAATCACGGCACAACCAAAGTCAAATGTTAAGTAATTTTAGGTCTCGATGTAAATAGGACCACTCTAGGATAATTTCGTTTAAAAAAATATCCAGAATACAGGTAGATGACATTGAGGTGAACTGCTATAATATGATATATAAAATAATGTGTATTCCAGACCGTGATCCCAACGTTCCTGTCGATGGACAGCTGCGGGCGCGTGGTGCGGATGGACTCGCTGTCCAAGGTGGTGAGCGCGGGCCTGCGCGCGGCCTGGCTCACCGCGCCCGCCCCGCTCATAGCTCGCCTCGAGCTGCACACGCAGGCGGAGATACTGCACAGCTGCACTCTCTCACAGGTACACTCTGCACAGTTGCACTTCTCACAGGTACACACCTTTTTTTTTGTGACAGGGGGAAATTTTTAAAAGTTACCCAGACTCCTGAGGGAGAGCCAGGATTATGTGGGATTTTCACCCACTAAAACTCCTTCGGTGGTCCTCCTCAGCGCTTGTCGGAAAACACCGGAAACTCAAAGGACCAACTACCAGTGCTCCCCTAGCGCTCTGCTGAAGCCCTCCCCGGGGTGGCCAAATAGCCAATCCGCATAAGCTCGCCGATGTCGGCTGCAGCGGGACGAGACCACGTCGTACCACCGCTGCGATCCATGAGGCCGCCACCACTGGTGAAAGGACGGCCAGAGCCCTCACTCTGACCGCCCACGACCCTGGGCGCCCATGCTCAGGGGCATAGCCGTGACGCATCGGGAGGACTCTTTGGTCGGATCCTATTTATCTCGCTTCGCCCTGCTCCCCAACATCGTCTCTATTAGGGCTGGTGGGGAGAAGTCCAGTCCGGTGTCCCTTTTAGTCGCCTCTTACGACAGGTAGGGAATACCGTACCTCTATTCTGTGCCCGAGGTTACAGGGTGGAAAAGTTTACGGGAATGGGGCGTTTAAGCCACGGCGGCTGTTGCCCACAGATACACCCTGCACAGCTGCACTCTCTCACAGGTACACAGGGCCCTTATTCTGTTTCTAGTTTATATAAATGATCTATTTATGTTCAGATATTGGCTAAGATAGTACTATTTGCTGTTGATTCATCATTACTTTTGAAAGTTGATAGAAATGACAATGTTTCTGACAAGGTGAATAGTATTCTTCGGTTAATTTTACGCTGGCTCACATTCAAGGCAAAGCACAGTACACTGTTTTCAAAATAGAGGGATTGGTACTATAACGATACACCTGCGGAAGGTACGTCACCGAGAATTCGGCTGAATACGCTCGCAGGATTTTTAAGTTACCTATGACACATCAGCCGAAATTACGCGGCGTTCAGCGCAGTTCCGAACCTTTCGTCCAGCGACTGTTTCCGCGAAAACGTCCCCAATGTATTTTGCATAACAAGCGACACATCACGCGACGCGCTACGCGACCGCACGTTCGGCCGGCGTAGTTGAACGTTCAGCGTGCGTTTTCAAAGCGAGGAGCGGCAACGTCGCGCTCCTGTTCGGCAACGACCGACCTCTCTCCTTCAGGACAAGGGTCCGACACAGAAGACGACGACGTCACGTATAGTTCGTCGCGCAACGCGCCGTACTAGACGCCGGGCGCCGCGTAATTTCGCGTTCGGTGCGTCGCGCCGACCGATAATTCAGTCGTCGAAGGGTCGGCGCAGGATCTTCTGCAGGTGTGTTCCCACACCTAGCTTTTAAAGACAACCGGTTGAGCGGCATGTGCCCGTGTTGCAGGCTGTGCAGCTGCGGCTGATGGCGGACTACGGCGCGCTGGCGGCGCAGCTGCGCGGAGCGCGGGCGCTGTACGCGGCGCGACGCGGCGCGCTGCACGCGGCGCTGCACGCGGCGGGGGTGGCGGGGGGGGCGGGGGGGGCGGGGGAGGGGGAGGGGGAGGGGGAGGGGGAGGGGCTCGGGGCGGGCGGGCGCCCCGCCGCGGGGCTGTTCGTGTGGCTGCGGGTGCGCGGGGTGGAGGACGTGTACAACATGGTGAGTGCGCGGCGCCGGCCGCCCCGTTGGGCATTTTGGACAGTTTGTTCGCATTCGTTCGAGATCCTAACATGACTTCCGATAGGAGTTGTGTCTGTAACCTTACAGCAAGAAACTCGATAAGTTGTTCTTTAAAAAAAAAAAAATTTTTTTTATTTATTTTAACACTTTATTGCATACACAGAAAACAATTACAGTGATACTTAAGAGTAAGATATACAAAAGGCGAGCTTATCCCTAAAAGAGATATCTTCCAGCAAACCCAACATAGGAAATAACAATAGTGAAGGGGAAACATAGAGTGCACACAAGTAAAATGAAAATAAGAAAATAAATATTAAATACATAATAATAAGTACATAAATAAGCTTACGAATATATAAATGAATATATACACGAACATATAAATGATATATAAATGAATATATTAATACATTAATAAATATATAAAAAAAAAAATTATATTACAAAATTATTAATTATTATTTTATATTATAGCATTTCATTATTAATTGTGAAATGGCCTGGTTATGCGAACGGGCTGTTTAGGTCCATAAAAGAAGCAAGAAAGAATGAAAACATTTATTCAGTTTATCATCTAAATAATCTGATATTTTATAATATGCTTTCGTAATAAGTTTCTGTTTCATAGTATCTTTAATGGAAGATTTTGTATATCAACAGGAACCTTATTGAAAAATACACACTAGTAAATAAATATTTTAGAAAATTACTGTACAGTCCGACGACTGTAGGTAGGTTTTTACGCACGTGTTGACCTACTTTGGGCCGTGCGCGATCAATTATAAATGTGCATATTTTAATTATATTACGAGAGAACATATTCAACTATCGAGCGATACACATAGAGACAGATTCGCCCATTTATTTTGTGACGTAAACTTAACTATAACTACCATTAAACTTCCATACGACCATCCATCTTTCTCTCATTTCTCCACAACTCATCTAACTATGAATAAGTGTACAAAGCTAACTGGCTTGTACAATTACTATCTAGAGTCGAACACAGCTAACTTTGCAGTGACCTAATAATCACCGTGAATTCAATCATTTATAGGTACAGTTCAATAATTTTATTTTTTTTATTTATACAAATTTCTGGTAACAAAACAAACCTTTTTTTATGAATTGGCAGCTGATGAGTGTTATTCTAAACATTTTTATTGATCCTCATATTTTTAAATTATGGATTTTATTTATTAATCTTTATTATTAGACAGGCTATATCGGTTTACAAGCTTTCATTATTGTAAATTTTTAACGCCCTAATCACCATGTGTACCAATATCATAAAATGCACTATTTCCCAGACATATATTTTGCTGTGCTCCTTTATGTATTTTGCTATTTTGTGGAGACTATATGTCTGAGAAGCATCGGTGGCTCAGCGGTTAAGACACGGTCTCCCAAATTAGGAGGTCCGGGTTCGGCCCATACTCCCTCATTATACGAGGGAAGGCCTATATCCCTGCAGTGAGATGTTTACGGGCTGAGGATGATGGTGAACGTCCTAATGAAGAATATACATGGAACTTAATAAGTACCTAAGTAATAAGTTATAATTAAATTCAAATCTATAAACTAGTTACTACCAATTTAAATAAATAAATAGATTAATGGTCTTAATTAAACAAGGCTCCACAAAACAATTTGCACCGTTAATATCACAAAAAACCTATTTATAATGTGGACGTCGTTATTATATATATTGAATAAATATTTTCATGGGAGTTACAGGTTATATAACGAGAATTTTTTGAGTAGTTTGACGAATCTGCCTCTGTTGGGCTCATTTCTAATATGGACGGGCAAAATCAACATGTATCAAAAAAGTAAGGTACGCGTTTTCTAAATGTTCTACCACCATACATCTATCTACTAAGAATTTTTTTCATTATTCAGTCACTTCTTGTCATTTGTATTGCAGGTGTTCGACACAGCGTTCCAACGCGGCCTCATGCTGATCCCGGGGCACGCGTTCCAGTACGACACGCGCGCCCCGTGCTCCTACATCCGCCTCACCTTCAGCAGGCTCCCCGCGGCCCTCATGCCGGCCGCCGCGCGCCATCTCGCGGAAATTATCAAAATCGAGCAAGCGAGCACGCTGCAGAAGCGACCACAGAGGCTCGCTACTGAGGGATAGATGGCGCTGTTTTTGATTTATTCATGTTTAATATTGGGCCTTTACCTATGACATTGGAGTTTTTTTTCTTCTTTAATCATATGTACCAATTCCTGCAATTTTCAAAGCTATATCCAAATTTGTTTTTTATTTGGAAAATGGAATATTATTTCAAGGTTTCACATGAAATATTTTTTTAATTTCTGAGCTAAATCACATAATAAAAAAAAATTTAACAGTGCTCTTTTCATGTGCTTTCCATAATCATTTCTTAGATTCGCTGAAACTTTTATAAAGCGATTACTTTTAAAAATTAACGCTGCCTATACTTAACTTAATGTTATCCGATAATACACACAAAGTTTAGCTAAATTTGGATTTGCCGTTCCCAAAAAAAAAACAAAAATGTTTGTATGGAGAAAACAGTCTTAATGAAATTCTTCATACAAAACGCCAATTTCATAGGTAAGGACCTAATATAATGTAATCTACTGTACCAACTAAACGTGTTCGTTAAGATAGTTAAGATTTGGGGTTAGTTTTAATGCCCCTAAATAGTACTTAATCATACACATAAACTTTTACTTTCACTCCATTGTACACAAACAAACAAAATATTACACGACAGACAAATTTTGGAAAAATGCATATTATTGTAATTTTTGTGACAGTGAAAGAGCGTGCTGCTTGGTGGAAAGCAAAAGCTTAATGCAAATGAAATTTAGGTACTTACACAGGTACTTAAAAGTTGGGCAGCATTACCTCTCTGTATCGCAACACTTACGCGTTGATAGAGGTAGCTGCCAGCCTCTTATCGGCGGAGATATTGACCAAACAAGTAGATCGTTTACTAAAACCAATTAAAATTATATAAAATGTCTAAATATAGTTTTTACCATATCTGAGAATAATTAGGTCAAAATTAACGGCATTTTTTTTTTGCACAACGGATTGGTACTTGACCTCAATCACACCTGATGTTAAGTGAAGATTTAGATAAGATGGTGGTAGCTAGCCAGGCGGACATATAAAATGTCCTATCACCAACCAAACCGAGTACTTAAACATGTACCCCGCTGGGGATCGAACCCGCGACCTCCGAATCGTAAACCCAATGTTGTTTTACATTGAGCCACGGAGGCGGTTAGATTAGATAGCATCACTACCTTTACATCGCGATTCTTGAATATAACAATGAAAAGTTGTATTTGGAAATAAATCTTAATTTCAATGATGTGATCCTTAATGTACCGCCAAGAGATTGTCTATATGTCATTAAGTACTATTTTTAACAAATAAGTAATATTTATTATAATTTAGGGACTCAAATAATAGTATTTAATCAAATTATCAGTAAGCGGGCAAATGAACTTTATGCAATATGTAATAATTTTATAAATTTTAATTTTATTTTTAATTTTATTTTCTTGGGAAAACCAACAGCTGTTTTACATATTATCACATAAACTTAAAAAACTGAAAGCCAATTAGAGGTTTCCACTGATAGAATTTTATTCACCTTCATTTTCTTTTTTTTTTTTTTTTATATGAGAGGGCGACAAACGAGCATGCGGGTCACCTTCATCTTCACTCTTCTATTTTTCATTGTAATTCATCTTATTTAGGTAAAATGTAGTAATCATATACGTAATTATGTTTAGGACCCTTGATTGTACGTAAACTAAGTTTAAGATGTATAAAACTCTATGTGTAAGATGCAGAAGTGTAAGAGTCAGCCTTAATGCGATGTTAGATGTTTTTTAATAATTTATTTGACTTGTAACTGATGCTTATCATAGCCTCTAAAGTTTAAGAGGCAGGCCTAAAGTAGAGTAGCACAGCGAAACTAAATCTTGCCGTGTGTGTCATACTCACAAATTTATACAAAACAGTCCTTTGTTATTAAGAGCCTGCAAAACTTAATCGCTTCAAAGCCTGTATTAATAACCTTTGATGACCGACTGGTGTAGTGGATAGTGACCCTGTAAGCGAAACCTACGGTTGCGGGTTCAAATCTTTATGTGATGAATACAAACATGTATGTATGTTTATCCGTTATCTAGTATCCATAGTACTAGATGATTGGTGTAAGTGTCGGAAATATTTATATATTTAATATAGGGGATATCGACATTGAAATAATTTATGAACGACTGGGCGCATTTGACCATAATATCAGTTGACGATGTAGCCTAAGATGAAACACGTTTACGTAAACTTTGATCTCTAACAGGGAACGGACTCGAGTTGACACTTGAGATACTATTGTAATATGAAAACAGTGTCTTACACGTCAATCTTAGTTCGATCACATACTTGAGATCGCTTTATGAATATTACATTGACCAGGGCCCTAATTCCCCTTAATATTTAGTCCAGTTTCGATTTGCTGTTGTATCCAATAGCAGTATATTGTGCGATAGGTGTTGGTTGTGATTTACACAATCATTTATTTATATTATTTTTCTGTTTTATGTCAAGTTATTGGAAAGCCCCTGGTCACCGTCCACAGTCTTCTACTGTTGTAATGAATGAATGATTGAATATTTATTTGCAGAATCATGGTACGTATTCAGATATTATCACATTAGAGATGTTTCATCATGTTTCGCCAGTAGCGGGTGGCATGCAAAAATTACTAATCAGAATTACATAATAATTAACTATATAACTTCATATTTAAGTGGTAGTCTGTAGTCTTTGCCTATCCCTACGGGAAACAGGCGTGACATTATGTATAACTTTCAAATTGTTAATTATAGATATAAATTAATATAATATACATAATTTTAAATATCCTTGGACATGTGTATGTCCAAAGATAACACTGCCATCTAGTTCCATTTTAAGCAACTATAGGCTTGTGTTGTGTATACCAGATGTTGATAATACTACATAAATACATTTTTTTTGTAAATAAATACTATTTTCTGCCCAATCTAATAAACACTATGTATCTCTAAGGTTTGCTGGTAGAAAACTCTATCGGAGTTAAGCTCGCCGTTGTACATATTATATACAATGCATATTTGCAAAGATATTAAGATATTATAAATGAAAACATCGATAACTCGGGTACACATGTCCGTATTCATCACACAAACATATGTCCCTAGCGGGATTCGAACCCGCGACCTTTTGGTATAGTAGTCACAGTTTCTAACCCCTACACCAAACAGGTCGTCATGATATTCAATTTACTTTGTGTGAGAAACAATAAAGAAAGCCAAATTCCATAACTAATCACAATTGGAAAAGTATTATAGCATTTGAATTTAATCAAATAAGTTATCAATTATATAATAATAAATTATTTGAATAATTCTATTTGTCGATTTCCATTTATACAATTCCAGAATACTTAGGTACATCACGTCATTTCAATGTTCAATAAATCGAAGCGAAACTGAACTAAATTTTTTATGAAAAGGGGCCCAGTTGGTACTTCTAAGTATGATAAGTGTGGTTACTTAAGAATTTGTTGCAATACACTAATTTAATCTTACAGTAAACTTCTTTACTGCGACAGTGTTAAACTTAAATCGTTATTATTTTATCCAAGTACTTATGAAATATATAATTATATCTCTAAAATCAAAATTAAAACTGGAAAAATCAATCAACCCAAAGAATTCGAAACACATATTCAGGCCCGAAACCTAAGCAAGGTAGAAAACGTGTTGCCAGCACCAGAATGCTGGCAGCATTATCTCGTTGAATGGCAATACCACAGTATAACCATTTTTCCATATGGTTAAGGCCAAGGTAAGCTCCAGGTCTACGATCGCGGGATACCTCATTATGGCGAGTTGATAAATCCATAAATGTCTCCACACCAAACGCTGTAAATAATTATTTTGTTATCTTCCTATTGTACATAAGGAAGCCTATTAAGCCTCTAATTATTTACTTATTGTTACATAACTGTAAATGTAGCATAAGCTGTTTAATTATAATAAAATTAAAATAAATAAGAATGTCGTATCACACTTATTGTTAAGACCTACCTATTTTCAATATTTCGTTTCGTACGTCTACTCACCGCTAGATGTCGCGACATGTTCCGTCAGTATTACGAATATTCAAAATCTTGGGCTCTGCGTGATTTATTATTGTTTCGCAAGATTTATATGAAATTTAGGAATACGAGTAAATAGTATACACGTACTCGTATATGTCACATACAAATATATTACACCGTCGCCTTCGTTCTCGGACTACTAGGCGTGGGGAGGGATTCCATGTGGTACTGTAGTTAATATACCGAACATTCTCACTAAGAGGTTCGACGTTTATTGCCCGTGGTCCGATCGCCGAGTTCTACTGATCGATCCATGGGTAATTTTCTTTGCCTGTTCAATATATTTTTTTTTTCATTCATAATGCTAATGTTATTTCGTTTTAATTCCGCGTTTTAATATTATAAATTTGGATGTTTGTTTGTGGCTCAGTCACGGCTAAACGGATAAACGGATTTGAATGAAATTTGGTATATAGGTAGAATGTAACCTGGATTAAGACATAGGATATTTTTTATCCTGATAAAGTGAGTAGTTCCCGCGGGATAAACAAATTAATCTAAGCTAGTAAATAATATGAGCATCGCCCTGTCAATAGCTCGTTGAGTGACTGAGCTTTCTTATGTGGCCCATAGTGAGAGACCACATTTTGTGCCACAGTGCCACAAGTCATCGCCGGTAACACACATTGATTAAAAATCTTCGTCATCAAGCACTGAGGTATATGGACGAGAAGACGTGGCGTGACGTGGCCATCAGGTTAGGATCTCATAATGGAATCTTGGAGAAATTGAGAAGACTCTTTAAATTTTTCATTACTCGTTTCGTGACTTTGAACTTTCTTATGTAGGCTTTTAGGTTATAATTTAGTAATGCGACTGTTTTGTCGTGACAAAGTCGATTTTCGATGATGTAGAGATAAGCGTAGAGTTCGTCTATAGTACTAATGAGAAATTAAATTCTCACAAGATCAACTACTAAATAAGCGAGACGATGCAGGCGTTGGTAACAGTTGGAGCCTCTCGGTGGTAATGAGGAGACGGTGCTGTCCGACGCGGCGGGAACCAGGGCGCGGGCCCGGATGTCACACAGAGCAGCCTCGAGCAGAAGGTTTTATTAGAGGTCGAAATGACAATTGGCGAAGTGTTTGTGTGTTGTGTGGAGCTCGAAATAAAAACGTATTTTTGTCACAGTGTACCTATAAAGTTAGAAAGCTCATTATTTCATCCAGACAAACCGAACCAACTGTGCTAAAAGCTAAATATCTTCGAAACGGCTTAACTGGTTGTCATTAAATTAGCTATGTTTAGGGTAAGAAGAAAATGGACAGGTGTCACCTCGTTTAGTCTTTAATATAAAACAAGCCGCACATTAGTCGGACCACGAATTACTGAGATAGATCAGGATGTATCTTTATCCGTGTGCAAGTGTGTAATGTCAGGACAATACACACTGCACACACACGCACACACGCATGCACGCCCTCACATACCATAAAACAAAAAATAAGCAAAATATGCAGCACAAATAAGGATGTAGCCGATAGAATACGGACTAGTGGAGAGTGGGTATATCGGAGCAAAGAAATGAAAACGAGCGATTACTATATGAATTTTAATAGCCTCCGTGGCTCAATGTAAACAACATTGGGTTTACGATTCGGAGGTCGCGGGTTCGATCCCCAGCGGGGTACTTGTTTAAGTACTCGGTTTGGTTGGTGGTTAGGGCATTTTAAATGTCCGCCTCGCTAGCTACCACCATCTTATCTAAATCTGCCACCAAGCAGCAATGTTAATAGCATTGTTGTGTTCCGGTTGTCAGAGATAAGATAGCCAGTCCCCCAAATGTGTTGGGGTTTCCGGGTCAGTACGCTTCCACCTTCGACCTCATCTTCACTTAACATCAGGTGTGATTGAAGTCAAGTACCAACCCGTTCTGCATAAAAAAATGAATTTGAGGGCGCAATGGAACATAATGACGAGCCATGGAGCGACTGGTTAATGTTAACACAAAGCTACGTCTCTGCACCGTTCACTACTCTGTTCTCTCTTCCTCATTATTAGCGCAAAGAGTTGTTTTATTCGTCGGCTGCGAGTTAGAGCACAATTTCCCATTTTCCTCATCTCATCACTAGACACCACTTCAAAAGTAGCTTTATTTCAACGAGCACAAACTCCAAATTCCTTTAACAAGTGCCAGTCGGAAAAACAGTCATTTTATCTTAGCGAAAGGAAGACAAATTTTAACTGTAACAGCGTGGTTTAGAGTTGAAAGTTGGATGTTGAGACGTAAAAGTGGAATGGAAGTCCTGTAAGCAGGCGTTTGCTCAAAATTAAGGAAATAAGCAGTTTTAATTGGCGTGCGATTAGTCGCGCGATTGCGTCGCGTCGCGGCGCTTAATTAGTCGTTTGTCGGGATTGGACAGTTCGCTCGTAATAGAAAATGGAATGGGATTGAGACTTTATGATTGTGTATCTTCTGGAAACAATTTACCAAACGAGCGTTGCAGTACTATGGTATGAGATGACGGGAACTTGACTTCTTTTTATGTACTAGGGACTTTAACTGTTCGATATCTTATCGCAAAACTGATTCAGCATGAATATAGAACGCGCTGACCAAGTTGTAGGTTGTAAGTAGCTTTAGGTGGCCGCCGCCCGCCGCCGCCTCCGTGGCTCAATGGAAACAACATTGGATTTACGATTCGGAAGTCGTAGGTTCGATCCCCAGCGGGGTACATGTTTAAGTACTCGGTTTGGTTGGTGGTAGGGCATTTTAAATGTCCGCCTGGCTAGCTACCACCATCTTATCTAAATCTGCCGCTAAGCAGCAATGTTAATGGCATTGTTGTGTTCTGGTTGTCAGAGATAAGATAGCCAGTCCCACAAATGTGTTGGGGTTTCCGGGTCAGTAAGCTTCCACCTTCGACCTCATCTTCACTTAACATCAGGTGTGATTGAGGTCAAGTACGAACCCGTCGTGCATGAAAAAAAAAAGAGCTATGGTTCCTGCCCACTGCCACTGACTTTCGTTCTACGTATCTCTTGATTCCTGTTTCGATAAGCAAAGACTATATTAAGTTTTACAAAAACTTTTTCGAAGGATGTCAACAATAAATGAAGCTCGCTCTCAATTTCAATGCGACCCTTAATCCCTATCGAATGTGTACAAACACACAAACAAACAATAATCCACTCGAGACTTGCGCAAAATACTTGAAAATTATAAAAAACGCGCGCTTTGTGTGAAATGTAACACCTCGGTACAATGATGTAGGTACTTATCACTTTACACTTTATTTTCACTCTGATTTAGAAAAGTCATCTCTGTTCCATATGACTCAAGAAACATAAAAATATTCCCAACTCCAGAAACAAATTTGTGTAAAAATCTTTGGCGGTTTTGCACAAATAGATTAAGAAATCTTTATCACGTAAATACCAACTTGTATATGCAGTCAAGAAACGCGGGACGAATAAACTTTTATATGTAAACTTTTAACAGATAGGTGAACGGTTAATTTAGCGGTGAACAATATATATCGTGTGCAGCAAAATTTCTATTTGGTGAGAGATCGCACGTGTTCTGGGAAGTAGGAAGCAGAGACACAAAGTATATTTCAAGTAGACCGCGGCTTATTAAACTAGCTTATCGCCAACGGTTTTACATGCTTGGTAGGTATTATTTTATCGTGGTCTTTTGCGTTTTTAACCCCCGACGGAAAACAACTGGTGTTATGTATTTGACGGCGTTGTGTTCGGAAGTTCGGATGTTCTGCGAGTAAGTGAATTGAAAATATCGCTAATTAAAAAAATAAGAAAGTTCTTCTCTGAGGGATCAGCTTTGTGATTGAGCAATAATGTCAAAAACTTTAATAATAAGATAAAAAATGTGACGTTTTCAAGTGATAATTTTTATCCTACGAAATAAATATTTTTTTAATTTGATTTGTTTGAAATTGCTCTTTTTTAAAATAATGTTTTTGATGACACAATATGCTTTATTGACCAGTTTTCGTTTTATCTTTAACCTTTTACTTTTATATAATATAGATAATGTCATAGCTCTAGTTATTACTAAGCTTATCGCTCGCGGTGGGACAAATGAAACTTATGAATTCTCTGATATTTCTAAGTTTCCTGTAGCAGCTAACGCAGCAGCTAATTGTGAAGCAAACGCCTAGGAGACGTGCAGATTGCTCGCGGAGAGACAAGAGGTCCACGGAAATGGGAACTTAACGAGATTAACGACATTCATTTATTGTACTGAGAGTGTGGGATAAGTTAAAAGATTGAAATGGTTTCTCCGCCGACGTCGTGGGTCAATGTTGATTACGCAGGTCCCGTGTAGGTTACATATTTAGTTTGATATATAAGGACAAATACTCTGTTCATACTAAGATAAGTTACTACATCAATTATGGGACACTGTATACGCTATTATAGCCATACCTGAGAATATCATTAATCTAACTGAGAATAACTATTTAGTATTTAAAAACCAATAAAACCCGACAGCATATTTTATGTTTCGCGGACGCCATGTTGGATTTTTACCATAAAACGCATCCTATGATACTCTCGGTTGAATAGAATCTAACGACACCATGCACTTCGAAATCGGTTAAGTCGTTTAGGCTACAGAATGCGCCAAAAGAACAGACATACATACACTCGAAAACATTAGCATTCTTTCTTGAGCAGTTGGGTAAAAAAATTAAAGATCACGTCAAAATTTCATTTTTGCCAATGAATTAATCTTTTCGATTCGTTTAACGAGTGCAATATATTGCGCTTGGTGTTCAGAGTCTGATGATGACGTCAGGAGATGATGATGGAACTCTTTAGTACCAACTAGTAAACCCACCTAGTTCATATGATTCGATTAATTGCATGTGTTTTTAACCCCCGACATAGAAAGAGGGGTGTTACCAGTTTTTTCTTTTTTTTTTATCCACAACGGGTTAGCACTTGACCTCAATCACACCTGATGTTAAGTGAAGATGAGGCCGAAGGTGACCCGGCAACCCCATCTTATTTGGCGGACTGGCTATCTTATCTCTGACAACCGGAACACCACAATGCTATTAACATTACTGTTTGGCGGCAGATTTAGATAAGATGGTGGTAGATAGCCAGGCGGACATTTAATATGCCCTACCACCAACCAAAATTTTTTGTTTAATTTGACCGCTATGTGTCAAATATGTGTGTGTTTGTCTGTGTATCTATCTGTGGGATGCGGTTTTTTTATTTGAAAGCACGTATTCTAGCGGTGGTTCCTAGACAAGTTTTATCAAAATCGGTTCAGTCGTTTTGTTTAAATCGCTTGTTTTCTAGGATGTTTTCGAAACTTTCTATAGAGAAATTACGAATCTCTTAACCGTTTGGGTCATACGACACAGACGAACCGCGCGGATGGCGCTAGGCATTTTCTTTATTACTTCCACCGGATGTATTCGGGCAAATATTATATTATAATGTATTATGGATTTTACTATTTCTATAAGTATTCGTGGCGCGGTCTCGTTTGGTATTCGTTTTCGATTAACGAAGTTAAGCAATGCTTGGAGCGGTCAGTCATAGATGGGTGACTATTTGAGGAATTTTCATACGAGTGTTTCATGTTTCGGGCGATGTTAAATACACAGTGTTAACCTCTCCGTTACGATTTACGATAGGGTTTACGAACCGGAGGTCGCGGGTTCGATCCCCAGCGGGGTACATATTTAGTACTCGGTTTGGTTGGTGGTAGGGCATATTAAATGTCCGCCTGGCTAGCTACCGCCATCTTATCTAAATCTGCCGCCAAGCAGCAATGTTAATAGCATTGTTGTGTTCCGGTTGTCAGAGTAAATAAATAAATAAATAAATATTTCGGACACTTACACCATCTAACTAGTCCCAAACTAAGCAAAGCTTGTACTATGGATACTAGATAACGGATAAACATACGTAAATATTTATATAAACATCCATGAATCGGAAATAAATGTTTGTATTCATCACACAAACATTTACCCCTCGCGGGATTCGAACCCGCGACCGTTGGTTTCGCTGACAGGATCACTATCCACTACACCAATCGGTCGTCAAAAAAAATAGCCAGTCTCCCAAATATGATGGGGTTCCGGGTCAGTACGCTAACACCTTCGGCCTCATCTTCACTTAACATCAGGAGTGATCAAGTGCTAACCCGTTGAGCATAAAAAAAAACAATTAGTCCCGGTTGTTTTCAATAGCCGTGTGGTTCATACCAGGGTAGGATAGGACCAACTCTCCCTTCTGAGTGTCATAAAAGTATGACCACTATGATTTGTTCCAGTAAATGATAGTAGAACCGATAGTAAATTGCCCACACATAGACGACAGATTGGTGTAGTGGATAGTAACCATATCAGTGAAACCAACGTTGCGGGTTCGAACCCGCGAGGGGTGAATGTTTGTGTGATAAATATTGGGTCTTTACCTATGAAATTGGAGTTTTTTTTCTTCGTTAATCATATGTACCAATTCCTGCGATTTTCAAAGTTATATCCAAATTTGTTTTTCATTTGGAAAATGGAATATTATTTCAAGGTTTCACATGATATATTTTTTTATGTCTGGGCTAAATCACATAATATAAAAATTTTAACAGAGCTCTTTTCATGTGCTTCCCACAATAATTTCTTAGATTCGCTGAAACTTTTATAAAGCGGTTACTTTTAAAAATTAACGCTGCCTATATTTAACTTAATGTTATCCGATAATACACACAAAGTTTAGTTATATTTGAATTTGCCGTTCCCAAAAAAAAACCAAAAATGTTTGTATGGAGAAAACAGTCTTAATGAAATTCTTCATACAAAACGCCAATTTCATAGGTAAGGACCTGATACTAACGTTTATTCCCGAGTCATTGGTGTTCATATAATTTATTTTCTTTATTTAGGGTAACCCACAAGACATAATGCACCTGTGATATGTGATAGATTCTAAATGCTGCCTTAATTGTAGGTTCTCAGAGTTTATCAGCTACAGTATCCGTAATAGAAGCTTGGCTTGGTTTGGGACTGGATGATTGGTGTAAGTGTCCGAAATATTTATGTTTATTTATATTTATATGTAAATTTGAGATCTGCAGCCGGACCACATCATCATGAGCATATGCTGAGATGGAGTTCATTTTTGACATCATACTGCACTCACCGGATTTCAAAATCTGTTTCTGTATATTGTAGTAATTTTCTTGTTTTTATTAATATTGTTGTTGCTATAGTGTGGTGTCAAATAAATGTACGTCTACGTCTACGTCTACGTCTACGTCTAAGTCTATGTCTAAGTCTATGTCCTTGTCTATGATCATTTTCCTGCTATATCACACTCTAGGTGAGGTCACACAACATGTCTCCGTCTTCCACTCTCCGTACTCACCCCTTTCACACACATATCATTCCTCACACACTACCCACACCTTCTTCGACCTTACTCTACCTCTGTATCCCTCCACATTCATACTTAACACGCGTCTTGTTACGTCCCTTTCATCCCTCCTCATAATGCCCAAACCATGCTAACCTTATTACTCCTCAACTTTTCTGTGCAGCCAGACCACATAAAAATTAAAGAAAAAATATCCCGAGTTTTTCATCTAAAAAGCTATTAAAAGTCCCCTACGATCCGCAAAACAATTAAGGCCTTTCCACACGGTCGGACCGCACGCTGCGTCATCCCTTAACACCTCTCACGGGATTATAGCGAGTAATGTGCGCTAATGTGCGCTAATGTGCCACAAATATGTTTTATTCGCGTTAATATGCGTCGTGTAAGCGTGGATTATGATGAGTGAATGGGCGTTCACGGTTTAACGCGTTCGAATATGTTTTGAGTTGCACGTTTAGATACAGGATGCTTTCTTGTAGATAATATAAGGGGATTATTGTTCGGGTGTTAGGAGGTTTGGAAATGATAATTCACGACTTTTGAAACGATAAAATTTTGATGAAAATGATTTTTTAAAATATTTTATTTTTTTCACAGAATCTACAGTTAGCTCTACGTGGTACACATTATTTCTTACCGGCAAAATAGCATTTACATATTTTTAGAGCAAAACTTATGTATCTACCTATAACATTGTAACATTGTAACCTATCCGAACAACGCGAAAGTGAACGGTTCACAAGCAGCTCAGAAATACTGAGTGGTCACGTGACCGGTACATTTGGTATGGAGAAGAGAAATTTATTTCATGAATTTCTAAAACTTTCACCCCATTTCGGGTTACACGTTGTACATTTTCGTAGATGACGTATCCCATATAGTTAATTTTAATTAATTGGCGATGAGAATAGAATATAATTTGTTGAGATAACTTTACAAGTTGTTGACAGAGAATCTGATACATAGCTAGGACAAAAGTTAAATGATACCTCAAATGGCGTCCATTCGTGAAAGGCGATTACGAGACTAAGCGATTAACACTTAACAACGATGAGCTCTTTGGAGTCACCACTGTCACGTGTGCATTTCTGTATGTTTAAAAAGGTGAACAGTGGATTGGGATATCTCTGACCACCCTACTTCATCGTATATGTATGTTATACAACCTGCATCACCCTATAGCGTAGTCACGGTACCCACGCCAATAGCGATACGTGTCGCAGCGTGTAATTGCCTCGTGTGTCGTCGCCCTAAGGCGGCTTACCTCTCACATTAACACCTTTGTCATCCATTTACATTTGGTTTCTCTCCCGAGGGTTCTATCAGTAATACTCGCCGCTGTTCCTGTTTAAAGGTTATAGGAAAGGTTATAGGAAAGCAGTCAGGCAAGTTTCAGAAAAAATATTATTATTAGAAGCCCATGCTATCCCACTGCTGGGCAAAGGCCTCCCTCCTCTCTCTCCACACCTCTGTCCCGGGCTTCCTCTGACCAGTTGTTGAGGAACTTATCCAGTTCGTCCCGCCATCTCCCCCCACAAGAACTTTGATGTCGAAATTCACTTTCAAGAAAAGGATAAAATCTTCAATTTTAGAATTCCAAAAGTTAAATGTGTCAAGAAGGGATCGTGAAGCGGTTGCTGCTGCTTTAAGATATTGAGAATTGAGAGAGATGAATTGAGAACCCGTGACTACTAAATTACTAAATTATGCTGAGCACCTAGTGATCCGTTTTGTTTTTTTATTATTGAATCTTAATTATGAATGTATGTCGTTGTCTCAATCTTTTGTAACTACTATTCTCTCTTTCTATTTCTATCTATCTATCTATCTATCTCCTTTTCGGTCTGCTGCGACTTCAGAAAACTAATAATAATTTAAGTATTTAAAGATTATTGCGGGCGCCATGTTGGATTTTTTACAATGAAATGTATTCCCTGACACTCTGTGGACCAAAGTGATTACCACTACTTCAAAATCGGTCAAGCTGTTTTGGCTACAGGATGTAATATAGAAACATTTTGATTGACACTTCGCGTTAACCAAATGAACATTTATAGCTATTCCAATTTTTTTTTATTAGGAACGATCAGCCCAGCATCTTGTTTCAGTTCGAAGCTTGATAATTTGCATTGGTGAACCATCGCTCATAAGCTCGTTTCAGCTCGGAGCTTGATAATTTATATCATTCTTTGGTGGCAGAATCTATTTTGCTGGGGAAGACTGAAAATCAGCAGTTTTGCAAAGGGGAAATCTTACAGCTAGAACAAAATTGAGATGAAAGGCCCTACCCATATATTTACGAAAACTTAATGTATGTAAGAAAAAATATAGAATCGTTTAAGAAAAATAGTGATATACATAATGTTAATACCAGATATAAAAATAAACTTGCTGTTCATGCCAGCCGTTTACACAAAGTCACTAAGTCATTTAAGGGGCAATGTATACGATTTTATAATAAGGTTCCAGTGGACATTCAAATTTACCTTTAAATAAATTCAAAACCATCATAAAACAGACATTATTCACCAAAGGCTATTATAAAATTTCTGACTATCTGGATGATAAGCAAGCATGGACATAGACCGCTCGGCGATATTCAGCCTAATTATACAATATAATTGTAACCCAAACTTATTTAAAAGAGCAACCCTTGAGTTTCTTGCTCGTTCTTCTCTGGGGAATCTGCTTTGCGAATGAGCAATAATGTCAATAATTTTAATATTAACATAAAAAATGTAACGTTTTCAAGTCATAATCTTTATCCTACGAAATAAATATTTTTTGACTTTGACTTTACCCGTTCATCTCAATTTTGTTCTAGATGTAAGATTTACTTTATATACCTTGTGAATTGATTTTGCAATGAATACTTATTTTTTTTATTATATTTATTTGCGCTAATTAACCATCGATTATACGCTCGTTTCAGCTCCGAACCGACTTCCTGTATATCACAAATACTCATGAAATTATTGTGATCAATATAAAATAACTTCGCTTAAAGTAAAAGAATAATTTCATTTTATATTCGTATTACATTTTTATTAACGCTTTAATTTCATCGGCGGGCTATCACAAAGAGAATTGACGGGAAAAATGAAGAATAATCGAGTTACAAAAAACAATTTATTTTATATTTAGGTACATTTCCCGGCTGTAATACTTAAACTCGGCTTAATCTCGGATTAAGTGGACGTCGATGAGTAAGTCCCAAGTTTGTAATTGGTGTTGAAACTGGCTCCGGAGCTAAGCGAAGGGATTTTTTGACACAATTAACTCTCGTACATTAATTTGACACAGAGTAACTATGAGTAGCAATATAACTAGAAGAAATATACAAACTTCAAGTAGTTTTTTTAAAGTATCAATCACAGGATGTCCACTGTTTTCTACGTCACAGATTTCGAGAGCAACTGCTTAAAAGTAGCCTACATCCAGCGCCTTCCCCCCGACTTCATCAGTGGACGTCCTACGCTACGTTTGTCTGTACGTGGTCTCCACTCCAGAACCTTATCGCTTCAACTAATCCGCTGGACAATGTCAGTGACTTTACTCCCTCTGCGGATTTCTTCATTCCTGATCTGAGATTATGTAACTTCATCGGTATCGTCATCGATTACGTTGACCAATGAGAAACCGTCAAACTGCCGAGCGAGCGATGAGCCAACCAATCACACGTCAGAACGTAACCGATGACGATAATGATGAAATTATGAAATAGAGCCCCTGATTCGATCACGTAGTGAAATGATAAGCATCGCCCTCTTCATCATAGCTCGTGGCATGACCTTGAGATCTATTAGAAATAAATCCAATCACCTATTAGTGAGTATGCCCAAGCCAGTATCGCTACGGAAAGAGAAATCACCTGTTGAAAAGAAACACACAGAATCTTTATATTGGGTCTTTACCTATGAAATTGGAGTTTTTTTTCTTCGTTAATCATATGTACCAATTCCTGCGATTTTCAAAGCTATATCCAAATGTGTTTTTTATTTGGAAAATGGAATATTATTTCAAGGTTTCACATGAAAGTCTGGGCTAAATCACATATTAAAAAAAATTTGAACAGAGCTCTTTTCACGTGCTTCCCATAATCATTTCTAAGATTCGCTGAAACTTTTATAAAGCGGTTACTTTTAAAAATTAACGCCGCCTATACTTAACTTAATGTTATCCGATAATACACACAAAGTTTAGCTAAGTTTGGATTTGTCGTTTCCAAAAAAAAAACAAAAATGTTTGTATGGAGAAAATAGTCTTAATGAAATTCTTCATACAAAACGCCAATTTCATAGGTAAGGACCTAATATTAAGTCAAATGTATTCCTTGTTACCGTTAAATATTTTCATTATTTTTAGATTACCTTTCATTTATTTCTTATGCGACCATTTTCTTTTATTCCTCTCTTTGACGGTCGATTGGTTTTGTGGGTTGTGCGTGGCTGTCTTCGATTCCAACATTTGTTTTTTTTTTATTGATTATTAACGATACAACCAGTCGTTCACAATCACATGATTTTGTTTTTAGACCTAAGATTCCAATATTAATAAGAAAAATGTATCCTTTTATTCATTATTTATTTATTATTCATTCATTATTATTATTATTTATTATTAGTATTATTTATTCATAAACAAAGAAGCAAACCAGTAAATGTATTATTGAAATAGTTTTGGCAATTCAAATAGTATAAAGAAAAAATAATTATTTTAGTAAGAACAAACTTGACACTGAGTATTAAATTTTAGAAATTTTTAAAGAGAAACGAAAAATGTCAATACCGGCACAATTCTCATTACATAGTTGGCAATCACGATTTTTGAAACAATTATTATTTTTGTTATGAATTTGAGTATGTCAGGTGACCACCAATCTAACACAACCCTCAATGCACTCTGGGCCAGCGTGTTGGATGGCCGTGGCCCAACAGTGGGAACTCTGGCTGTTGATACTCTTTAAACTTTGATTAGATTAATTCATATAAAAAGTAATAATGCTGCTAGTTATAAAAGGTTATTTAATATGACAGTGTCGGTGTAAGCGCGTCGCGATTGAATTTGTCCGCGCAATGATCGACGATACATCCTCGTCTCGTGAGAAATACTTTAGCGTTTACGCTCTAGGGATGGGAACTGCCGATGAATTTTATCGATATAATTATAAGAAATTAATGGTTCCCTTTTGGTTTCATAATTCATTGCATCTAATTTATTAGTTCCGAAAGTACCGATCCAGTGATCGTGTAGGGCTAAGGTATTTCATATAACAATATGTTTATAAAATAATAATAATAAAAAAATTCTTTGGGTGTGACTTGTGCTTGACTTTCAAGTTTAGCATATAGGTATGATTTGGCCAATGAGAAACATTGTCATAAGACAGCGTCACAGTAACCTACACATCATCGTCAGCTTTATACTGGTGGGGTACAGCCTTCTCCCACTGGGAAAGGGTGTGGGCCATAATTTACCATACGGACACATTGTGTACCAATACTTTGTGTTAGACTAGCGACCACTTGCCAGTTAGTGTTTATAAGCAGCCCCTGTAATCATAGGAGCCTTCAAATGATTTTTTTTTTTTTATATGAGAGGGCGGCAAAGGAGCATGCGGGTCACCTGATGGAAAGCAATCACCGCCGCCCATGGGCACCCGCAACACCAAAAGGGTTACAGATGCGTTGCCGGCCTTTGAGGAAGGTGTCCACCCCAGAATAAGTAGGGCAGCCTGAGCGATGAGGGATTCTCCAGCACTAATAGTGCTGGTACCCTCCTGGGGTACTAACTCTTTAAATACCGCTACCATTCTGGAGAGAGACTGGAAGGTGAATACAACCAACACCGACTATTTAACGTGCCCTCAGAAGCACGGCAACGGAAATTCCGCTTGTGGTCAATCATCGAAGGAGTGATCGAACCAGACATAGCTTTACTTCGCTAATCGAAAACGAATACTGTGTCACGAGTGCTATGTCGATATAGCTACAAGAAATTACATAATAGAATCGTTTTGACTACATACTTTATTTAAGTACGTATATTATTATATATATTAGAGTTATGCAAGGATAATAGTACTCACCTTAAACGTAAAATACTTGATGGTTCAAAAAATATACATAATCTTTATTTAATTTAGGACTTGAGCTAACGTTTATAATGTAATAGGTAATTTAGTTGGTTAAATAAGTTTCAAAATCAATCATAAAATAAAAGTAACCTTACAGGTTATATATTAAATGTTGCCAGTCAATTTGTTTTCCATGTTTATAGAATGTCAAGTTAAACGCATTGGTAGAGTGTGACCAATGAGAACCTTTGTGACAAGACAGCGTCGCGGGGTAACGTACTAATAGTAACATAATAAATATTCTGTTCCAGTTTCAGCGGTCGCAGTTTTCTATTTTCTTTATCGATAGTCCCAGCACTAGCGGGCGGGGGCGAGTGCGCGAAATTGGAGGAAAACTTTCGTAAGGGGAAATGAAATGGGATTGATAAAAATTGGAACCAAGCCGCCGGCACAGGGCCGCCCTCAGGCGCACGGAGCTGATAACAACTCTGCTTTTCTCGTACCCAAAGTATTGTCCGACTTCAAAGTATTGTCATTCATAATCTAGTTCCACTCTCAATCTGCGGAGTGCATCATCAGATCTTAACCAAATGATTTCGGACCATTCTAGCGATAAACCTTATCAATGAAAAATAATCATCAAGATCGGTTAATAGAACCGAATTAATTTATAAGAATTGTAATAAAAAAATAGAGTCTATAATTGGTATAACTTTGACTTATAGATTTATAATGATGCTGTTGATTCTGTATTATTGAAAATAGACTTGATGACGTAGGTGACTAACAAACATTAAAATAAACTCAAATTGAGAACTTCTTTTTTGAAGTGGGTTAAAATAGTAGGATCATTCCAGGCCGTACTCTACCTGCATAATAAATTTCATTCAAATACATTCATTTTGAGTTAAGTGACAAATAAGACAAACATCCAAATTCTCGAATTTTATTAGTTGTAAGTTGGACATCTGCCTCTATAGCTAAACTGGCTATACACAGAGCACGGAGTCCGTCCCTGCCTCCACTGAGGGCTCGAAATTCACTTAGCTTCGTTTGTCGAAGCTTTTCGCCTCTTGAAACTTTTCAATAGCCCGGAATCGAATTCTGCCCCCTTCCCTGCCCCCCTCTGCAGCACCACCCCCCCCGTACCGCCCCGACACCTGGCTGAGGCTGCGTGATGTGTGGCTGCAATATGTGTCAAAGGAGAGAGCGTACATGAGGCGTGGTTCTATGTATTCCGTTCTCGTGTTTAGTTTTATAAATGGTTCCAAAGAAAATACAATTTACAATAAAATGGAATAGCAATGCTTTGTACAGGTTGAATTAGAATTCGTGTAATTCCCATGAACTGATGACGCCACTCTTGATTATGAACAACTTTCCTCAAGAAATTATAGTCAATTTCGATCAAAAAATTACCGATAACCCTACAAAGTAAACCATTCTAAAAGTAACAAGCACCGTAAATATGCGTCAATCTCTATAAACCATAAGTTTGCGGCGCTTGCAGTGGAGACATTGGGCCTATGGTCTTCTGACACGAAACATTTTGTAAAGGATTTATCCGTTGGACTGGTCCACGCCTCTGGAGATGTGAGAGCTGGTGCCTACTTTGCTCAGCAGCTGAGCTTATGCATTCAGCGGGGCAATAGCGCTAGTGTACTTAGTATGCCTCACGGAAGCGAGTTGGACGGCGTATTTTTTCTGTATTTTTAATTGTGTTTTATAAATTTGTTGTTTCATGTACATACTTAATTAAATATTTTAATCTTTTAGGTACATTTTTCTAAGTTACTCAAATTAATGTTTTTGTATGCTGTCATTGTCTAATAAATTATATAATTCTAAAACCACCTTTAGTAAGGAAGTCCAACAATTTTCGGTTGAATTCGGCTGTGGTTCCGAGTGGAAAGTTGTTCAAAATCAAAAAATCAAAATCAAAAATATTTTATTCAATGTAGGATACAAAAATATCACTTATTGAAAGTCAACATGTTATTTTTTTTTTTAACTACATCGCTTCACAAGGTGTTATGGTTAGGGAGAAGAAGCGACAAGAAACTCCGCAACAACACATCTTTTCAACTAGTTTCCATCTTTACAATAATATTACATTTTATATTACATATTACAAAACAATAGCAATTAACATAACGACCAGCTAACACCAGACCTCCTTATCGCCCAAATAATCATCTATCCTGTAATAACCCTTCTTACACAGAGTTTCTTTAATGTGGCGTTTAAATTTCTGCTCTGTTAAACTCAATACATGTTCTGGTATTTTATTGTAAAAGCGTATGCTGTGTCCCACAAAGGATGTGCTAACCTTGCTAAGTATAAATTGTGGAATTTCAATTTTATTTTTGTTTTCGTCATCAGAAGTGGAGTTACCAGTTTTAACAGGAATTACATGAATTAAATGTCACCCTGTAGGTATACTTTAATAACGATGCACACAGACACAAATATAGTAAAAATTATTTCGGACGCTTACACCAATTATCTAGTCCCAAACTATTCATGCACTATGGAAACTACATAACGGATAAACATATATAAATATATCGTGTTAATCACACTAACATTTACCCCTAGCGGGATTCGAAGCCGCAACCGTTGGTTTCACTGACAGGGTCACTAGCCGTTGTTGGTTGTTCGTAATTAGGGATGGAGACACCAGGAAACAGGAATTGCACGAATTACATTTCACATTTCCGGGTCAGTACGCTGCCACCTTCGACCTCATCTTCACTTAACATCAGGTGTGATTGAGGTCAAGTAACAACCCGTTGGGCATAAAAAAAACAAAACTTTAGACTATATAAGTGAATTGCATTCGAGGGCCAAGTTCGATGGCGTGAAGGGCATTTCATTGTTGATCACGGCAAGGTTTTGAAAACAAATGGGTATTATCTTATTTATATAGAGGCTTACGATGTAAGCGCGCGTCTTCAAAGGTTTCATATCATTGCCGTCGACTCCCTATAGGCAGGTAAGAGTGGCTTCTCTATCTCGTATAACCGGGTTCCAAACCGCCAAGGACATTTTCCGGAAAACTTTCTGGAATTTGGCAACATTGCCTGGCAATATTCAACACCATGACGAAATGAAAAATCTTGACTTTAGTAACTTTAATTTTGGTTTTCAATGAGTAGTAATGTTTTGAAAATTGAACGATACCGAGGCTGAAGCACATATCTAACAAATATTGTGCTTATATTTAAAGAAAACATCAAGGTTGCGTTAAAATTTTTTTAGTTATTAAGGTATCCAATACTACATAAACTTTCATATAGTAATATGCATTATAGGAAATAGATGTATCAGTTGCTACTAATTCTCTTACCAAATATCAATGCCACAGCAGCGTATTTTTAACTACAAAAGCATATTTTATTTCTTCTGAAGCAAAAAGCATTCTTAATTCATTACCATTTACACACTTACCACGAACACCTCCAAACAAAATCGCCTTCAAAGCCTCCGATTGAAGCAAATCCTTTTACAAAACCGAACAAAAACGCTAATCTTCTAATGAAGCCGACGGATTTTAGCTAAACTTTTTGTCGCATTATTATCGAGAAGTTGACCACTGTGCAGGAGCTACAAAGCGCAAACAAAATTCGGTTTTGTATTGGATTTCAAGCATCTCTGGTTACAGTTCCACAAACTTATTTGTGCCAGTTGGGGAGGCGCTGTACGCAAGCACACGGAATGACGTTTTCGTTAGTTCAAATTTTGGTCACCATGTCCAATAAGTTTGTTGCACTATACAATCGGTAAGTGTGATGCACAATGAGACGAGTGGCACAAAAAATTGTCCATAAAGTGACCATTACGGATTAATGGCCATGGAGAGGTTTATTGTGGGCTACTGTGTGATTATCAGTTTGTTTAGATACTTTTTCAAAAATATAAAATTTTATAACACCTGTCGATATATATTTTGATAGTTGTTATAACGACAAACTGTAGGCAATGCTGAGCTAACTATGCAACATATAACTTCTTTATAAATAGATTGTAAAATTTCTTGGACAATTCTAACACTAATCTAAATGAAACAAATCTCTAAACTAAAGTTTGGAAATTCGTCGAATTCAAATGCTGCTTTTCTCTTTATTTTATGACCTCAAGTTGTGTGATTTCCATTCTCACAAAGTCTCATCATCATCAACCATAGACATATAGAAATACATTTTGAATGAAAGCGTGAGTCCTTCAGTTGCAAGATTGCTCGAATAATGAACATAAACTAATAAACAGTGAAGTTGATTAGAAACATAAATAAGCCTATACTTATTGTTAAATTATTTGTCAGCAAAACATTTAGTGCAAATTAATTTTAATCTAATGAATATGTAATAACCGGGTAAAAAGCATCAACATAAAAAGATGTGTTTCAAGAACTCGAGGAGATTTGCAAAACGTTTTTTGTTGGTATTACTGATTGTAACGCGGCAAACTCCGTCACATAATTACTAAGTACCATGCTTTTGTGACGATAGCGGAGAAAAAATAAATAAAAACAGTATCAGATCGTCGGCGATCCCAAGCGGATTGCATTGCACGTTGCACAAGATCTTTGGCCCACCGCCCATTGTGACGGCCCACTGTGCTTAGCTTACTTTGTTGCCGGCAAAACTAGTAATATTATACTTTTTGAGAAAGGTGCTTATATTGAGCGAGTAGAAATATTCTGTTTTCTGTTGTAGAGCAAATGTAATTTTAAATAATGAAATTAAAAAAAAAGGATGAGTGAGAGTCTGTCTCGCGAGGGTTCCATTCAAACTTGTACTCGATCACTAGGACTCGAATTAATCACCGTTCTTAAGACTGAGGTGACCTTAAGTTGCGCTCGAAAATTTGTTGCATATTAAAACAGTATCAAAAACAATAGTTTTGAGACTGAGATGCGATCTAAATGTCTTAATGTTTGTAATCGTAAAAAAAATATTTATACTTCATGTGATTTAACTACAAATTGACGACTTTCGTATACTTGTGCTGTGTCATTGATTCATAAAGTTCATAATTCTAGGTCAACGGGAAGTACCCTATATATTGGCGAGTGTCAAAATATACAGCATAAATGGTCATATCTTTTGATTACGTTGACATAGAAGCATCATAATTTTACAGCTTCAAGAGACAGTGAATCTAAATATATGATATGAATTGCAACTTGATATATCCACGCATTGCTAAGGAAAAAGGTCTAGACAACAGATGGACAACGAAGTGGTCCTACGAGGATTCCTTTTTTTACCAGACATCCAAAAAGGAGTGTATGTATGTATGTACTCGTATGTAGTTTACTATGTTACGTCCTGTAGCCTAAACAGCTCGACATGGCGTCCGCAAAGTAGATGTAAAATACTAATTAGGTTCTTGGTTTTTGAATACTTAAATAGTTGTTAGCAACTCTGGCCACTTTACCAAAAGGTTGCGGGTTCGAATCCCGTTAGGTGCATATGTTTGTGCGACGAATACGGACATATTTGTACCCGAGTTATGGATGTTTTCATTTATAATAAGTATTTATTTACAAAAAAAAATGTATTTATGTAGTATTAAATATGAACCATCTGGTATCGAAAACACAAGCCTGTAGTTGCTTACTGTGGAACTAGATGGCGCTGTGTAAATGTCTAAGGATATTTTATTTTATATTTTTATTTACCAGACTGCCCTAAGGAAGGAGGGTAATGTTTTTATGTATGTATGTAGGCAGACCGAAAAGGAGATGGCAGGATGAGTTGGAGGTTCATAAACTGGTCGGAGGAGGCCCGGGGCAAAGAGGCCTGGAGAGAGAGGAGGGAGGCCTTTGCCCAGCAGTGGGACAGTATGGGCTCCAAATAATAATAATGTATGTATGTAGATTTCTACGTTACATCTTGTAGCCTAAACGACTTGACTGTTGTCAAAGTGCAAGATGTCGTTAGATTCGTTTTGATCCCTGGATGGTCATAGGATATATTTTATGGTAAAAAATCAGACACGGCGCCGGGAAAATATTAAATATGCTGTCGAGTTTTTGATTTTTAAACTCATGTTGCTATTTCCATTTGAGGTACGAACCCTAAAAAAGAATTCATAACGTAATACTGACAACAATGTTGAATGTCTTAATAAGCTAAAACCTGTTTTGCTCTGTTAAACAATAATTGTGGATAAAACATTTAAAGAGGACCATCCGGTAACAAAGTAAGATGCGGCAGACGTTCACACACTACGCGTCTTTATAACACACTTTTTGTGTCAAAATGTGTTCAATTTAAATGAGTTACCAACGTACATCACTCACAATATCTCGTTTAAAACTAATTCCTTTTGTACTGCACCCTCCATACGAATATTTGCCCCAATTAAAAATAGAAAAAATCCATTTTATTTCTCTCCAGCACCATATTTGGTGAACGCCTCAAACAAATGCCGTGCTCCACCAAAATACAATCCTAGCGGTACCGTTGAAATACGACAATGTAACATATGAATGCATAGTAGGAAAAGTTTTGAAGCTGCATTGATAAGTTTGCAGGAAAACCAATTGAGTTATTTTGTGTTTCATTATGTTGCAACGTTTATTTGTCGCTAACGAGTCAGCGGGGAGCCGAGGGAATGCGATGTACTAGACCATGTAGCAAGCGGTAATGCAACTTTATTTTAACATAACTAGTATTCTGGGTAGTTGTTCGCAGCGAGCTGCTCTGAAAAGTTTTCTGTCTTAGAGTTTTGCTGTCATTATAATATGTTTCATTAAACTTCTAGTAATATTTTCAAATAACTAAAAATAACTTGAAAATAAAACTTATTTGACTTGTTCTGACATTATAGGGTATATTTTTGCATCAACTTCTACAATCCCCTCTTAGAATCTAACTCTCTTAATGTTTTTATTATGGCTAATCGGATCCGCGTTTGACCACAATCTTACCTAAAAAATGGAATGTGGCCGAAGGTCGCACGCGATCTCAGATAGGTGCCTATTCACCCTCCTCTTGAAGATCCCAAAGTTGTAGGATTCAGGAAAGACTGACACCAGTTGGGAGTTCCATGCTTTAATTCTTCGCATTATGAATAAATAATAATAAATAAATGCCCTTAGACATACACACAGCGCCACCTAGTTCCATAGTAAGCAACTATAGGCTTGTGTTGTGGATACCAGATGGTTGATATACAACATAAATACAATTTTTTTTGTAAATAAATACTTATTATAAATGAAAACATCCATAACTCGGATACACATGTCCGTATTCATCACACAAACATATGCCCCTAGCGGGATTCGAACCCGTAACCTTTTGGTATAGTGGTCAGAGTTGCTAACTACTACACCAAACAGGTCGTCAATGAATGAAGACTCGAACTCGATAAGATGTCGGTAGCTAGCCGGACGGACATTTTAAATGTCCTACCAACAACAAAACCGAGTACTGAACATGTACCCCGCTGGGGATCAAAACCGCGACCACCGATTCGTAAACCCTATGTTGTTTCAATCGAGACACGAAGGCGGTTATAAATTAGCGGATTAGTTGAGTTACTAAGTATCTGTTATGCACTATGGCGTCACGTTAGAAGAGAGCGGATGCATGTGTAATATGATTTGTTTTGTTGCATTGTGGTCGCCCTGCGACGGCGATTGGCGAAGTTTTCAATGGTTTTTCAGGTTCGAAACACCGGGGATAATGTAAGGTTACACCTATGGATATGTTGGTGTCTATGTTACTAGTGAATATTTGCTCTCTCTGTATTTTATTGCTGGTCTTTCATAACATCAGCTCGTGACCGTCTTACTTTTTTTTATGCACAACGAGTTCTGGTCGAGATGAGGTCGAAGGTGGAAGCATACTGACTCGGAAACCCCAACACATTTGGGGGACTGGCTATCTTGTCTCTGACAACCGGAACACAACAATGCTATTAACATTAATGTACCATAAGAATTAATAAATATATTTGATTGATTTGATTGATTGATATTGCTGCTTGGCGGCGAATTTAGATAAGATGGTGGTAGCGGCGGGCATTTAAAACGCCCTACCACCAACCAAACCTAGTCTAATATAAATTTAGTCAAGATCTCATACTGGTTTCCTGAGATGGAGAACGAAACATTACTGAAGTCGGATGTTTTGATAAATTTTGGCAGTTTAATTATATGGATGAAAAACATACACAATATGCTTTTTTTTTTTTTTTTTTTTATGCACGACGGGTTCGTACTTGACTGATGTTAAGTGAAGATGAGGTCGAAGGTGAAAGCGTACTGACCCGAAAACCCCAACACATTTGGGTGACTGGCTATCTTATCTCTGACAACCGGAACACAACAATGCTATTAACATTGCTGCTTGGCGACAGATTTAGATAAGCTGGTGGTAGCTAGCCAGGTGGACATTTAAAATGCCGTACTACCAACCAAACCGAGTAAGTACTTAAACATGTACCCCACTGGGGATCAAACCCGCGACCTTCGAATCGTAAACCCAATGTTGTTTACATTGAGCCACGGAGGCGGTTAATGCTGTCCGGTTTTTGCTGCCAAATTTTACATTAGTACTTATATTCAGTGGCGTGCCTAAGGCTTCAAGTAAGGCAAGCCAGAGATATGTTTGACGAATGATTTCCTATTACTGTTTAAATATAGATCGACAAAGTTTGAAGTTGATATGCAAATCAAATACTGTAAGGCATGCCGGACTTCTGGGCTTGTAGGAAAGTAGCGCCATTGCTTATAATAATATTAGATCATTGGTTTTTCCTTCCGAGGGTTTGATGGAAGAAATCTCTTACAAATATAAGCTTGCCTTTTTTGTATTGCAATTTCTGTCCCATGTTTGTTCAATGTACCTATGTGTGAATATTTATATGCAAAAGTACAATGATTAAAAGTATAAACCATTTCATCCATCCTGCTTCAAATGCAATTCCTCACGTAAAACCAGGATAAATAACATAGTTAAATGGATCCATTAAACGCTATCGCTCCGATCGGTTTGTTTCACTCAATTTAACGCCAACGATGCCCCTCAGCCCCTCAGCATTAGCCATGCGCTTCAGTAATCGTTTCCCTTCGCCGACTAGACCCTCATGTAGAGGCCTGGAAGTGGAGTTTTACTTTTTTGCATACATTAAAAATACAATTAAATAAAGAGAAGAAATACAAAGGGTAAGTTACATAGGGTTTGCAAAACGGAGGTTGCGGGTCGTTTGGTTGGTGGTCGGGCATTTTGAAAAGTTCGGATAATCACCCATACAGGGTGAATTTGAATTCGTGTAATTCCTATTAACTGGTGACGCGACTTATGATTACGAATAACTTTCCCCAAGGTACCATAGTCGAATTCGATCAAAAAATTTTCGATTATCCATACAAAGTAAACAATACAATACAATACAAATACACTTTATTGCACAACAGATAAGAAAATACAGTTTCAGAAAAGTGGTAAGAATAGAATGTACAATATGGCGACCTTATCACTAAAAAACTACCTTTGGGTATAAGGACAGTACATTTGAAATAGGTGGGTTGTGCGGTATTAAATAGGGATGCAGATACAAACTACGTGAATACATTTCATATATTTACATACACATACATACATAGATCAATAGACAAATATACCTACTTAAACATAACATTTATAAAATAGCAACAAAATACAAAAGTAAATATATAGGTGTAAATATTTATTGAATATTAAAGATATTAAAGATACAAAAGATAAATAAATATTTATTGATATATAAAATAATAATAATAAGCGACAACAAGATTGTGGTAAGGTATAGAGAGAAGCTAAGAAGAGAACACAGATTAAAGCATCAGGAAATGCTCCTTGACGGCGACTTTGAAAGCATTCAAAGTTTGAGCTCGTCTGATGGACTCGGGTAGGGAGTTCCAGAGAGAGAGTAAACCATTCTGCAACCACCTTTTAGTATGGAAGACCAACACTTTTCGGCTGGTGACTCCACTGTTGAAGTCAAAGAAGAGGCGAAATGCAGAGAAGTGTGGAAAGGACCAAGCAACCTTTGAGTTAGGATGCATTACGCAAATAATATCTAGGTAGGTAGCGTGTTCGATAAACTAATTTTGATTTGATTTTCAAAATTTGCCTTTAAATAATTTTAAAACAACCATTAAACGGAAACTATGCGCCAAAGGCTATTATAAAATTGTGTGCAATGTTAATACAAGATATAAAAATAAACTTGCTGCCCATAGCAGTCGCTTACACAAAGTCACTAAGTCATTCAAGGGACAATGTATACGCTTTTACAATAAGGTTCCGGTAGACATTCAAAATTTGCCTTTAAATAACTTTAAAACAACCATTAAACAGAAACTATGTGCCAAAGGCTATTATAAAATTTCTGACTATCTGGATGATAAGAATGCGTGGACATGAACCGCTCGGCAATATCCAGTAAATTCTATTCTTATTTTTCTTTGTCGAATCATAAATTTAACAATTATTCCAAATTGTATTTGTGTTGGCTTATTTAAAAAGAGCAACCCCTGAGTTTCTTGCTCGTTCTTCTCTGGGGAGACTGCCTAGTGAATGAGCGATAACTGTATGTCATGATGATTTCAAATGTTATTCTTATAACTTACGAAATAAAACATTTTTGAATTTGAATTTGAATTCGGCAATATCCAGTATATTTTATTCTTATTTTCTTTGTCGAATCATAAATTTTACAATTATTTCAAATTATATTTGTATTAACTTATTTAAAAAGAGCAACCCCGGAGTTTATTGCTAGTTCTTCTCTGGGGAGACTGCCTAGTGAATGAGCGATAACTGTAAGTCATGACGATTTCAAATGTTTTCTATAACTTACGAAATAAAAACATTTTTGATTTTGATAAAATAAATAAATAAACTTAAATAAATACTTTTTTTTTTTTATATATATGAGAGGGCGGCAAAGGAGCATGCGGGTCACCTGATGGAAAGCAATCACCGCCGCCCATGGGCACCCGCAACACCAAAAGGGTCACAGATGCGTCACGTACGTTAATTAAATATCATCGAATTACACAAAAAAACTGTGTCCAAAGCTAAGCTAAATATCATCGAAACGACTTAACCGATTTTCATCAAATCCACTCAATTAGTATTGAATCTAAAAAAACCGCACTCAAATAGTAGCACGCATTTGTGACTGGACACACACACACGTAACGCCGTCACGTCAAACACTTACTACCCGATTATTCTCGTACGACAGATTAGAAATCAAAACTTTTACAATAGAAAACTGGGAAAACGTTGTATGAAAAAATAGAACGAATCCGTCTTCCCGTAGGTATCGTAAAAGGCGACTAAGGGACGTTACACCAAAAAACATATAAGGATTTGCACGTTTTAACGGCGATGAGATCACCTTCTGGACATGTCTGTAAATATCGAAAGGTGATTCGTGGGTTTCAAGTTGGATTGGTGTCACTACACCAATCGGTCGTCAACCACTATCCACTGATAGTGACCCTGTCAGCGAAACCAACGGTTGCGGGTTCGAATCCCGCGAGGGGTAAATGTTTGTATGATGAATACGAACATTTATTCTCGAGTGATGGATGTTTATATAAATATTTATGTGTATTTACCCGTTATCTAGTATTCATAGTACAAGCTTTGCTTAGTTTGGGACTAGATGATTGGTGTAAGTGCCCCAAATCAAAAAGAAAAAGTATTAAAGTTATGTTTGGGATATATGTGACCACTCCTTTTGGGATAAAGGTCGTGACGTCATGTATTTCCATGAACCCAGAAAATTGTTACCACTTTGTTGTACTAGTATCAAACGTAACGTCGAGATCATAGGGTAAAGTGCCCATTGTACGGGAACGTCATAGGAGAGCCATCGCGGCCGTAACGTAGCTTGTGATTAGCGCCGCGACAACCGCTGTTAGCGCTGCGGGGGGGCCGCGGGGCTGGCGGGGGGGGGGGGGGGGGGCACTCGTACAGGTGTAGTTGTTGGGGGCCCGTAGTAATGATTTCTAGTATGTTTTATGGCATATCGATAATCTCATGACATGCTTTACTTTATTTTATTTTGATTTTAAATTTATTTGAGTTATCGATTAATTTTGATAAATATTATTTTGACGACCTGTTTGGTGTAGTGGTTAGCAACTCTGATCATTATACCAAAAGGTTGCGGGTTCGAATCCCGCTAGGGGCATATGTTTGTGTGATGAATACGGACATGTGTACCCGAGTTATGAATGTTTTCATTTATAATAAGTATTTATTTACAAAATTATTTATTTATTTATTTATTTATGTATAATGCTATATTTTAAGACGACCTGTTTGGTGTAGTCGTTAGAAACTCTGACTGCTATACCAAAAGGTTGCGGGTTCAAATCCCGCTAGGGGCATATGTTTGTATGATGAATATAGACATCTGTTCCCGAGTTATAGACATTTTTCATTTATATATTTATTTATTTACAAAAAAAATGTATTGGTGGAGTATACCATCTGGTATCCACAACACAAGCCTATAGTTGCTTAATGTGGAACTAGATGGCGTTGTGTGTATGTCCAAGGATATTTATTATTTATTATTATTATGTTTTACTCATGTTTGTCATAGACGTAGCAATGGCTACAATTCTTATGGCCTAGCGAAAATATCGTAAAAGGTTCTTTTATTTCGTTCATTTTGTGTTTCCACAATATTTTTTTTTTGTACATTAGAATTATATTAAATAATCCTGTGATTCTACAAAATTTAGGACATGTATGTATAATGTTATTATTTTGTGTTTTTATGTTTGACAATCACTTTTATTTTAAACTTCAGTAATTTACGGAACTGTATGTACTTATCACAATGTAAAATTGAACTAAATAAATCTAACCTATGTTTACTTATTGTCGAGAAACTTTAAATTAAAACACTTAAATTAAAATTAAAACATAAATAAACACAGAAAAATGCATGTTTGGAAATTGTTGTATTTTGGTCATGTTTGCAATCAAAAAAAAAAAACAAAAATCAAGAACGATATTGATGATCCTGCGGGCTTCTTTCGCCGCTTCTTTTCCGACAGATGATTTCCCTTTCCGAAGCGGTAGTAACTTGGGCATACTGACTGACAGAGAAATGTTTAAGTCCTATTTTTACTTTCAATAGATTGACATTCAGCAAATGATATCATGTTGAAATAACCTTAAGTTGAAATAAATAAAAAATGATATAATAAAAATAATATTTTATGTATATTACGTGAACCATTCAGCCATCTTAGAGATAACATTATTTATGTCATCCAGAGATTTTAGTCTTCTTTTAATATTGAAAGCAAAGAAGTGTCATCAGCAAATATTGTTATCTCATGGTGACAGTCTATACAATTCGGACAATTCTATGAATCTCATAAACAAGAAACAGGAACGGCCCGAGAATTGAGCCCTGTGAAACACCTATGCCAAATAGGGACCAAAGTCAAAGCCGGTTAAAATACCCCACCCTGTACTGAACATTGTACCTCGCTGGGAATAAAACTCGCGACCTCCGTTTTACCTTGTGTTGTTTATATGGTACTGGAACTTATATTGATTGCACTCAAAATTAATTTTCTTTAAAAGTTTATCACTTCAGCCTCACCCTAAATGATTTTCTTTCCACACGGAACCTTAAAAAATATCAATCGTTAGGGTGCCTTACAATGATTGCCAGGATGTCGCCAGCGGGTGGTCAGGTCCCGGGTTCGATTCCCGGCGTGGGGCGTGGCTAACTCTGTTACTGCGATCCTATCCTCGGGCGAATATCAACTGTTGCCATCTATTTGAAACTTTGTTTATTAGAATTACATTGGGGATTTAAATTAAGTTTTTTCTATTGTCGCTACAGAATTGAAATACAATTTGTTATTTAGCTTTTAACATAGTTTTAACATCTGGGTGATAAAATTAAAGTCACTCGGAGGTTTCTATATTCTCAATTTATAGATCTCTTAGAAGCGTTTGAGTATTCGGACGTGATATCTCCCTAATCGCCACACTACGCAGGTGGGTTAGCGATGGCAGATTCTTTGGGAGTTCCATATCAATTACGATCTACCCATCACTACTGGTCAATGCTGTTATCTCTCACGGTCCATTACTTTTTACAACAACCACGGATAATAAGTTACCTTCATCAACAGTCTTACACATCCCCATTGTTGGGGCACAGCCTCACAACCAGAGAGGGTATGAACCATAATCCACGACGCGGACCTAGTTACGGATTGGTGCACTCGTGAACTAGAGATCACCTGACAGTCAATGTTTTTAAAACACTGGCTTGACTTAACAATAGTCAGATACCTTAGCGAAAAGTAATCTGTTAATACCGCCTCATCACTTTTCCTTATTAAGCAGGCATAATATACTTATTATCTACTTACTTGGGCTGTCCCTATCCATCCCCAATGCTTCCTTGTCCCGCTAAGTAATGTAAAACGACAAAAATTGCTCGGCAAATCACTGGCGTTTTTTAATAATTGTTTTATGCTCTAACAAATGAGTTTGAAATTGGATCGGGCTCGGAGCGCTTACAAAAATGGATGCTTAATGCGATTAGTGGGAGCGGGACGGAGGACGCCGGACAGAGAGGGATGTTTGTACATCGTAGTGTTATCGAGGTTTTGTTTATTTTGATAAAGTTTACATAAAGACTAGTTTAGTATCATGCCATATATTAGGTCCTTACCTATGAAATTGGCGTTTTGTATGAAGAATTTCATTAAGACTGTTTTCTCCATACAAACATTTTTGATTTTTTTTTGGGAACGGCAAATCCAAATTTAGCTAAACTTTGTGTGTATTATCGGATAACATTAAGTTAAGTATAAGCAATGTTAATTTTTAAAAGTAACCGCCTTATAAAAATTTCAGCGAATCTAAGAAATGATTATGGGAAGCACATGAAAAGAGCTCTGTTCAAATTTTTTTTATTATGTGATTTAGCCCAGAAATTAAAAAATATTTCATGTGAAACCTTGAAATAATATTCCATTTTCCAAATAAAAAACAAATTTGGATATAGCTTTGAAAATCGCAGGAATTGGTACATATGATTAACGAAGAAAAAAAAACTCCAATTTCATAGGTAAAGACCCAATATTAATTCTGTGGTCATGTATTAAATAGGGAATCAATACGTTCCAATCCGCATTGGTCCTGTGTAATTGGACTTTATACCCTTTTCTAGAAGATGATATATTTATAGGAGTATTTGATAACGGAAAGATATACAGGCGGAACGGTGATCGGAGATTTTTAGAAGCAGGCCAACCATGAACCAATGGTCATGGTTATATGAATCGCTTTTTACGATATTTTTGAGAAAAGGCTTTAACCACAATTTAAATAACATTTTTTTCGAAGCAGAAGCAACACGCTTCTGTTTTAAAATATACATACATACATAGTATATACCAACAACACATCCTCCCTGTTATAGTCTCCTCTCACTAGGAGAGGGTAAGGGCAAAATCCACCATTCGTGAAGTAGGTTTAAGTCAGGCTAGTGACAACCTGACAGTCAGGGTCTTCAAGTGAGGCTAGTGACAACCTGACAGTCAGGGTCTTCAAGTGAGGCTAGTGACAACCTGACAGTCAGGGTCTTCAAGTGAGGCTAGTGACAACCTGACAGTCAGGGTCTTCAAGTGAGGCTAGTGACAACCTGACAGTCAGGGTCTTCAAGTGAGGCTAGTGACAACCTGACAGTCAGGGTCTTCAAGTGAGGCTAGTGACAACCTGACAGTCAGGGTCTTCAAGTGAGGCTAGTGACAACCTGACAGTCAGGGTCTTCAAGTGAGGCTAGTGACAACCTGACAGTCAGGGTCTTCAAGTGAGGCTAGTGACAACCTGACAGTCAGGGTCTTCAAGTGAGGCTAGTGACAACCTGACAGTCAGGGTCTTCAAGTGAGGCTAGTGACAACCTGACAGTCAGGGTCTTCAAGCTACCACAACACTGACCAGTTGGCTTAAGAACTGCTTTCAACACAAATACAAATAATTTATTTGCTATTAAATAAGGTATTGACATGTTAAGTCAAAGTCAAAATTAAATAGGGTATTAAATAATTAAGTTAAATACGGTATTTAGTCAATTTTACATTTTTTAAGCTACTGCTTGTTCAAAATGTAAAATTGCCCTGAGAAGAACGAGCAAGAAACTCGAGGGGTTACTCCTTTAAAAACAGGTTTTCTTATTACAAATAGGTTTTTACATTTCATTATTAATTATGAAATTGCCTCGCATGCGAACGATCTGATTATGTCCATGGACATTTATTGTCTAAATAGTTTAATATTTTAAAATTTGCTTCCTTAATAAGTTTCTGTTTTATAGTATCTTTACATGTATTGAAAGAAAGATTTTGTATATCAACTGGAACCTTATTGAAAAAGCGTATACTTATGTATGACTACCCTTTGAATGAATTATGCGTATATATAACCCATGAAATATCAAGTGTACGTTAATGCAATACAAAGTGATACTAGTGGCCATCCTTCCAAGGACCCTTTTGCCATTGAGACATTGAAGAACTTTACCCAAAAAACCTTATTGTTGTGGGTTCCATATTCCTTACTATTCACTGCACCTCCGTCGTGCCGTCGAGCAATTTTTAACGCGTCATAAAACGTTAAATCTTAAACATTATCACGAGCTATTTCCGAGCTGTAATGTAAGGTAAGGCGACCTGTAATGTGATTGCCGCCTGCCGGTCTCAAGGCGCCAGTAATTACGCCCGAGCTGGACACGGGCGAAGGGAGGAAAGTGAGGGGGGGAGAGAGGAGGATTTATTGTTCCAACTTAATAGGCTTTTTATTGTTTTATATTGCGCTGAGCTCAGAGAATATCTCGCCTCGGTAGTTGGTAATTGGGAAGAGAAAAGCCGACAAGTATATAGCATTTTACAGAAATATTTCCTATTGATAAAGTGCTTCCAAATTTAACCTTTGTATTAAGATGTTCAACGAAATATCAATGATATATTTTTATGGTTAGGACATTTTGGATATTTACACTTTATTTGATTGAGCTGTGTCGTGTCGACACGTAAAAGGTATATAACCAACCTATCTCCTCCCGTGGGTGTTGTGAAGGGTGATTGAGGAACTTTTTACCAAACACATCTATAGAATTGCACGTTTGGTGATGGGCTGACCCCTATCACGTATGCATTTGTGTATATTTCGTATGGTGAACCGTGGATGTTATCCAACCTTTAAACTTAGTAATGTTTGGATGGCTCTGACCACCCCATTTGGGATAGAGATCGTAATGTCGTAAACGTTGCAACCGCCTCCATGGCTCAATGTTAACAACATAGGATTTGAATCGGAGGTCGCGGGTTCGATCCCCGGATACATGTATAGTACTCAGTTTGGTTGGTGGTGGGACATTTTAAATGTCCGCCTGGCTAGCTAACTAGTGATTAGTATTGTTGAGTACCGGTTGTCAAAGATAAGATAACCAGTCCCCCAAATAGGATGGGGTTACCGGGTCAGTATGCTACCACCTTCCAGATTGAGGTCAAGTACTAACCCGTAGTGCATATTTAAAAAAAACAATATTTATTTGATTGCGTTCAAAGATATTTCGTTCCAAAGTTACATCGTTTAATTTGCTTGTCGGACAATCATCCTGTCGTCAATCGTGCAACTGTTTATCGGGCTGCGTTTGTACAATCTTGAGCTATACAATATATATTGATAGTAAACCTACTCGAACCTACTTAAATAATAAATGACTTTGGAGATGGTAGGATTGCTACAGAATCACGGAAACTTCATTCTAGCAAGAGTCCGAGAAGCACTTGATGCATACATACCATTTCTATATGCAAAGCAATAGATAAAATATATTTCATTTCTGATCATTACGATCAGAATTTTTAAGTACCTTCGACTTTTTTATCACATAAATTACCGCGTTTCACAAGAAAACAACAGCGAAGTGGTAGGAGCCCGAAAGCTGTTTTAACTTAGCAATTGTCTACAAATTAGTCTGTGCTTTTATAAGATTAGAGCGAGATGCTGCCTCGTTACAAATACAATTATCTCCCGTCCCGTTCTCGCGCGCTGTTTGCACTCAATTTAGCGTTTGTTGATTGTAGCCTAATTGTAATTTAGAAATGGTTCTATTATAACTTCGTTTCGAGAGGGTGAGTTGTGTTGATTCGAATTACTGAGTTTAGGAAAATATGTGGAACAAAAAGTGCTCGGAACAATTTCAGTTGAACTAACGATGGAACAGGAGGATGAATCGGTGCAATTTAACTAAGTATTGTAATGGAACTTGCCGAGGAAGACTGAAGAAGGTATGGGTAGACTGCGTGAGGAATGATACGGCTGATAGAAAAGAGTGGAAGAGTACACCTAAAATGGGAAAAGGGCAAGAAGATGATGGACTTAGCCGGAGTCTACTTCCTCGTACTCCACCCCGGGCAAAGAATGCATCAGCTCTTACTGTAGATGGCAAAAAGATTCTTCGGAACTCCTCAACGCATCCCACTTTCAAATCAACAAATTTTATGTTTAACATTTCAAATGGCTCATTTCAGAATCAGTTAACAAGAAGTATTGGACCTTCATATACTCCAATTACAATGCAATACGATAAACTATACTATACAATACAATTCTTGAAATAAGAAATTCTTGAATAAATGCTACTTCTAAAATCCCTTAAAAACAAAATGTCGAAGAGATAGAACATATCTTTTTTTTTTTTTTATTAAAAACTGGTTTCGCGTTTGACTACAATCTCACCTGATGGAAAGTGACGATGAAGATCTTTATCGATTTTAGCAATTTAGATGAAATATTTGTGTGTAATTTCTGTATCGTCATTATCATTAGTCTTACATCTCCACTGTTGGGCCATAGCCTCTACAAATTTCTATATAACTTACTAAAAATCAAAATTTTGAAGTAAGAGTTCACTTGAACAAAGATAAAGCTATTGTAGTGATAATTTTGGAATATGGTGCGGGCGGAAAATAAAAACTTTTTAATAGGTACAAAATCACAACAAAGAATAATACAATTGTCAAGCTCCACAATCCTTTCGAAGTGCAGATTCTGGTAACAATAAACAAAATATTTGTGAAATAGTCCACGTTAAGGATTACTCCGTTCAACGAGTATAATTATATTAAATCCCAAAACTTTCACAGAAAGCGTTAAAGGATTGCGGATCGATACGTACAAAGACTCAGTGATAATCCTTTCGAACAGTTTGATGAATGAGTGGTGTATATTTGTACGGGTTGTGTTGCTCTTGTTGTGAACATTATTCATTCAAACTATTATTATTATCGTTCGGCCATTAGTAGCTCATCGCGGCTGTGGACTGGATTGAGCTTGAATATTCATTTATAGTAAGGTAAGTTACTATTGAAGTTATTGAGGTTGCAGAAGACGGGGGTCATTCTTCGGATGAATATACCTTTTGAAGGCTTATATTCTATTCAGTCTTCTATTTCAAATTTAGGTGCTCTTACATTATTTTGTTTGTGAATTATACTAATTAATTTCTCCCGGTAACAATGCCTCAGAGACTTCCGGGTCATAATCACTTCCTAAAGAGCGTTGCTATCATACGAAGTGTGGCTTCGGATGCTCGCAGCAACTTGTGACGGGAGAGATAATCTATTGCGTCGTTTCTCCCGCTCCCGGAGTTTTTTTTTCTCCTGAAAACGATTTGCCATGGCCGACATGGAAATTGTTAAATCAAGTTTTCTCAAATTATCTGTGCAGGTGGGGTTTCTCCAATGGTGCGGGTAACAGTTGCGAGTGCGGTGTCTCCTCGCAGACAATGGATCACCTATTATCTTCCTCCGTGGGTCCTAACTGCTGCACATTTGATGACCTCCTTAACACTACAGAGAGTGCTGTTAGAGTGACTAGATTTTGGTCCAAAAACGTGAATCTTGCCTCGAGACGATAATAATAAGAAGAAGCGTATTCTTTTTACTATTCTTAGTCTAGTGTCCTAATATATCAGACATTAGGTTTCATTTGCGTCTTTCATTCGGCTCTCGTGTAAGTTCTTATTTAAATTATTTTTGCTGTATAAAGTCGCATATATTATTCATCGTTCCTTCAATACTCATATTAATTTAAAATTTCATTTCTTCTATTTGAAGCGAATAAATGTGGTTTTGTGGCTTGGCATTATACAGAACATTTGAAACATCCGCATGGTTATCAACTGTCACATTGACATCTAGTCTGCCAGAAACAAAGTAACATTATGAATGGAAAGATTTATTCCTCAAACATCAATAACCTATTTTTATTTATCATTCCATTCATTATCATCATTCATAGTCCTCTGCTTAACATAGGCCTCTCCCAAGGAGCGCCACAGAACCCTGTCTTTGATTTTACGACTAAGTTGCATTCAACATACTCATGCACACCAACACATTGGTACTCCATCCAGCTACATCATTATCAGCCTACAAAAGTTCACTGCGGAGAAAAACCAACGTTATTAAACGATGACTAGCAAAACGTAATGAAAATCTACATTTATAGCCTCCTTCGCTCAGTAAAGAAACAAAAAGGACTACAATTGGTAGCAAAGCAGCAAGCTCTCGAGATAAACTTACACATATATAAGCGCAGGCGCAGGGTGTTTATCGAATTATTTGTGCATTTGTCGAGGCTCCCGCGTGACTACCAACCGAGTCCATTAAAGATATGTATATACAGGGCGATTAACAGAAGCTTTTTTATGAATCAATTTTACTTGACAACATACTTAGATCTTCTTCGTTGCATGCCAACAAGCGGTTACCATATAATTTTACTTGAATACTTACAGAAGGAATACTATATTTATACATAAGTGTCTGTATACACATCAAAGAAGTCACCAATGTCAATTGTGTCAGTACAGTGAACACCGATAATAAGGTTTTTAAGTGTAAGCCATCGTCTTGGCTTAAGGCCTGTCTTCAACCGACAGCTAGATCCAGTTCTATGGGGTGGCCTATGTTCAGCAGTGAACGTCCTGGGGCTAATATGATGATGATGAAAAACGCGACATCATATTTTGTATTTAGCGGACGCCATGTTGGAAGTTTTACCATAAAATGTATGACATCATGCACTTCGAAATCGGTTAAGCCGTTTAGAATGGGCCAAAGGAACGGACACACATACATACACCGAAAAACTTACCCACCTTTCTTGGGTAGTCGGATATAAAGAAGCGTTACTTCAAAATAGTTGATTCTCATAAAAGACAGGCTGTGCTATGAGAAGCACGCTGTGTGTTAAAGTATCTTACCGTGTGTAACTACGAATCAAGTCGAAATTGGTTGCTTTTATAGAAACTATGCAATTTAGGCACTTAGCGCCGAGTGGCCGACAATTGGTCGCCTCACCCTGACCACGTTTAATTCAATTTTGTTCATTTTATTGAATTATTTATAAATTGATTTGTAACTTCTTAAAAAACGAAGTAAATAAAAATAATCTTTGTAATGTTTTGGCAACTACCGCGGACTGCCGTCGGACCGTTTATTTTTTTTATGCACAACGATTCAGCACTTGATCTCAATCTCACCAGATGGTAAGTGAAGATAAGACCGAAGGTAGAAGCGTACTGACCCGGAAACCCCATCTTATTTGGGGGACTGGTTATCTTATCTCTGACAATCAATGCTATTAACATTGCTGTTTGGAAACAGACTTAGATAAGATGGTGGTAGCCAGCCAGACGGACATCCATTCATTCATCGCTAATAATTTGGCGTTTAGCTCGCTGCGTTCGTTCGCTAAATTGAGTACCATGTAAGCGCCCTTTAGACTTGTCAAGTTTTATAATTTGCTTCTAGGGCGCTTAAGTAGTCACCCTGCGGGAATGGGCCTCCCCTTGTGAGGGGGGCCTGGAGCCGCCTATGCGTTCCCAGGTCCTCCCTACTGCCGAAGAAGGTCGCCGCGGGGTTTTAGTGGGTATCCGTCCCGTTGGGGAGGATAGTCCCACATAACCGTCTCGCCGTCCCCCAGGCGAGCGGTAAGTTAAGTAGTACCAAATTTAGTGAAACGCAAGAGAGCTAAATGGCAAATTTGTAACTTATTAGATAAACATAAATATTAAAAAAAAAACGCATTTAAATCGCAACACGCATTACTGAGATACGTCCGGACAAACACTGGACACACACACAACGCCGTCAAACACATAACACCCGTCGTTTTTCGTCGGGGGTTTTAAAAACTGCTTACTATTTTACTCAGATTCAGGGTATTTTGCGGAGAAGCCTTAAGGCACATGTGACGATACTAATTCAAATGAGCAATTCGTTCTTGCTTCCATGGTAATGAACTTCATAGAATCTCAACAGCCATATTTTACAGTTATAGAAAGAGGTAAGGCTGGAACGTATAATTTGGCGACCTTATCACTAAAAGCAATGAAGACGTCGTGCAGATGGTTAATGAGAAGAGAGTGTTTGAAGATCATTGAAAACAGGGGAAAGATGTTGGGTCATCTGATACGACACAATAATTTTATCAAGAACATCATCGAAGGAAAAATGGAGGCAAGAGGAAGAGAGGAAGGTTTAGAAGAACATACATGGTACAAGTAAAGGAAAAAGTAAATACCATGTCGTATCAGGAAGTCAAAGAAAAGGCGTAATGTAGAGAAGTGTGGAAAGGACTCCACCGACAAGAGCATAATTCTTAAAGTAAAGAGAGAGAGATATCAATAAAAGCGACCTCTTCCAAACAACCTTTTGGTATAAGGACAGTTCGCCTTCCGGCGTCAGTGTTTTCTGAATTCTACAACCTTAGGATCGCGTGCATCATCTTCGACCACATCGTCTCTTTGCATCAGGTGAGATTGTGGTCGAACGCGAATCCAATCATAAAAAAAAAACATTTGTAATGGGTAGGTTGTGCAGTATTCAATAGGGATGGAAATATAAACTGCATGAATAGATTTCATATACTTACATACACATACTTACATAGATCGATAGACAAATATACTTAAATGTAACATAATCATATATTGGATCTTTACCTATAAAAAGTTTTTTTTCTTCGTTATATACCAATTCCTGCGATTTTCAAAGCTATATCCAAATTTGTTTTTTATTTGGAATATGGAATATTATTTCAAGGTTTCACATGAAATATTTTTTTATTTCTGGGCTAAATCACATAATAAAAAAAATTTTAACAGAGCTCTTTTCATGTGTTTCCCATAATCATTTCTTAGATTCGCTGAAACTTTTATAAAGCGGTTACTTTTAAAATTAACGCTGTCTATACTTAACTTAATGTTATCCGATAATACACACAAAGTTTAGCTAAATTTGGATTTGCCGTTCCCAAAAAAAAATCAAAAATGTTTGTATGAGGAAAACAGTCTTAATTAAATTCTTCATACAAAACGCCAATTTCATAGGTAAGGACCTAATATTTATACAAATACATACATCAACTTAACATAAATTTTTAGCTTGAGATACGTTTTTTAAGATTACCCATTTAATTGCTTTCCCTAATATAGATAGTCCAGATATAGGCGAGTATATTCACTTCTTAATACATTGAGCAAGTTTTCCCTTTGAATTTATTAACATATTTAAGTAAATCATTCTACTATGTAAGTCATTGAAAAAAAAAAACAAATTATAACCTATGCAACTGTTTCGAGATTGCTCCAAAGTAGCAATTTGTTACAACAAAATCATAAGTTTACAAGTAAATATATCGATGGCAATTCTTAAAGCACTCTAAATACCATTCGTAAACTTTTTTCACTTCGAACAATCTAAATATTAGCATCACTAATAAGCCCGTATTAGTAATCCACCAAATTTGGAAGGTCCTTGCTTTTCCTTTATCTGGAGTTAAAAGGAATACCCAAAGATCAACTTAAATTGGTGGTGTTTTTTTGAAATCTACTTTTGAGTGGGCAGGTATTAATTTGGTGGTGGGTTATTATGATCCGTGATGGATTGGATGAGTAAGCGAATATTTTTTTTGGGCTTTTTGTCGACTTTGCAGGGCGAAGTGGTTTTTGATAAGTTTGTTCGTTTCCTCTATATTTGATTTGCCAGTGAAGAAGGATTTTTAAGATTTGAAAGTTTCTCTTAGTATCATCAAAAAAGCATTAGAGTATAAGAAGACAATAAGAATAGTTTATTATGAACGCCGCAACACGATACAAAAACAAAGAAGTAGTAAATTATAGCTAAAATAGAAATACAATTATGAAGAAGATCCCGACAATGCTGTCACGTGTTGCGGCGTGCACAAATGGGTTAGCACTCAGCTCATGCTGCGACGAATCACAGCGCTGGTTTTCAGTGCCCCCAAATTACACATCCCAACTGTTGGGACACTGTCTCCTCTTATTGGGCCATAATCCACCATCTCTAGATATAATGAAAAATAATTGAAAACACCGAAAACTATCGAGACACTCAAATCATCTGATAAAAAAATGATGATTATGAGTTATGTGAGATTTCTGTGCTGAACTAAGTTTTGAAATTCACAAAAACCGTGAGTTTTTTTTAATAAATTTTACATAACTACGGGTATAGAGATCGAAGCTACATTATATGTAAATGATATCTTAACATAATTATAAAATTGTTTATAATTCAACACGCTTGAGTTTATACGCTTTTTTGAATGAATTAGAAATAGTACTTGCATATTTAACACAAATTAGAAACTCAAAAACATCCTGTTGTTAAATAATTTACTATTTTCTTTAACACAAAAGATGTAATTGGAATAAAATGTACAGTAATTAAAATTAAGATGCTATCTCCACTAAGAGCTCTCGTTTCGGATGAAAGTACTTTTTTGTCAGATTTCAATCGGTTACAAAATTGCACCCAATCTGTCGTTCAGATGACTATATTTATTTCGAAAGAGAAAACATTTAGGCACGAGTCGCAAGTTTCTGCACAATCATTCAGTTTAAGATTAGCTGCGAGTGCGCAGTCTCCCCGCAGACAATGTATCTTGCTCCGAGTGTCCTGCAGCCGTTCCATGGAAAAAATTACGTAATAACTATTTAAGTATTTGTAAACCAAAATTATATAAAAAGATATAAAATTTTTACCATAAAATGTATCCTATGACCAGGTCAAAAAAAAAATCAAATCAAAATCAAAAATGTTTTTATTTCGTAAGTTATAAGAATAACATTTGAAATATACAGTTATCGCTCATTCACTAGGCAGTCTCCCCAGAGAAGAACGAGCAAGAAACTCCAGGGTTGCTCTTTTTAAATAAGTCAATACAAATACAATTTGAGATACCTAATTGTAAAATTTATGATTCGACAAAGAAAAATAAGAATAAAATATACTGGGTAATGGCGAGCGGTTCATGTCCACGCATTCTTATCATCCAGATAGTCGGAAATTTTATAATAGCCTTTGGCACATAGTTTCCGTTTAATGGTTGTTTTAAATTTATTTAAAGGCAAATTTTGAATGTCTACCGGAACCTTATTGTAAAAGCGTATACATTGTCCCTTGAATGACTTAGTGACTTTGTGTAAGCGACTGCTATGGACAGCAAGTTTATTTTTATATCTTGTATTAACATTGTGTATTTCACAATTTTTCCTAAACAAATGCAGATTCTTTCTTACGTACATTAAGTTTTCGTAAATATATTGCGATGCCAAAGTTAATATATTGATTTCCTGAAATTTACTGAACGATACTCGGGAGCCTAATTTGTAGATCGCACAAACCGCTCGCTTCTGCAGAACAAAAATAGAATTTATGTCCGCGGCATTTCCCCATAACAGAATGCCATAAGCCATTATGCTATGAAAATAGCTGAAGTATACCAGGTATCAAGACGAATCTATCGACACTATGCACTTCGACATCGGTCAAGCCGTTTAGGCTACAGGAAGCTGATGATGATTAACTCTGTAATGCAGCTTTCAAGTAATTTCGTTCCCCAATAATCCAACATGGCGCCGACGACGCGCATCTATCTGAAACCAATTCACAAGTCGTGCACGAACTCCGCAACCGAGTTACGACTCCATTGAGAACGTAACGGGCTGGTCATCTGGCGATTGCGTTGGTCAGGTAGTTACGCGCCATCTTGAGATCAACTGCACAGAGTAGTGTACGAGTATTTATGTATGATAAACTTCTTGCTGACCCTTCTGATAGCTTCGCGATCTATAAAACCTATAATACAGTCCACATTTTGAAATACTGTCGTGGGTTGGTACATTTAACGGTACACCAGGGAGCCCCAAGTTGAGCATATGTTTGCAGTGCCCCGTGTGTGCCCTTGCGTACTAAGTGCCAGCATTTCTCTGGCTGCCTTCTTGTTGATTAGCGATTTGGAATGTGTTAAACCTGGCGTATTCGTCCAGAGTTTAAAAGATGCTTGGGTATATTGGTTCTTTAAGATAAAGTGAATTAGGCTTTTTGGAATACCGTAGCCTTTCTACGCCTTCAATTTTGTCAGTTCGTCGGCTTTTTCATTACCTGCCTGGAGAAGACGATGCTAGGTATTTCACTACGGGATCGAATTAGGAAAGAAGACATCCGTGAAGAACGAAAGTCCGACGTAGCCCTGCGGATTACTAAGTTGAAGTAGTAGAAAGTAGCGTAGGGCGTTCGACCCACAAATGTGGTCTTCTCCAGTAGAACTGGTGAATCCTACGGCTACGAGGAAGTAGACTAGTCGGTGGCATTCAGCTGCGACAAAACGTTACCTGTCAAGTGGCCACTAGTCTGACACAATTTTTTTTTTAAGCGGGGAAATGCGTTGTGCATACCGCTCGCCTGGGGGACGCCGAGACGGTTATGTGGGACTCCCCTCCCTACCCGGAGGGATACCCACCAAAACCCCGCGGCGACCTTCCTCGGCAGTAGGGAGGACCTGGCAACGCATAAGCGGCTGCAAATCTGACACAAATCTACCAATCTGCACTGGGCCCACGTGGTTGGATTACCATACCATACACTCTCCTAGTGAGGGGAAGCTGTGCCCCAGTAGTGGGACCGTAAGACTGCATCCATCTTATCATTGTCTACTCTATGCAGATCATATTGTATGGTTGCAACAAGTTGAGATGCGATCTGCTCGGACTTGCTTGGTAACTCGATTACGACAAAGTATTTCCACAATCAGTAATACAACGAAATTTTACCGCAACCGTGGCTCAATATAGACAACTTATTTTTTTCACAAAACTGTGGGTGCAGGTTTGATTGCCAACGGGGTACATGTTTAGTACATTCGGCTCCAAAATTAATTACATAGGGCTATTTTATACGACCAATGGTAGCACCCTAGATATTTGAGCTGAATAATCTGCAGTTCTCTAAAATAACTGTTTATCGATTTATTTTTAAACTTAAATCAGCGTCATTACAAATCTGTGTTATAATCAGGTATGGCTCTACCTTAAACTTAAATAAACTCATAAGTTTTACGTTAAAAATACTTTTAAAATGCTCCATCATGGTTATCACGCATTATTCTAGTACAAAGACGAGTAACATAAAGTCCATCAAGGAGTTCCAGTGGCAATCTTCTGGCTCCATCTTCAGACCCTCGTCATTATGAGTAACGTGAAGTGCTGATGGCAACAAAATAATCATGTACACTCTATATGAATAACTGTGACACCGACTGTACTCGATTTGGTTGGTGGTAGGAAATTTTTAAGTGCTCTAAGATAGCATTGATGTCTTCTGACTGTTTGTGTTAAGTTAACTCGTCCTTCATAAAAAAAGATAGTATGCCTGGAGAAGAACATTGGCTACTCTAACGTTAAGGTCGGATTAATGTGATGAGATAAGATAACATAAGTAACTTTTTATTGAGGAGTTACGCTCAAACTTACACGACGCTTTTTGCCCGGGTCCGTGATTAGATGGCGCGTCCTCCATTAGTTAGTCAGTGGGGAGCTGGCATACTGCTTGTGTTTTAATCTGTGGCACTTGGAAATGACCCCTAGCCGAACCAATGCAAACTTGCTCATGGCTTTAGAGCTTGTGTAGCTTGATTGGGCTTTTGTTGAGAATTACGGTCGTTTGTCTTTACTCAGTATGTATGCGAGAATGACATTCCATATTGATTTTGTATCAATAATAACTTAAGCAAGTAAATGTTATTTACATACGTACATAAGTTCACAACCATCATTCCAAATGACCACCTCATTTGAAATTATGGTTATGACCTTGACGGTGGATGACACCGATTGTGCCTGACATAATTTACTAGAACCGATACTAAGAAGCTTATACATGGTGAATTTGAATACGTATAATTCCCATTAACTGGTGACGCTCCTCTTGATTACGACCAGCTTTCCACAAGGAACCATAGTCGAATTCGATCAAAAAATTTTGGACCATATAAAGTAAACTATTCTGAGACCACGTTTAGTAATCAGGAGTGAACTCACCAGTCAACAGGAATTACACGAAATAAATTTCGTAGATTGGTGATTTTTTTTTTATGCACGACCGGTTTGTACCTGACCTCAATCACACCTGATGTTAAGTGAAGATGAGGTCGAAGGTGGAAGCGTACTGACCCGGAAACCCCAACACAATTGGGGGACTGGCTATCTTATCTCTGACAACCAGAACACAACAATGCTATTAACATTGCTGATGATTTAGATAAGATGGTGGTAGCTAGCCAGGCGGACATTTAAAATGCCCTACCATCAACCAAATTTACATACACACATAACGACATGACTATATCTCAAATGGGGTGGTCAGATACATCCCAAACATTAAAAGTTTAATGCTTGAAACAACATCCACGGTCCACCTTCCGTAATATGCAGAAATGCATTATGTGACAGGGGGTGAGCCCATTGCCATTAAAACGTGCAAGTCTGTAGATCTTTATGGTGGAAAGTCTCATAGTCGCGTTTTACGATACTCACGGGAAGCAAAATCAAAATCAAAGAAAATATTTATTCCGTAGGATAAAAATTATCACTTGAAAACGTCCATTTTTTATCTTTTTATTAAAGTTTTGGACGTTATTGCTCTTCAAGTCTAGAGTGAATACGCATTTAGTGGGTGCGCGTGATACATCTTCGGCTACATCGTCACTTTCCATCAGGTGAGATTGTAGTCAAACGAGAAACCAGTTTTTAATAAAAAAAAAAAAAACGAGCAAGAAACTCAAGGGTTGCTCTTTTAAATAAGTTTGGGTTACAATTATATTATACTTATAATAGACTGAATTTTTTTCAAACTTATATTTTTTCACCAACTTTAATAACATATGGATGTTTCTTGTTCACCTAATCCTATATATCCCATTTCATTTCCCATCATCAGGCTTCCACGACCCCAGTGTTGGGGCACAGCCTCCTCTCAGAGCAAGACGGTATCGGTCATAGTAGCCCAGCGCGCTTTGATAGGTTTGTGTCAGACTAGTGGCCACGTGATAGTGTTTTTGAATCGGCACTTAGACCACCAAGCTGGCTTAACGAATGCCTTTAATTGAAGACAACCACGACTAACTACACTAAAATGGCACTAGTGGTGACCCATCTACGGAGTAACGGCGCCAATAACGAAAAGAGAATTATTTTTACTACTTTAAAAGAAGGATTTAAATTGGACTATAATATTATATTATATTCGAATATTATCGCACATTTCCAATATACCCTATACTCTCCTTTCATTAGGGGAGGGTACGACCGTAACCCATTCGCCTCAAGGCTGGTTGAAAACTTCAGGATTGTTCTAAACACCCTAGGCGGAAAAAACAGGTCGGTCTACATTGGAGCCCGGGGCACACATGTTATCGAAGGCAATGAAAATACCGACGAACTGTTGATATTGGGGGCTAAAGTAACTCAGTACGGCCCTGAGCCCCTCTGCGGTATCCCAAAAACCCTAATTCGCTTCACCCTTAACCGCCTCCGTAGCTCAACCTAAACAACATTCGGTTTACGATTCGGAGGTCGCGGGTTCGATCCCCAGCGGGATACATGTTAAAGTACTCGGTTTGGTTGGTGGTAGGGCATTTTAAATGTCCGCCTGGCTAGCTACCACCATCTTATCTAATTATGCCGCCAAGCAGCAATTCGACTTCATCTTCACTTAACATCAAGTACAAGTACCAACCCGTTGTGCATAAAAAAAACCCTAAGGAACCGGGGCACTCAAGCATCTCTCAAACTCTGGACGACGCGCCAGGTTTAACACACTCCAAAAACCTAATAAAGCCTTCAACAAGAAGGCTACCGGGAAAGCACTGGCACTCAGGGCACTGCTGTCTGAGCAAACACATGCTCAATATGGGGCTCCGGGAAACGGGGACGTACAGACTTTGCCTCGCAGAGGAAACACCTATACATCGGCTGTGCATGTGAATATGGCCCGCTGATACGTAAACGCAATATCCACCTGGGGGGCTTACTGCACCCGGATGGGATAAAAATTATCGGCTCCTGGAAAATAATCCAATTCCTCAAAGAGGCAAACCTGAGCAACGAACTGTTAGTGACGATCACAATAGATCGACAATGGTCGCAGTGATACAGGTCTGCAACAACAATAACTATGCCAACCCATCGGGCCCAATGCTGATTAGTGGAAGTACCACGACCATACCCACCGACTGTCATGGCACTTTAAACATATCACACCCCTCTCATGCCGTCGTCAGTTACAACTAGAGTATTATCAGACTACAATATAAATAAATATAATAAATAAATAAATATCCTTAGACATACACACAGTTCTAATACATACATACAGACAGAATCTAGTTCCACAGTAAGCAGCTATAGCCTTGTGTTGTGGATCCACATGGTTGATATACTACTTATATACCCTTTTTTATGTAAATAAATACTTATTATAAATAATAAATAATAATAATAAATGTCTTTGCATAAACACACAGCGCCATCTAGGTCCACAGTAAGCATCTAGGCTTGTGTTATGGATACTAGATGGTTGATAATATTATATATGAAAACATCCACAACATGGGTACACATGTCCGTATTCATCACACAAACTTATGCCCCTAGCGGGATTCGAACCCGCAACCTTTTGGTATAGTGGTCAGAGTTGCTAACCACTACACCAAACTTCGGCAAACCAAATATATACAGCATGATGTGTAATGACGTAGCCACGTACCCCATTGTGATTTAATTTCCTCGATAAATACGCTACTCATAGAGCCGACTCCATCTCGTTAATAAGAAAAATAATTAATTTCACCTCCGGCCCTCGTTAATGACAATCTAACGGTAATTAAACCCTTTGAACCGGTTAATGGTTGCCCCCCCTCTCCCATCTCACCCTCCACAACCCCCTACAGCTTCCAGTCACTCTCATCAAACAAGCAGTAACACAAGCTTGTGAATGTCGACTGATTTGTTATGCACAGGTTAGCACTTCCTTAATCTCACCTGATGTTAAGTGAAATGAGATCGAAGGTGAAAGTGTGCTCACATGGAAACTGTCTGTCTTATCTCTTACAACCAGAATGGAACAGCGCTGTCAGTATTGCTGCTTGGCCAGGCGGACATTTAATACCCTCCCGCACCAACCAAACCGAGTACTACACATGTACCCCGCTGAGAATCGAACCCGCGACCTCCGTTTTGTCAAGATTTTGTTCGTTATATTAGGCCACATAAGCGATTATCCTTCTGAGATAATAATTCTTTTATTCTTGGATGATGGCCTAGTGGAGTTACTGCTTTGTACATAGCGTCCACAGCACCCCGGGACACTAACGAGTGCGGCAACAATCGGGTCGGCCTTGTGTTCGGGACTGTACAGATAAGGGTGATGCAGAGATCAAAGCGTGACAACGTCAGGTTGCTGATGACCAAACGTTCAAATTAATTAGGAATTTTCTGTCGTAGAGTCTGGCAAAGCTATATCTGCCACTGTATAAATTCGCAACCCCAAATTACATTAATTATTAACAGCTGATCTGCTTAATTCACATCACTCATTACATTCGGATGAAATTTTATCTATCGGTAGATACCCTAGATATTCTTTATCCCGATAAAGTGAGTAGTTCCCGCGGGATAGACAAATTGAACACATGCGCGGTAAATATTCCACGCAGGCGAAGCGGCGAGTGAAAACCTAATAGCTTAAAGTCCACTACAGTTCTCGAGGCGTAAGATCAGCTTTGCATTTGTGTGAGTGCACACAGATAGAGATACGGCTTGTGGCGCAGCGCGTCCCGCGCATTGTTTAAACGCGGCCTGAGGCGCGGCGTGTCCGCTGCGCGTCGCTTTCCTGCCGCGCACATGCCGCACTTCACCTCTTGTACCGCTAGCAGCTTGACGTCACTCACACAAATGCAAAGCTGAGCTTACGCCTCGAGAACTGTAATGGGCCTAATTCCCTCCCAGGATTTTCTATGGGAGGGTTTATCTTATCGAGGGACGCTCGCAGATTTTTTCTAGAAGCTTCGGACCAATGACGCTGCTGCCCAATACCATCACGGTTCCTTAGTCTCCCATTACGACTCCCACGAGAAGAGAGCGTTGTTTGACAACCACACGCCAGCCTAGTACCTCATGGTTCCGGACAGCTGCGATTTAGATAGATAGATAGATAAGCATTAATTTGCATCCATGTACACCCACATAACAAATTTTACATATTATTATGAAAAATACAACTAAAACAATAAAACACGAGTACAGAAACAACAAATATTATGTGTGTGCCGCAGTATACAAAAAGGCTACAGCTCAGTGTATGGAATTGCCCGAGGCGGGCAAAACACTGGTATTCTGCTGAAACTTGAGGGTTGGTCTGGGACAAATGGAATTTTGAAATGTGTTTCGTGTTATCAATTTTTGTTTTTTTTTCATATTCTGTTGGATATTTTTTAATTTGTATTTCTTGTCCCACTTAATACTCAATGTTTGGTGACCCTAACGTCCGGCGTCGCAGCGACCCACGGTAATCATTAACTAAACGTTTGTTTTAAACCTCCACCCCCCCTCGTACCGCATCACCCCTCGCTGCCGTCCGAGGGGTTATTAATTAATTTTTGCAGCTAATGGCTCTGTATGACTTTATGAAAGCCAATACTCTATTTTAATGTAGAGATCAACTTAAATGAAATTTAATTAAAAATAAAGCTCAAGGTCATCAAGACTACGAGCTATGGAGGGGGCGATAATCTACTTTCATTTTATTAGCAATCTTTCGAACATTGTACCTAAACACTCTTTTTCACCCCGCCCACGCACATCCTAGGTAATTCTGACTAATGTGTGGGACTAGATAATTCGTGTATAGGTGACCGCAATATGTATTTAATTTTTTATTCTTCCAGTAGTAAACTTTCTAGCTTTTAGGTGGTTTCGGCAGATAAAAACCGCAATATAAAAATAGAACAACCAGCTTCTTTCCGTCGTGAATATCATTGAAGGCGATTAAGTATTACTTCTTATTCTCTTTCTCTTCTTTATCTTCTAATCTTATTCTGACCGCCTCCGTGGCTCAATGTAAACAACATTGGGTTTACGATTCGGAGGTCGCGGGTTCTATCCCCAGCGGGGTACATGTTTAAGTGCTTGGTTTGGTTGGTGGTAGGGCATTTCAAATGTCCGCCTGGCTAGCTACCACCATCTTATCTTAATCTGCAATGTTAAAGCATTGTTGAGTTCCGGTTGTCAGAGATAAGATAGCCAGTCCCCCAAATGTGTTGGGGTTTCCGGGTCAGTACGCTTCCACCTTCGACCTCATCTTCACTTAACATCAGGTGGTGGTTGAGGTCAATTACCAACACGTTGTGCATAAAAAAAAATAAAAAGAATAAGGGACTTAACGCCACAACTTTTACATAGATACAGTCAAGTGTATCCTGCATTACAACAATCATTTAGCATGTCACAACATGGTTTTCTGAAGGGACGTTCTACTGTGTCCAATCTTGTATTATTAAACTCTTCTCTTACGGAAGCAATGGACAGTGGACGTCAGGTCGATGTCGTATACACTGACTATAGCAAGGCCTTTGACCGTATTAACCACAGTCTCCTTCTGTGCAAGCTTTCAAAGATTGGCATCAGTGGCGATCTACTGAGGTGGTTCTCCTCCTATATCGACAATCGCTCTCAGGCAGTTGTTGTCAATAATTATATATCTGGTTGGGTGACCGTACCTAGTGGTGTGCCGCAGGGTTCTCTGCTCGGGCCTTTGCTATTCATAATTTTTGTGAATGACATCCAGCTCTGCCTGCAAACTTCTCGCTTGTTGTGCTTTGCAGACGACATGAAGATATTCGCATACATCGCCACTGAAGCTGACGCGGAGGCCTTGCAGGCGGATCTCCTGCGGCTTGAGGGTTATTGTTCGGCAAACTGCCTGGACCTGAACGCTTCAAAGTGTAATATAATCACATACAGTCGTAAACGTAACATAATCCATTTCGATTACACGTTGAGGGGGGAAAGCCTTCACAGGGATTTTACCGTACGTGATTTGGGTGTTCACCATGACTGTAAATTATTATTTGATACACATATCAACAACATTATATCCAAAGCATCTAAGGCTTTGGGATTCGTGATGCGTTGCTCCAGGGACTTTACTCAAGTCAAAACTTTCAAAATCTTGTATTGTACATTTGTGCGGAGTATCTTGGAGTACGCGTCGCAAATTTGGAGCCCCCGATATGCTACCTATATTTCCCGTATAGAAAACATTCAAAGAAAGTTTATTAGATATATTTGTTATCATACTAAACACCATTATAAGTCTGACGATTACCTACTTCTATGTAGAAAGCACCATCTGTTGCCACTTGAAGCTAGACGTGAAATAGCGGATCTCATATTTCTATTGAAAATTGCTTCTGGGTCGATTGATTGTCCAGAACTTCTTTCCCAAATCTGTCTCCGACCTCCTGCTGTATCACTTAGGCACAATGATCTCATTTTTCTCCCTCCGACTTCTACCAACTACAGAAAAAACACTTTTCTGTGGCGTGCGAGCAACAATTTTAATAAATTGTCTAAGAAGTTTGATCTAGATCTTTTTAACACTAGTTTTATGTCAGCGAGGCGTCAATTAAATCAACAATTCTTTGATGGCTTAATTTAATTTATAAATCAATTGTTTTTCTTTTTTGACGATGTTTGAATCTGGTATATGTACCGCAAGGGCAAAAAATGTACAAGTGTGATAATGCATGTTATTGAATTATATAATGTATTTCTATTTGTGAGGACCTGTAATTGGCTCTCTGTTTCCTAGAATAGTTTCCATTAGTGTTATTGCAGCTGTTGGTTTTCCGAATAAATAAAAATAAAATAAAATAAAAATAGATTTGCTCGGTCTAACAACGATGGTTTCATCCCTTGTCACGAGTGCATTTTTGTATAATTCGTAAGGTGAAACGTGGATGCTGTTTCAAGATATGGAACACCCAAACACTAATGTTTGGGATATCTCTGATCACCCTATTTGGGATAAAGGTCGTGACGTTAGGTATGTGTATCACTCAGATTGTACTCGTAGTTGTGTATATTTTATAAGTAATTAACATTTAAGATGATTTTGATTACATTACGTGTCCTCTCCCAAATCTCCCGCTAGCCCTTTCACCGCAGGCGGCGGGGGCGGATGGGGATGAGGGTCGATAAGGGGAGGGGGGGGGGGGGGGGAGGGTTGAAACCAATCAATGTTGCTTAATTGGCGCTTTAATGCTGGCTCATTCAACAATTATACAGAGGTCGCTGTCAGCTGCCAAACGATAGTGATGTGCTGCGGATGGTCGACTTAAAACTGTCGATTTTAAATTAATTAACCCATAATTGGGCGCGTGGGGTGTCACATACCCCATTGCACGTTTCTAGGTTCATAACTTCGTTCTAGGTGTAGCTTTGTAAACTTACTAGGCTAGACTATTTTTAAATCTACTGGAAATAATAAAGGCTTATTGCATTTGTCTGTCAGTCGGTATGTCCAAGCTACTACCGCTTCGGAAAGGGAAATCATATGTGGGGAAGCAGCGGCGCAAGTAACCATCAAACAAGGACCATTGTTGTCCTTTTTTTAAATAAAAAGTATACAATTAATTACAATTAAGTTAAAAGGAAAACTATTGGTTTTACAAGTTAATGAGCAATAGTCGAAAAACTTATAAAATGTACAATCAATTGGAAATTATTGTACGGCACCCTACACTGCGCGTGGCCCGATACGCACTTGGCCGGTTTTTATTTAATAATAATAAATAAATATCCTAGTTCCACAGTAAGCAACTATAGGCTTGTGTTGTGGATACCAGATGGTTGATATACTACATAAATACATTTTTTTGTACACAGATATTTATCATAAATAAAAACATCCATAACTCGCGTACACATGTCCGTATTCATCACACAAACATATGCCCCTAGCGGGATTTGAACCCGCAACCTTTTGGTATGGTGGTCAGAGTTGCTAACCACTACTCCGAACAGGTCGTTAAGACTCGTAATTTAATATAGATATGCTTAGGTAGATATCGATGAAATTTGGTCCAAAATAAGACATAGTCGAGGATGTACTTTCATGAAGTCGCATGCTAAAACCATCGATATTCGATCTAAGAGGTACACATCACTAGTTACAAATTGTTATATGGTTGCCGTAGATTAGCGTCCCTCCCCCTTTTCCTCCAATTCCCTTTATTCCCATTAGGGATATATAACTTTGTACCTGAAAATAAGATTTTTATTTTTATTTACAGGTCATAAACAAAAGCACATTGTTTTTGTGGGACGAGCCTTCAAAGTTGCAATAAAACCTTTGAAATGAGCAATCTAATACACTGAGCTATGACCCATTTGTACTGCTGCAGCACACACATGCGTTAGTGTTACAATATTATGTTATTGTTGTTGATGTGTTACCTCATCTGTGTATCAATATGTATAAGCTAAATGTATGTGTGTGACTGTGGAAACACATAAAGGCTTTATCTATCTATCTTTGACATATTATTTCAAAAAGAGCACATGCATATTTTTTATGTAATAGATAAGACAGTAAATAAGAACAAAAAATTATTAAATTCGTTTGAGGCGTATGAGATTTAGTGTTTACTTTCCGAACTATTAATTTTTTGAAATGCGAGCGAAAAGTCGGCTAAGAGCGTGTCGCATGCATGCATATACTTATAAGATTTAAAAGACAAACACCCATTACATAAAGGGTCGCTTTATGGCACCATTACGAGCAAAACAGCTAGGACTCAGAGAAGAACACAGAGACAGACCTGGAAAACTATAAAGGTTCATCTTACGAAACCTTACAAATCATTTACAAAACACGAAACTTACCTACTTAACTAATAACAACGCGTTAAACCAAGTCAGCTTTAATAATAGCATGTTAAAATATGCTTAAATTTCGGCAGCTCTACACCATCAATTTAGTTGGTAAACTCTGTAAATTGGATAAATTCGCCATTAGCTCGCCGTTATTATAACGCAACGATTCGTTATTACCGCCGTTATATGTTATTCGCGTCGCACTTTTAGGTACTAATATGCCATTCTTGATATTGATAACTGTTATCGTTTTCATAATTTTCCTGCCCTTATCCCACTTTAGGTGAGGTTGGCACAACATGTCTTCCTCTTCCCCTCTCCTCTATCAGCCATCATGGTTATCATCTTGTAGTGGTTAGCAAAACTGCCCACTATACCAAAAGGTTGCGGGTTCCAATCCTGCGAGGGGCATAATATTTGTGTGATGAATACGGACATGTGTACCTAAGTTATGGATGTTTTCATTTATAATAATAAGTAATATTTATTTACAAAAAAAATATGTATTTGTGTAGTATATCAACCATCTGGTATCCACAACACAAGCCTATAGTTGCTTACTGTGGAACTAGATGGCGCTGTGTGTGTCTAAGGATATTTATTTATTTATAATTATTTATCTCCGTACTCACCCCTTTCACACACATATCATTTCTCACGCAGTCTACCCACACCTTCGTCGGTCTTCCTCTACCTCTGTATCCCTCCACAGGCACAGGACGTCCATATGTATGTTAACAATAATTACTATGAACAATAATAACTTATAAAGGTCAGATTGAATAGCAGTATAACAAAACACGTGAATAGAGTCACAGGCAATGGCAGAGTTACTTAAATATATATTAGGTCCTTACCTATGAAATTGGCGTTTTGTATGAAGAATTTAATTAAAACTGTTTTCTCCATACAAACATTTTTGATTTTTTTTGGGAACGGCAAATATAAATTTAGCTACACTTTGTGTGTATTATCGGATAACATTAAGTATAGGCAGCGTTAATTTTTAAAAGTAACCGCTTTATAAGAGTTTCAGCGAATCTAAAAAATGATTATGGGAAGCACATGAAAAGAGCTCCGTTCAATTTTTTTTTATTATGTGATTTAGCACAGAAATTAAAAAATATTTCATGTGAAACCTTGAAATAATATTCCATTTTCCAAATAAAAAACAAATTTGGATATAGCTATGAAAATCGCAGGAATTGGTACATATGATTAACGGAGAAAAAAAACTCCATTTTCATAGGCAAAGACCCAATATTTTTTTAGGCTCTACGGTTTAGCACTTGACCTCAAATGTTAAGAGAAGATGAGGCCGACGGTGTAAACGTACTGACCGGGAACAACCATCTTATTTGGGGGACTGGCTATCGTATCGCTGATAACCGGAACACGACAATGCTTTTAACTTTGCTGTTTGGCAGCAGACTTAGATAAGATGGTGGTAGCTAGCCAGGCGGACATTTAAAATGCCTTGCCACCAACCAAACTGAGTACTAAATATGTACCCCGCCGGGATTTGAACCCGCGAGCTCCGATTCGTAAACTCTATGTTGATCACATTGGGCTACGGAAGCGATTAAATGCATAATGAATCGTGCAATACTACTAAATAACGGGATATTTGGCAACTGGTATAAAGACGGGGAGTGGAGGGAGAGGGGTTACACAGTCAGTGGTATTAATTGCAGTAATACTACTTGACAGTATACTATGTCACGTGGATGGGATAATAACAGGGATTTGATCAAATTATGGAGATTGTTAAAATGACAAGTTGGTCGTTTGAATTGTGATGTATTACATACAACTACTTTACAACATTATTTGAATTTAATTGCTCTTAAACAGTTAAATTTTTAATCGCCTCCGTCGATCAATGTAAGCAACATAATAGGGTTTACGAATCGGAGGTCGCGGGTTTGATCCCCAGCGGGGTAAATATTTATTAATCAGTTTTGTTGGTATGTTAGAGCATTTTAAATGTCCGCCTGGCCAGCTACCACCAAACAGCAATGTTAATACCATTATTATGTTAAGATAGTCAGCCCCCCAAATAAGATGGGATTTCCAGGTCAGTACGCTTCCACCTTCGACCTCATCTTCATTTAACATCAGGTGTGATTGAGGTCAAGTGTAAACCCGTTGTGCATAAAATAAAAAGAACAGAGAACATAATTTTCTAAGAGTCCTTTTATGCGCATACTTCCCTGTAGACAGTCGTTCAGCTAATTCGATGGCCTACAGAGGCGGCATAAAAGCCCTGACTGGAAGGCATTAGTCCAACACAATTACCCGTTACCCTCTCCAGTGAGTGGAGATGTACAACTATTGATACCAGTTCACTTTTACAATACACGAATCCATTTACGAAAAATTATTCGACTTCTACTCTTCCGATAGACATAAATATTTTTCTATTGTCTTATTTTGCATCGGGGTTTAAAGAGAACCACATCACAAACTTATCGTATAAACTTCCATAAAAAGTTAGCGTGTTCTTCGGGACATAAATACTATCTAACGACCCGGTGAAGACGAGCTCATGCTGCATCGCGCATTTATGAAGTTGTGTTACTGCTTCCCATACATATACTGCAAGTAAATTGAATTGGTTTTAAATAATATAGCAGTAATTAAAGCGTAGTTACATTATAACGATGCTTTCCACGTTTGCGTGTGCATTGACTGTTATGTTATGATCGATTCGAAGTTACACGTTACCCAACGAGCAATGTAGGCATATATTGGAGCATGCTGAAATTTGTTTCTTGCGTGCAACTAATCAAGTATAGAGTTTTCATAGCTCCCATATATTATTCAGTATTCCAAAGCCACAGAAATATAGATTATGTAGATAATTTCATGTTGCACCGCAACACACGCCAAAAGGGGAATATTCATTAGTTAATTAATTTTTAAATCGATTTTACTGTTTCATAAAAAATTGGCAATTACATAAAACATCACATCGATGTCTTCGTCCGTATGTTGTCTTTTGTTTCAGAAAATTCAAACATGAATTTACAAAAATTGCTAACTTATATTTAATTAAGTAGACTTTTTAAACACAGTTAACTTATTGATGGATAAAAAACTAAGCATGTTATAGTTGGGTATGCATGTGTTTTAGCTGATAATGTCGTCGAGCTGCATTGCTTAAGAAATAAAAATAAGAATTAATATTTTATTACCATACCAATACTATAATATTGCATTGTCACCCAACTTACATAAATGTGCCAAATTTCAGCTAAATGATAAATTAGCAAGTGGTTGAAAAATTGCTTGCAAATTTTCAAACGTACAAGTTACATACGAACATTGCAAACTGAATAAAAGCTTGTAATAATGACAATTGTGGCTGCTTTGTAGGTCCATAACCAAACCATGATTTACGAGACTTCCTTTATAACTGTGAACATATTTATCATATTACTTGATGAAGCCATACAGACTCACAAAAGTGTGACCGATTTGTAAATAAAAGAATAAGCTATATTTGGCCTTTGACGTACGATGAAACATCTAGAAATTGGTCATATTTCGTCTGGTTTATACATATAATGTCTACCTTTATCCCAAGTGGGGTGGTCAGAGATGTCCCAAATGTTATGTTATGTAATGAGATGTTAGCGATTGGATGTTCCAAATTATCTGCCAGCTTCTTATATAAGTTATATTCTGTGCGAATATTTATTTGTTTAATTTACACATTTCCAAAATTTACCCAATTATCTTGTTAAAGTCCCGCATAAATTACCATGAAACCAACTTGCACAGTGAGAAAGTAACAATCTAACCAAAAATAATCTACTTAGAGCATTCAAAAAGCTAGTAGCTTGTTATTCCTGAAGTTAACCCTCCGACGCCGACGCCGCGGCAAACAATCACTGGGCGCGGGACAAAAGAAACGCGTCGACAAAAGAACGCGCGGGAAAGAAAAAAACAAAATCGGCTCACCGATTGGTCGATCGACGCGTGACGTCACATCGTGCCCCGCCCCCTAGCAACCGTCGCTACACCTGAGATGAGAGCAGGCGAGTGTGACGAAGATAGACTGATATTGACGCCGTGCAATGTCATTTCCAAAAGAGTTCAATGACTTAACGTCCCAAAGTAATATTAAAACGTATTTTATAGGCAATACAATGTAAAATTGAATGAATTGGCTTGGTGCTTGCAAAGTTAAAGTTCGAAGGGTGGTCAGTTGGAAAAGCTGTTATTGTTTGGTTACGGGTTAACCGATTTAGTTAAGTTTGTGTGTTAACAGGCAGATGTCCGGCTTCGCGCTAGCTCGCTCTGCCCTCATCGGGACAATAGAGATGGAAACTCTGATTAGCCAAGTATTGATTAGCTTGATTAATTGGAGTTTAGTTCATTAGCCGACTTCAGCGTAATTGTATTTCGAGTATCATCAACGCTGTGCTGTCACTAATTAAAGTCTGTTTATTTATAGCTATGTTTTGACTGTTATAAGTACTTATCTTTCAGAAATATTACAGGAATGTGATACAATTTTATATTTGACTGTTCCTTTTCTATAACAAATTACTGTTCCAATAAAAACTATATTGGACGAGAGGAACCAAATAAATTTCAAATAAATAACATTCTGATCCCAAACAACTTTTAACTTGTTCACAAAGCGTTCAAAGGCCCAACTAAACACTAACAAGTCATAAACGGCGAGGGTCCTCAAAGGAAGCGCTAACAAACTCCAGCGAGGCTCGAGAGCCGACACCTCGCACAATCGACCCAATCACACCGGAAAAAAAACTATTCAACCTTCAACCGACACTCAATAAAGGAACTCCGGGGGGAAAATGCTAATACGACGCTTCTTGCTTCTTACCAAACAAAATCACTTCGCGACCCCAAATTTCGCACTTTCAATGGGCAATTTCGCTCACCCCTCCAAGAGGCCCCGCCTCCTTTCCCTTTCCCTCGGCCGAGTCGCGGGCGAGCTCAGTGCCGCGTCAGCCCTCCGGAGAGATGGATGTCACCGACGACCGGTTCTTCGGCAACCGAACGCCGGACCGCTCGGAGACAAACAGTCCGCGTTCGCAAATGAGTAGTCCAAATTCGAGTTCGTCAATAAATGTGACAGATCAAAACTTGTCGTTAACACAGCATCAACAGAACTTAGAGACATTGAACAGAATGGGAATGTTTTTCCACGCGCAACAGATGCATCTAAATCAGAGTTTTGACGCTGTGAAATCTAGGTTAGGACTTACGCAAAATGTGAACCAGGGTCCGCGGCATACAATTGACGCGATCCTGGGGCTGAGTGGCCGACCGACTAGCGGTCGGACTGGCGCGCCCGGGGATTGTGAACCTATCCGGGAGCGTGACTGCGACGCTGTGCCTGTTTCGCCTGGCGCCGTCGAAAGTGCCGGTGAGTTGACCTAGAACTTATTTAATCCAGACAGAACCTAAAGTTTAAAAACCACGGTACCACCTTGTCTTACAGCTTAACCACATTTTTAACCATTTCGTACTAGTTCACTACTGGACTAAAGTCTCTCCAAATGCACATTTATCTCAGCCGAAGATAAATTACATCCTATTTTCAGGAATATTTAGCCAAATTTCTTTCTTTGTAAATTTTCATGTAAGTAACGAAACGATCCAAGAATCCTTTGCATCTCGTACAATATAAAACTGGGAGTATAAAAATTACTTACTGAACATTTTACCTACTGATAAAATGGTATTTTAAAAAACGAACCTCCGAACGTAAATATGTCACGAATAAAATTTATCTTGACGCGGGTATTACAAACACTAATGCTAGGATTAGAAATAGATTTGAGAAGTCATCGCTATAAAAAAAAGAACATGTTTTTGCTAAAACAGTGAAATGATAAGAAATGTATAAAATTGGCATAAATTAATTATATTTTTAGAGAGCTACATGTACGTTATAATTCAATGTCGCTTATGACGACTGTGGGCCGGAATATCCGAGAGGGCTGGCCGCCCAGGCCCGCCTACCTACTGTCCTATCTGCCCGTCGCAACTTGGCCGTTAGTGGCCACAAATTTAGATTCGCTTATTGCATTGTAAATCAATTTTTGAGATTCGAATGCATTTTCAACAAATCTAACTTCTTAAATTAGTAACCACAAACTTTGTAAATCCAATTTCGTCTTTTATTGTTCAGATTATTTTTGAACAAGTATAAATGAATATCTACTTGTATTTCATTTCTGTTTGTCGTCTAGTTTGCTATTATAGATCAATATATAAAAACTTTAATCAAGACTAAATTACTAGTCATCTATAGTGACTAGTAATTTAGTCTTGATTAAAGTTAATCTCGATTAAAGTTTATACAGAGAAATAAGCTAAATATTAACAAAATGTTTTAACAATGCCCGACCATTTTTAACAGAGCCGGCAGCTTAAATTTTTTTATTGCGTGAAATTTCAACTTCAGTGAAAATAAATTTTTACGCATATTAAATTTATACGTATATTTATTGTATTTAATTTTTACGCATATTGTATTAAATTTATACGTATATTGACGACGGTTAGTCGAACACACAATAAGCGCATAATGATCCAACCGGCAACTGAGAGTGAGATGTATATGAATAGAAAAAGATAATTTTTCAGAATTTTATAATTGTGTATTGTTTTTTAGCATATAATTTATTTTCCGTGGATTTTAATTTGTTTGTAATTGGTGGTTCTTTTAATTCGGATTTATTTATATTTTCTTTTTTGTATTTGTACTGAGATTTAATTGTTGTATAATCAAATATTAATTATGCAATTATGAACCACCCGTGTAATTATATAAAATCAATAAATGAACTGTCCCGCCCGTCCCGCCACCCGCGGCCGGTGAAGGGTTAAAAGTTGAAACCGTTCCGTCCGACGGAGAAATATCGTTGTTAGCTTTATGATGTTTCTTGTTTACCATAATTCATTTCAATTCATTTATTTACAGCCTACACTAACAGTTCATAACCTATCACGTAATCCTTATTATTTGGCATTGTTTCAATTTTTTTTAATAATTTCTATATTTTACCGACAAAGAAGAGGTTTTATTTTCGTCCATGTCTTTTTTATGTATGTCGCAATAATTTGTTAATCAATTTTGATGATTACTTTGGACTGTGAGAAAATACTAACCGCCCAGGGCTCTTATTCTAAATGGTGCAATCATCGATATTCAATTCGGTATCAACTATCGAACCTTAGAAAAAAAATTAGGAACGAAAAAATATTTTTCAGCTTCATGCCAGAACCATTAAAAGATAATATTAGGTCGATAGTGGTATGGAAATTCCATCCAACTATGTATTTACCATTTCACTAACCCAACATGGCGTTCTCGCCTAAAATACAAAAGACACTGTCCCGGTTTTTGATTTTGAAACTTATATTGTTATTATTAATTTTCATAGTCATGGATATTTATGTATCCGTTATCTAGTATCCATAGTACAAGTTTTGCGTAGTTTTGAACTTGATGATGGATGTAAGTGTCCGAAATATTTATTTATTTATTTGATGGTCCCACATAAATTTGGTTCAGATCTGATGATGTACTCCGGAGATAGAAAGTGTCACTTCACTGAAGTAGGTTGTTTTTTCGATATTCGAATATTGAATTCCTTCAATATTCGACAAATTTTCATCAATTAATACTTGTAGAGAAATATTTGAATGATATCTGTGAAATGTTAGTTTTTGGTGTAATCTATTTTTACTGATGGTATAATGGTAATGATTTTTTTTTATGCACAACGGATTGGTACTTGACCCCAGTCACACCTGATTTTAGGTGAAGATGAAGTTGAACGTGAAACCCCAACACATTTGGGGGACTGGCAATCTTATGTCTGACACAACCGGAATACAACAATGCTATAAACATTGCTGCTTGGCGGCGAATTTAGATAAGATGGTGGTAGTTAGCCAGGCAGACATTTAAAATGCCCTACCACCTACCAAACCGAGTACTTAAACATGTACCCCGCTGGAGAATCGTAAACCCAATGTTGTTTACATTGAGCCACGGAGGCGGTTAAATGTATGTTTCCGTTGTATAAGTGTAGAGTTCTATGTCACCTCCTGGAGCTTAAACGACTCGACCGATTTTAAATGCACGATGTCGTTAGATTAGTCGTGATACCCAGAATGATGGTACAAAAACCAACATGGCGCTCGCAATAATACAAAATATTCTATCGTGTTTATTAGTTTGTAAATACTTAAATTGTTTTTTTTTTTATCTATAAATTTTTAAGAGGGATTGTTCTGTACAGAATATGCCACCCTCATAGTATCTGCTTGAATAAATAAATAAAATAAAAAGATATTTATTCATCCACTTAAAAATAATACTACATGATCATTAAATATAGTTAAATTTTCTAACTTAGTGGACAAATAGGTTGACGCCTCAGCAAAATAGCTGTTTTTCAGTCTCCACCTTGTGGCAACCCCATCACCGCCGCTTAATACCTAAATTCGCAATTTTATACAGCATCCTGACCATCACCAAGTTTGGGGACGCCAAGACACTGTTACAACCGCCTATCTCAAACAAATTATAGGCTATTTGAAGTTGCCTTCTCTCTGCATCGTTCCGGACACATTCCATAAAAATATGATATACGTCTTCTGTGACCCCACATTCTGTGCAATGCGGTGATGGTATTTTACCCATTATCAAGAGAGTGAGTATACTCGAACAAATGGAATATGTTCTGTTCTAGATGTAACAGAATCCTCAAAGCTCAGCTAGACAAAGGCTAAGAAGCCTTACACCATCTTTATTTCATGAAATGACAACATTGATTTACCGACTGTTCTCGACGTCGATGTTCGAACGATAAACGAATCGAAATCGACAAATTTCCTCAACCTCGAGATGTCGCCGTGGAGTCTCATACAATATGCACGTCTATGTCTCATACAATATGTATGTGCGGTGTCGTATGCGTTGGCCGAAGCGTCGCAGGTAATGAGCGTGAATAATTCTGAGCCCCGTAGTGTTACATGTTACATGAATTACACTTGCACATTATGCCCTCGGCGGACAGCGAGCTCGTTGGGAATGCTCTAGGGACAAATTAAATTTTGTTTAGCTAACAACTTTAACTTTAGATAGTGACTTAGCGCATGTGACGTTATAAATTTGAAGCCCATTTTTGTGTTTATGACATTGAACCACCACAACGGCTGAACCGATTTGAAAACGGTTTTTTATTTTTGATAGCTCGTTTTGCGAGATGGTTGGTACCTTTATTAAAGTCAAAAATGCTTTATTTTGTAAGTACACAGAGTACACTTAAAATAGTAAACTTTACATTTTTTAAGCCACTGTTTGTTCAAAATGCAATTTTCCCCTGAGAAGAACAAGCAAGAAACTCGAGGGGTTGTCTTTTAAAAACTGTTTTTTTTTTATATTACAAAAAGGTTGTATGTTTGATGGGAATCGGTTAAGCAGTTTCGAGGATATTTATCTTAAACCAAATGCATAAAATTTACACTATCTAATGTCAAACAGGTAACTAGTAAGTACTAATTTAGTACAAAACGAAGAGTTGGAACTTGTGGACATGACTCAATAGAGTATTATGTTGGATAAACTACAATGGGGTCCACAGTCTAATGATTTAAGTTTGGGGCTGGTCCAATATTATGGTACCATCGAGATGATCTGATGATGGAGCCGGGGTATAGGGTCTGGAACTAATGGCAAACGACAAGATTTAACCGCCTCCGTGGCTCAATTTAAACAACATTGGATTTACGATTCGGAGGTCGCGGGTTCGATCCCCAGCGGGGCACATGTTTAAGTACTCGGTTTGGTTGGTGGTAGGGCATATTAAATGTCCGCCTGGCTAGCTACCACCATCTTATCTAAATCCGCTGCTGTACAGCAATGTTAATAGCATTGTTGTGTTCCGATTGTCAGAGATAAGATAGCCAGTCACCCAAATAAGATGGGGTTTCCGGGTCAGTACGCTACCACCTTCGGCCTCATCTTCACTTAACATCAGGTGTGATTGAGGTCGAGTGCTAACCCGTTGTGGATAAAAAAAACAGAAATCTACATACACACATACTCATATGCACACATCATTGGAAAAATGGAAAGTACTTACAGTTCGACAGCTCTTTGTATTGTCCATTATTCTTCGGAAACACACATCAGTTTTATATGAGCCACTACAACTGACTGACAGACGTCGGAAAGCAACTGTATGTCCCTCTCTAAGCTTCAATACACACTTTTCTAATAGATTCTTCTGTTTTTTGGGTAATTATTTGTACAATAAAGTCAATTCTATTCTTTCGATGTATGATCTTCCTAAACATTTATGTAAAAGTAAGCTAAGTGAGTGGTTAATGGATCTAACATATGCTGAAACTGAATCTCTGCTCATTCCAATATCGTAGCACACATAAACTCACATACACCCACTCTCACCCCCAGACACACACATCACCCCCCCCCCCCCCCACACACACGCGCACATCACACACACACACACACACACACACACACACACACACACACACACACACACACACACTTGCTTTAGTCCACTATCAACATGCCTCAACATATATGTATACTTTAAGCAGCATACTGCATCACTTAGATAAGGTGTTCTTGTTGTAATGTCTAATATTAAGGGAGTGAGAGCCTGGAGATCTGTAGCACAGGTTTCGAACCTATTTCAGACTCCAGTCTCTCACAAAGAAATTTGTTTTTGTATTTATCTAACATTACTATTTCACAATGTACCTATTTCTTTGTGGTGAGATAATAAATATTATTATTATTATTATTATTATTATTTATCATTAGACTGTCACATTACGGAAAAAAATATTCGTATTCAATTTATAAACAACAGACCAAACATCAACAGACAGAGTTGTGCTACTGGTTGCTATATATCTAATGCTGTTGGTTAACCCACCGAAGGCACGTTAAGTTACTGTTATACCGACATTTTTATAAGCGCTTTTAATTAAGAAAGGTAAAAGCTTTATTGATATTTTTAATGTGACGGAATGTTGAAGGTTATTCGTGTGTTTTTTATCAAACTGGTTTAAACTTGAGTAAGACATTACACGCACACGTAATGCAAAACAGTGTCACAACTCAAAAATCAAATAATTTATCTGTTACTCTATTAAATTTCAATCCTTATGACAATTTCTTTAATTTTCACCTGCTTTTTGACTATGTGGAGATTTAAATGTAAATATGCGAGTAATTATTTGAATGAAAAAAATAGAACTTTAATATGAGGACTCGTATGTATCTCTGTCACAGACAATTGCGCCGAATTTGAACCGATATTAACTTGATATTTGGTGAAGATGGAAGTAAATGAATTTTTAATATATGGGCCCCCCCGGCTATAATTAATTGTTGTGAGGATCCAAATATAATAATTATAAAACGGGACAGTTGTTCTAGTTTGTAAATACCTACATACATAACTAAATACATACATACAACAATAGATTCTTTAACTGAGGTTGTCTGAAAGAAATCGCTATCAGCGATAAGGTCGCCTTTTACACTTCATCATCTATGTTAAATGCTCTTTGTATTTTATTTTTGTGTGCAATAAAGAATTTAATAATAATAAATTTAAAAGTTACATACGTATCTATGTATATCAGCACTTAACCAGCCTCATTGAAAATCAAACAAAAACTATAATCGATACAATCAATTCAATTATATCAAATGTAATTTACTAAGTATTTCGTAACCGGATGCATGATCTATATCTAACCACTCGGATCTATAGATCTTGATGTACGAACACAGCGAGCGCGGGCGCAATAATGCGCTGATTGAAGATCATTATATGTCAATGATGACTCTATTTGTGATCACAGCCAGCCAGTTTAGAAGGCTTTATCGCTGACTCTTTGAACTATATAATTTTGATGCTAAGTTAAACATCTCACTGAACAAGAATGGATGCAAAAAGAGAGTAGTGAATTGGATGTCAACGTTGTATCATGATAAATAAATAAATAAATATCCTTAGACCTACACACAGCGCCATCTAGTTCCACAGTAAGCAACTATAGGCTTGTGTTGTAGATACCAGATGGTTGATATACTACATAAATAAATACTTATTATAAATGAAAACATCCATAACTCGGGTACACATGTCCGTATTCATCACACAAACATATGCCCCTAGCGGGATTCGAACCAGCAACCTTTTGGTATAGTGGTTAGAGTTGCTATGATGAACCCTTGTAATAATTCTACATTAAAAATACTTTATAAAAACCAACTCTCAAAACTGCATCACGATTATCACATATTATTCTTGTACAAAGACTTCTGGCTTCATCGTCAGACCCTCGTCATCTTGTGTAAAAAGCTAGTGCAACAAAACAAAAATCGGCTATCTTTTTTTTTATGCATGACGGTTTCGTACTTGACCTCAATCACACCTGATGTTAAGTGAAGATGCGGTCGAAGGTGGAAGCGTACTGACCGGGAAACCCCAACACATTTGGGGGACTGGCTATCTTATCTCTGACAACCGGAACACAACAATGCTATTAACATTGCTGCTTGGCGGCAGGTTTAGATAAGATGGTGGTAGCTAGCCAGGCAGACATTTAAAATGCCCTACCACCAACCAAACCGAGTACTTAAACATGTGCCCCGCTGGGGATCGAACCCGCGACCTCCGAATCGTAAATCCAATGTTGTTTAAATTGAGCCACGGAGGCTACCGTGTTACCTTCTGTAGCCTAAACGACTCAACCGATTTTGAAGTGCAAAGTGTCGCTCGATGCGTCTTGATTTCTATAGAGTCATAGAATACATTTTATGGTAAGAAAATCCAATATGGCACCCGGTAACCACAAAATATGCTCTCGGGTTTTTTCATTTTTTAATACTTAAATAGTTAATATAAAAGCCTCCATAAGTAGAAACACCTGGGTTACTGATTATACAAACAAACACAAAGCAGGTCACGTTTGGTTGTTATAATTTGTGTGAAATTATTAATTAGCTTATCCCAGTATCGGGCGATCTACACCGTCGGCGAGGGTTGGTGCTCGGGGGCACGCGAGCGCCGGAGTAAGTCGGCCGATAACCGAGCTGAGGATGGAGACTGACGTACTGTGTTAAACACAACATTTTTTTTTTATGCACGACGGGTTCGTACTTGACCTCAATCACACCTGATGTTAAGTGAAGATGAGGTCGAAGGTGGAAGCGTACTTACCCGGAAACCCCAACACATTTGGGGGACTGGCTATCTTATCTCTGACAACCGGAACACAACAATGCTATTAATATTGCTGCTTGGCGGCAGATTTAGATAAGATGGTGGTAGCTAGCCAGGCGGACATTTTAATATGCCCTACCACCAACCAAACCGAGTACTTAAACATGTACCCCGCTGGGGATCGAACCCGCGACCTCCGAATCGTAAATTCAGTGTTGTTTACATTGAGCCACGGAGGCGGTTAAATTGCCATTGGAATCTTCAAGAGCAGGGTCATCTACTGAGGTCGCGTGCTGCATCTTCGACCACATCGTCACTTTCCATCAACTGACATTGTGGTAACGCGAAGCCAATTTCTTCCTAAATAATTTTGGGGCCCAAGGTCGTAGTCATTTCAGGGGCCGGTTACTTTCAGTAGGCATGTAGTACGTGTTTAGTATTGCGGTTTGGTTGGTGGCAGGGCATTTTAAATGCCAGCCTGGCTTGCTACCACCATCTTATCTAAGTCTGCCGTCAAACAGCAATGTTAATAGCCTTATTGTATTCCAGTTGTCAGAGATAAGTTAGCCAGTCCACTAATTAAAATGGAGTTTCCGGGTCAGTACGCTTGCACCTTCGGCCTCATCTTCACTTAACATCAGGTGTGACTGAGGTCAAGCGCTAACCCGTTGTGCTTTAAAAAAAAAACTATATTTTGGGAGAACATTTATGAAAAATCGTATGAGAGTGAATGAAGCAAAAGAGGTTTGTCAGGATCGTAGCAAGTGGAAGTCTGTGGTCTCTGTCTACCGCTACGGGAAACAGGCGTGACTTGATGTATGTATGTATGTATGTATGTATGTATGTATGTATGTATGTATGTATGTATGTATGTATGTATTTTGGGAGAACGTACTGACCTCTGAGATACAGGTAATTACTACCTAGTCGGTGCCTACCTACCTAGAAGAGCGTCGGTGGCTCAACGGTTAAGCCACGGTCTCCTAATTTGGGAGCTCCGGGTTCGATTCTCAGACAGGCCATGCACCAATGAGTTTACTAATTTTATTTAATAACTTATGTGCATTTATCCGACTGCTCTTAAACGGTGAAGGAAAACTTCGTGAGGAAACCTGCATGCCTGAGAAATATAATTCAAAGGCATGTCATTTCCCCAACTCGCTTTGGGCCAGTATGGTTAGAAGAGGGAAAGCCTATATCCCTGCCATGACATGTTCACGGGCTGAGATGATGACTACTTCTTCCCCACATGTTAAAGAATGTCTTTAATAGATTTCATGCTTAAATGTTTCTTTTCTTTTTTCTGGATGGAACTGTATAATATGACGACGTATCTGTTTACTGAAATAAATTATTTATTATTATTATTTAAGTGACTTGTTTCATGGTCGACGAATAAATTTATTCTGTTCTATTAGACGACCTGTTTGGTGTAGTGGTTAGCAACTCTGACCAGTATACCAAAAGGTTGCGGGTTCGAATCCCGCTAGGGGCATATGTTTGTGTGATGAATACGGACATGTGTACCCGAGTTATGGATGTTTTCATTTATAATAAGTATTTATTTACAAAAAAAAAAGGTATTTATGTAGTGTATCAACCATCTGGTATCCACAACACAAGCTTATAGTTGCTTACTGTGGAACTAGATGGCGCTGTGTGTATGTCTAAGGATATTTATTTATTATTATTTATTAGAAACATATGGCAATTGATTTGTGAAAATATTTAAACACTTGTACACTTTCCATTGCGTGCTGCGGGCCCACGCAGCCATAACTCAAGCTCACTCAGTTGCGCCGTCCCAATATAATTAGAAACTAATTCTCTAACCGTGTTCCGTTTATTTTCCCCCTAATTAGCTTTTATTGGGCTTTATTGGTTCAAGGTTTACACGTGGGGAGGGGTGGGGGGGTGGGGGGGGGGGTATAAACTCACGCGAATGTAATGATTAACAAGTTATAGTGTCAATTACTGGTCGTGCGCAATGGGTGAATGTATCACATCAGCCCATAAGCATCCCACTGCAGGGATATAGGCATTCCCTCGTATACGCTGGCCCAATGCGGGTTGGGGACTTCACATGCCCTTGGCAGTCGGATAAATGCACATAAATAAAATTTAAAAACTCATTGGTACATGGCTTTCTGGGAATCGTACCCGGACCTCCCAAATTGGGAGACCGCGTCTTAACCGCTGAGCCACCGACGCTTCCGGTGAATAATAAATAAATAATTAAATTGAAAGCACCCGACTGCAATAGCAAGTATTGCAAACAATTCTGTGTGAGTCAGATAACCGACAATCGTTAAAACGATTGTCGGTGTCCACCGTGATCCCTTTTAATGAATGTGGATAATCTGAGCAATGCAAAACTATTTGCAGTACTGTATCACATCGGAATCTAAATATCTTAATCAAATCATTGTTGTTTTTCTCAAAATAATAAATAAATATATTTGCACATACACACAGCGCCATCTAGTTCCACACTAAGCAACTAGGCTTATATTACAGACACCAGATGGTTGATAAACTACACAAATATATATTTTTTTTGTAAATAAATACATATATAAGTGAAATACATCCATAACTCGGGAATGTTCAATACAAAATAGAACATTAACATAACAAATTTTTGGTTATATAAAAACTCATTGAATAACTGTTATTGATAACTAGTTTTGTTAACAAGTGGCAACACTGCTACATTTTCAATCTCTCTTCCATCGTTGCGTTCGATGTGCACGGACGGATTTATTAAAAATATCATTATTCCCTAAATTAAGAGAAATACAGTCCTCTAAATCATAATCGCATGTTTTATTTTGTACAGGGAACACATGTCTGTATTCATCATACAAACATATGCCCCTAGCGGGATTCGAACCCGCGACCTTTTGGTATAGCAGCAGAGTTACTAACCACTACACCAAACAGGTCGTCAAGCTTATGAGATATTATTACTTACTACACCATCTATTTTCAAAGTCAATAAATCGTTATTTTGCGGTACACAGGGTACACTTAAAATAGTCAGTTCTTGCATTTTCTAAGGTACCGCTTGTTCAAAATGCAATTTTCCCATGAGAAGAATAAGCAGGAAACTCGAGGGGTTTACAAAAAGGCGCAATAATATTTCATTGTTCTAGTAATAATAATAATAATCTTTTTATGTTGACATCCTTACCAGCTCCTATGAAGTCTCTGACGTCTAAACTAGGTTAAATAAGCCTGTATCTCAGGAGTCAGGAGTACAAAGACGAGAAACATAAAGTTCATCAAGGGGTTCCAGTGGCAATCTTCTGGCTCCATCTTCAGACCCTCGCCAACATGTATAATGGGAAGGACAAAAGTCTAATTCTTTTTAAAAAACAAGTACATGACTTTTATTTCAATAAATGCTATTATTCTGTTCAAGAATTTATTAATGATCAATTGTAATTAGCACCTGGTTACTGACATTTGCATGCCTTTTTACTGACATTTTAATGAATTGTTATTTTATTTTATTCATTGTTTAAATTATCTTTCTGATCTGTAAGATGACAGATTTTGACATTTATATTTTTCCAATTTATTGATTTTTAATGCATGATCTGTCTTCACATATTATAATATTTTGCACGCTTCTTAAAGCAGAGTATGTCTTGGAAAATAATTTATTAAGACCTTATTGTACCATATTCTTGCAAATAAATAATTTTTATTTTATTTATTTATTTATTATAAGTGCTCATGGCATTAAAATAAACTCGACCAATTTCGACTGTCTTGCCATTTGCCATCAGGAAGTCCCTACATCCTGGCTCCATCATCAGATCAACTCGATGGTACCATAATATCTATCTAAACCAACATTAAAATCCAAATATAGATGTTTTTTGATGGAAAAGCAGAAGATTGGTATTCCGGACCGCTACCTTTCCACTGTCTTCCTATCATGAGAATAATATATGAAGCAGTAGGGGGCTGTAGATTGGATCACAAATTGAAATAGTTAATTATAATTCTAACGTGTATAGAATATGAAATCGAAAATTGCAGTAATTTCTTAATTTTTCATTGATTATCAATTTATTCTATAATAATAATTGGTTCAATAACTTAATGAGATATATTTTATTAATTGAATCCAATATGTTACGGGAATAATCTTACACAATATTCATTTACCAATAACGTTAGTTTTAATTTGATAACACCAAACACATTGCAAAATTCCATTTGTCCCACGACCAACCCTCAGGTTTCAGCAGAATACCAGTGTTTTGCCCGCCTCGGGCAAATCCTGAGCTGTAGCCCTTTTGTATGCTGCGGCACACACATAATATTTGTTGTTTGTGTACTTGTGTTTTATTGTTTTAGTTGTATTTTTCATATGTAAAATTTATTATGTGTGTGTACATGGATGCAAATAAATGCTTATCTATCTATCTATCCATTGCATTGTCACCGAACTTACATAAATATGCCTATTTCAACTCAATCAGATACCAGCAAGTGGTTGAAAAATGATTAACAAACGGAAACGGAGAAGTTACTTGCATACGAACATAATAAAAAGCTTGTAAATATGGAGATAAATCCATGATAATAAATGTCACTACAGAGATAATATTATCACAGCTTTGACAATATCCCTGTGACATAATGGATTATCATTCATCATTAAAACAATAACATCCAATAACAAAGACAAGCTTGAATCACCAATCAGAGGCAGGACGTACGACCAATCAGCGGCCACCCCCCGGCGAGGTCATCAGCGTGATCAAATGATGCGGTCGAAGGGGTGAGGGAGAGGAGACTGGATCCATAATCGAATGGACCTGAAGCGTAATTGATTGCAAATCGATTGTCGCCGCACAATCGAGTGAGCAATCGAGAGATAACGACATACCGATTATTGCTGGTTTGCGTCCGCTTCACGGCCATGTCGGCAATGGAAGTATAATTTCAGATTTAGTGATTGTATTACATCCGGCCTTACCCTACGTTTGCAATTGACGTTCATATTTGAAGCACCCTAGAATGGTTCGGCCACAGTGATACATTGATAGTGAACATTTGAAGATATCTAATAAATGTTGGAATTTCATTATTTTGTAAAGAATTAGTAAAATGCATCACATTTGTCACCTTTATACTTTGTTAGTTCTTACCTATGAAGTATACAGATCGAAATTTCTAAAGAAAAGATTTTTGCATTGCATGGAATACTGCTGTCACCTGTGGGATGGTTCAGCCAAGTACCAACTAGCTGCACTCGATTCTGTGGAACGACGTGGCATGAGACTTATAGGTGATAGTTCGATGACTGCTAAATTGCAGAGCCTTGAACACCGTCGCAAAGTCGCCTGTCTCTCAGTTTTTTACAGGATGCATTTCGGGGAGTGTGCGTTGGAATTACATAATCTTATTCCACCGTCACCCTTCCATCTTCGGACCACTAAGCGTGGGGAGGGATTCCACCCGTATATAGTTAATATACCGAACATTCGCACTAAGAAGTTCGATTCTTCATTCATCATCCGAACAGCCAAGCCATGGAACTCACTTCCGGTGTCAGTCTTTCCTGAATCCTACAACCTTGGGATCTTCAAGAGCAGAGTGAATAGGCATTTACTGAGATCGCGTGCTTCATCTTCGACCACATCGTCACTTTCCATCAGGTGAGATTGTGGCCAAACGCGAATCCAGTCAAGCATAAAAATAAAAAAAAAATGTCCTCAACTAATACAGTTTTAAAGAAATAGCAAAAAACTTCATTAACCAATTTGTTTTGTAGTTACAAAAATATTTGATATACATACACAAATAAAGTCACGCTGTGGCAGGCCGCGACCACAGACTACCCCTTGCTACGATCCTGAGACACCTCTTTTGCTTAATTCATGCTCGTCGGTTTAAAGTACTCTTGATTTAACCTTTCTTTAAGACATCCCCGATTTGATCGTGGTATGTTCGCTGTAGTCCTTCGCTACCAATATTACCATCCACATGCGCTTTATACACCTCTTTCGACATTCTTTCATTCATCCTCTGCACATATCCAAACTATCCAAATATTCATGGTTGCAGATAATGATTGCATTGTGTCACAAGATGACAATGATAATTGATGAAGGCCATTTAAGTTATTCAACTGGTTAATTGCTTTTTGATACTCATGTCCAACGGAAGGAAAATATGCGACACGTGATTGTACAAGTCACAAGGTAGAAAAATAACATAATGCTAATGGATTTAGTTGGCACTAATTATCTAAATGAATTTAATGTCTCACTAATCAATCTCATAATTATATCGCGCTATAAATGACGACCCATTGGTGTAGTGCGTAGTGACCCTGCCAACAGTAGCGGGATCGAATCCCGCTAAGGGTATATGTGATGAATATACGCTGAATTTTATTCCTGAGTCGTGAATGTTACTACAAACATTTATAGTACAGGCATTGCCTAGTTTGGGACTAGATGATTGGTGTAAGTGTCCAAAACATTTTAATAAAAAAATACTCTTTTTTAATTCTCATGAGTGCTTGCATGAATGGCGTTACATAATGGCTGTCGTTATTTTATATTCTGTAGCAAGGGACTAAAACTAGGAGGGAGGGAAAACTAGGAGGGAGGGAAAACTAGGAGGGAGGGAAAAAATAAGGACTAGAAAATCTTTTTGGCCAACGGACTAATGCATACAGCCAAAGAACATTTCACAATTTGGTTGAGTCGGGTTAATTTTTAATCTTACAATAATCGTTAATATTAGAGCTTGTTCTATTTGTAGCCGGCAGTTTGTGATGGTCTAAAGAAAATTAAAAAGATTTACCTTTTTTACTTTAGTAATTTCTTTACTCCCTAGGGATAAAAACACAAATTTTAGTTCATCTACTGAATTATTTAACATCTATAAAATGTACCTTATTATAAGCAAATAGCTAGTTTTTATATATATCTTTTGAAGGAAGTAAATTGAAAGAACACTTAATCAAGCAAAAATTTGAGAAAACAAATGTAGCTGGTAGCTTACATTACGAATACCATTACTCCTTTTTTGCAGTGGCAGTTAAAAAACAACAACGCACAGTGGTCGGAAGAAAGAATATTACTAGTCATAATTTAATTTCAGTTTTTATCTATCAGTTCTGTTGAAACATTACTTAGGTTTAATAACTTGGCCCCGACAGCTTAACACTGCAATTACGCGGCAGGCCATGAATCAAACGGGGCATTTTGAGTGTTTGTTTATGCTAATACCGAGTGAATATCATGCGCCATATTACATTTTGTTAGTACAATACAAACAGTAATTCAACTTAATATAGCCAGAGTCTGGAAAAGGCCGAGTTTGTCGCTAGCTCTTCTCAGTAGTGGTCGCGTTCCGAGCTAGTGGTAGTAGTGCTTGAATAAATGATTTTCATTTATCTAATGAGTAATAAATTCTGTATAAGTATAAATGCATTCAAACAGCTGTCTCATTACAGTTGTATGAAGTTGCCAATTCAGACAGTGGCATACTTCACTTCACCAGACTCTACCGTTCTGTGCTCGAACATTCGTCGCAATATTTCTATATACCGAGATATTATATACTTTTATATATGGCTGAGATAGCTTATACGTACAATCAGCGTGCGCGTGTGTAAGATCGACGTAGATCTATTTGTATAATTTTATAAAATTATCTTTAAGCGATTCTAACATTCAGACTTGAATTTTATTTATATCTGTATAATGTTGTATTAATGAACGATATATAGGTAAGATTAAATTTTTATTTTATATCATGAAAATAACCAGCGCTGTGGTATGGACCACTATCTGTGCTGCAGCATATGCTGAGTCAGAGCCCTTTCAGTGCACAGTGGGTACAGCCCGTCGCTGGGAAAATCTTGTATGGTGTGCGTCAGTATATTAAGCTTTCATTTATTTATTTATTCTATTTGTAGATTACATAGGATTTATTATTGTTGTTCTTATATTTTGGTTGTATATACTGTGCAGTGAATAAATGTGTTTATCTATCTATCCATCTAAACAACTTTTGCTATGAATTCGATTCTGAAATCGCACAGAATTAATTTTATTAATAATAAAAAGAGGAACGTGGATTGTTTTTCAATGCGTTCGAAGCTCTTGTGGATATGTCCGATAGAAATGTATGAAATTGTTAATTATCGTATCAACAGCGACGGGCCCACCCCTTGTCACGTGTGCATTTCTCTATCTAGTCAAACTGTCAGAGAAACTTTTATCCATTGTCACAATAAAATGTACACAAACAAACAAAATATTAAAAAAAAAACAACTCTTAAAGCAATACACAATATTATTTATTATTTTGAAATGTGAATCATAGATATTTACGTGAAATGATAGATAGATAGATAAAGCGTTTATTTGCAGAAACACATCAAAAATATTCGACGCAACAGTCATTCTGCTTGGTGTTATTCTTACGAATTGTAGCCTTATTTCACATTAATAAAAACAAAAATTAAGTACAACTGTTACAACTTATAATGGAGTTGTATGTGTATCTGTACCACAAATGGGTTATCGCTCATTGTGGATCCTCACCTAGAGCGGTAAGACACTGATTTTCAGCTAGTGCCCTGCGAGAGAAAGCGAGGGTAGGGTACTAGTGCAAACATTTTCAATAATAACCATAAGTGTGTATTCTATAAAAATCATGATGTACGGTGGTGTACAATAACTGTATGGATCATAATGATAATCATTTAAAATAATAATTGTCAAAAGTTGGCTTAACATAATTAACTAAATACCCGTTGAAATCGAGAATCATTAAACTTTTTATGTTTGAAGTACCCAAATGTTTTTGCTTGGGATATCTATGAATATGGGGTGGCCATTTGGGATGTTATGACGTTATGCTTGTATGTCTCATTTCGTGAAGATGTACTGCCGTGTGACGCGAATGTCCTTTATTTTAAATTACATGAATTTCGCCTAACCAGTGCGATTCGCATTTAAATAACCCTATTAGTATATGTACTTATCCTTAATTTTTTTTTATTCACCATTTCTTAGATATAAGCAATGTCAAACTCATGCAACTTTCAAAACATTTGCACAAGATATGGCAAATTAGCGTTATTTAAAATGCAGTCATTGTGCCCGGCCAGCACCTTATGAAGCTAAATTAGTCAAACTCCGTTATCTATGAGTTAACTGATTTGTGCATAACCACGTCTCGGACACGTCGGCGCAGGTTGAAAACGATACCTATCGTTCGTATCGCCGTGCTCGCATTTATGTGATACCTACGTAATTAGTTTTGCTTTTGTTGCGGCACGATTTAATTGCGCTCTGTTTTGACAGAGCGCAAAGCGCGTTAAAAGGAATTAATTTGTTAATTCCTTTTATTTTTCCAAAAAAGGCCGCTTTCCAAAAAACTATAATATACAAGCTCTAAAAGTTGTTGAATTTAGAAAGGACTCCATATGTATGTTTGTGAAAAAAGATTATGACGAAGATTTTAGAGAACTAAAAAATATGCTTAAAAAAGACATCACTAACACGGATGATGATGATTTTGTAAGAAAACTTCCTCGAGAAGCAAACCCAAGAGGTATAAGTGCGATAAAAAACAGGATCTTCTTAAGCTATGTCCGTCAATGCCGGTGCCGAAACGAACCTTTTTCAAAGATCTACAAATTAATGATGTTTGTGATCTCGATAGTGTGATTGATAATGACTAAAATTATTTAAAAATTGGAAAAAAAATATGTTGATTGTATAACTTACTAAATACCTTATTATGTTAAAAATTATAGTATCGTAGGAAAACCTTCAATCATGAAAAGAAGTTTTTAGACTGAGTTATGAATGAATGTCTTATAAGTTTAAAAATAGTTTGCATTACCTACTTATTAATTTACTTATTTTCAATCTGTGCTTATTTTGTTAAAAATTATAGTAGGTATCGTAGGAAAAGCTTTAATTATGAAAAGAAGATTTTAGACTGATTTATAACTTTAAAAATACTCTTACTTAACTACTAATTGCTGTAGGACACCCTTTAATTAGGTATATAAATTCCAAGAAGATTTTTGATTTAATTTGTAATTTAAACGGAGTTCATGGATCTCTTATTTTAGTTTCAATCTTTATTTGAAATAAAAAGGTTTCGAAACCTTTTTATTATTTTATTTGAGTATTTCAATAACCATTGACAAAATAAGAATTTGGGCTAACGGCTCATAACTCATGTAAAACACAGTTGCATGAGATATCTTTCTTGAATATATTCAACTTCTCTATGCGACATCATGCAACTTAAGTTACAGGACACGTATAACCACATTTGTATGGATTCTATGGTTGCGCGCAACTCATTTAATTCAAATTAATATTAAAGTAATCGTTTTATTCAACAAAAAATTAAGTGTTATTATTAATTATGGTCTTACTAATATTTTGACAAATTTATATCATTGTTATCATTCTATAAGTTACTATTTTTAACCAAAATACCTTAAATTCTGTAACATTAATTTTCTCAAGTCAGACTTTTCCGAGTTATATGACTTTGGCATGACACGGCAGTGTAGTTCCTATTTCATGGCTCATCACCCTGAAAAAATTACAAGTTGTGTTACTGCGGTAGCGTGTACTAGCCGTGTAGGTTTGAATAGATAGGTAATGCAGTTAAATTCTAAAGCCGTACACAGTGGAACAAAATATGGCCATAAAATATATTTTTATAAAAATTCTATGATTAAACATACTCGTACATCCTTAACGAAATGAAATTACAGAATATTATTGAAATGATATCATACTACAGACAATAAATATGCATGTACTTCCAGTCGTACATCACAGCATATCGCTCTATCACCCCTCCCGTCCCCCGCCGTTATCTATACTGGATTTCCATGCCCATTATTGGTTTTGTTCGGCTGCTATTCGCAAATGAAAAGTGTTTTCGTAAATCAATTGTCGCGTAGAGCGTGTCTACTATGTGTACTATTGAAATTCATTGAGATTGAACGTTAAAAACTGAAGTTAATTAAATTGTTACGAGTCTTGTTTGTTTTGTAAATGGTACGCAATTAAATATTGTAATATTTAACTTATTGTGTAACTTACAAAAGCCATTTTATTAATTGAAGGTTAACTTAATTCAGATAGTAGGTATTGAAAATATAGCGTAGCTACAGTTTTAATAGCAAGATAACTTCAAGGACTATTTTCGCCAACTGCATTAGTTAAAGAAATCTTTGAATATTCAGAGACTAGGGACCAATTCTTAAGCTGACGATATAATATGAACATCGATAGTCTAATCTTTTTTTTTATGATTCACTGGATGACCACAATCTTACCTGATGGAAAGTGATGATGTGGTCGAAGATGAAGAATCTATCTAACTAATATTATAAATGTGAAAGTTTGGATGTTTGCTTGTTTGCTGCTCAATTAGGGCTAAAAGGCTGAACGGATTTGGATGAAATTTGTTATATATATAGAACATACCCTAGATCAAAACATAGAGTATTTCTTATGCCGATAAAGTCAGCAGGATAAAGAAATTAACATATCCATGGTAAAGTTATCCTATGCAAGTTGTTATAGCAAGCGAATGCGGAAAGCTGATTTAGTGAAATCGATTTTAAGAAACCGTGATTGTAATATCAGCTTCCTTGTATAACGTTCAAATTAATGTATTCAAGTCCGTCTGTATAACTTATATTAACATGCAATAAAATTGTCAATGTTATTGTCCGTCCAGAGCCATCAAGCAAAACGCTAATTATAAGCAGCCCAACGATAAAATTATCGTCACGACCTAATGGGAACGGGCCCTAGTTGCATGAAGAACTGAGTCGATTCGTAATCGCAGTCGGAAACAGTGCATTTACAAGCGCATTATTGTGTCCGCGCCGGGGTAGCGCCGACCCACTGTGCGGTGCGGTAGCTATGATGGATGCTAAGGAAACCAACTGATTTATAATGCTAACAAACTTGGAAACTATACCGTTTGCGTGGGCTTAGATCACGTGTTATTATACACAGTTAATTCTACGTTATCGTCGGGTTTTCTTTTCGTTCTCATTGTAACTCAATTGCGGAGTTTGCACGTGAATGGCTTTAGATAGATGAGTGTCGTGTTCATATCCATATATTTATTGCCAAGAACCATCATCATCTTGTCCAGTCCGTCTTTTTCTTCCAATCTTCTCTATCAGCCGTTACTTCAATTCGCGCCCTTTTCGTTCATATCATCCTTCAGTCAATTGAAATGTATGAAACAGCTGATTTTTTTTTCTCGATTTCAGGTTGGTTCCATAGTGAAAGTTGTTCAGTTTGATGGTTGGTCAGAACAACTATATAAAGTTTTGATGGTAATTAAATTTACACACTTCTTCTACTACATCTTAGTAATAATACAGGTATAACCAATTATCAATATGATCAGAATAAAAAATGACAAATTATTAAAATTCTAATGTTGCAAGTTTCAAAAACTTAAGAAATGGAATCGTCAAAAAATTTCATATCTAAGTGTCACAAATATTATCAATTCATATATCAATATCAATAACTATTGCATTTCTTCACAAATGTCAAGGAAAACATGTTTTTTTATGATTGACTGGATTCGCGTTTGACCACAATCTCACCTGATGGAAAGTGACAATGTGGTCGAAGATGTAGCACGCGATCCCAGTAAATGCCTATTCACTCTGCTCTTGAAAATCCCAAGGTACAAAGATTTAAGTTTCAATTAACATAAAAGTCATCACGTCATTGCATTACAATATTATATGGGTCCATGTTGAAGTTTATTTTATGTTATGTTATATATGCTCTACACTTTATACAGGTTGGATTATGTCGTTAAACAAACATTCAGTAAAACTTTAAACGGGTATCGAAACTAATAGGTACCTAGTGAACAAAGTGACATTAACTTTACAAAACCAAGCCGATATTATTTATGAATTTAGTCATGTTTATGATTATAGAGCAGCTTTTCTTTCTTTTTTAAGATTCCTCACCTTAATTAGGAAAAAAGGATCCTCTTGGATCACTTGTTCTACATTTGTCTGTTTGTCTGTAAGTAAAGTTTTTAGAAATAGCTGGACGTATCATAAAGATAATAATGAATACTACGGCTTACGGGCTCATGCTCGCTGTAAGAATTCAAGTTTCTTTTATAACGCAATTTAAAACACGTATTTTTATATTGAAACCGCTGACCAACAGATCATCAAAGTCAGTAAGACTTTATAGCGCCTACAATCTTAAAATTTGGCACTAGTGAAGGAATAAATACGAAAAACATGAATTTCAATTCCCTATGGAATTATTGCCTACGAGACTTAATTTATGGTTAATGTCATTAGGTCGTCTATGTAACAAAATACATTTAAGTTTGTTGGTGTCAACGCTAAGAAATTACGGCGGCCATTACATGGATACGAAAATATTGCTCCTAGTTTTTTCACCAACTTCCAAAAATTTTGTATTTCTTTATGTTTGTTACGCGATACCTTCATCCATAGTTTTTTTATTTGATAAGGTTTACCGCCCTCGCAATCCTATATGTATTTGGTGAGGATCTGATGATAGACTCCTGACATAGTGAACAGAATCTTTCTGAAGTTTGCTGTCTTGCCAATTAAAGGCTGTTAAATTATAGATTAGATTAGATTAGATTTATTTAGTTCACTTTTACAATATTAAGTCACACATACAGTTCCGTAAATTTATGATTTTTAAAGTAAAAGTGATTGTCAAACATAAAACAATAAAACAATAACTATACACATACATTACATTACTAGATTATTTGTTAAGTCACAAAATGAACAAAATAAGATAGAAATTTAGCATCTACATATTATTATATGTAACTATGTCAAAATTAATTAATAAAGTATAAGTATGTAACCATTGTTACGTCAACGTCATACTATTTTTGAATAATAGATGGCCACCTCCTACGCGACGGCTAAAACTAGACATATTCTGCCGCACAAATAATATCACTTGGTATAAATACAGTGAGTACAATGTCATTATTTTTGTTTTATGAAAATGGGTTCTACATGTGTTTCTGGGTTTAACTCCACTTAGGATTCTTATTGCCCTTTTTTGTAGAATGAAGACTATTTATCCACTATATATTTCATAAAATTACTATCATTCAATCAATCAATCAATCACATACTCTTTATTGCACAATTAACAAAAGCTACATGAAGAATACAGCGTACATCATTAATCGCCCAAAAAGGCGGGCTTGTCGCTAACAGCGATCTCTTCCACGTAAACCTTAGGGTAAAGATACAAGCTACCAGTAGATGAGGTTTGTACTAATAGTAGCAATACGGATATATTTTATAAATGGTAAGTAATTATTATATAACGTAAAGATAAAATTACATCAACTAAGCCTACAAACTATAATTAGATAATTTAACTGCACTTAAAACATAACATATTATTGACTAACACACATAAATTTATTTATATATATACAGGGCGTCCCAAAGTTATGGGACATGAAGGGGAAGTACCTTAAATATTGTAGATAGTGAATTTTGCTCAAAGAAGACTTTATGTTATTTTTAAAAGTTAGTAATTCTGCATTCATAGATTTTCTAAAAATTACTTGCTTCGGCTGGGAATCGAACCGACTTAAATGTGAAAAAAAAAACACCCTACTTTTATGATGCCAATCGAAAGAATAGCTAAAAAATAATAACTCTGCCTAAGTAACATAGTATTTTAAAAGAAAGGAACAACATAAAATGATTGAGTCAAATTTCAAGAAAGTTATTTATTGCCGACGACGTTCGAAAAGTAGCGATATTATCATTCCAAAGATAGCATTGATTATTCGTAAATAAGTACCCACTTCATAAAATAGGTACTAACATAGTTTTCCTTATTATAAGTGCACGTGTAGATGAAATGATAAAACTTGTATTTCAATACGTCCTCTGTAAGCTAGACAGAAGGCAAATTAAAAACAAAAATAAATAATTTATAATTTGAAAATGGAACAGTTTATGACAGCGTTTGTTTGAATGCATACTTTTTAAGATATTTTAAAAAGAAGTGATATTTTTAAATGTTGTTCTTAAATTTGAAAATGGAACAGTATGTGCGAGCGTTTGTTTTTCGGATATTGATCTGTTTAGTCTCAATTCACTTACACAAGTGTTATTGTGTTAATTTATTGCGAACATGGCATATCAAGTAAGTTTTGATCTAATGGAAGCACTACGGCAGTTTCATGTATGTTTTTTATTTGATTAAAATGATTAATTTCACGTTGTTCCTTTCTTTTAAAATACTATGTTACTTAGGCAGAGTTATTATTTTTTAGCTATTCTTTCGATTGGCATCATAAAAGTAGGGTGTTTTTTTTTTCACATTTGAGTCGGTTCGATTCCCAGCCGAAGCAAATAATTTTTAGAAAATCTATGAATGCAGAATTACTAACTTTTAAAAATAACATAAAGTCTTCTTTGAGCAAAATTCACTATCTACGATATTTAAGGTACTTCCCCTTCATGTCCCATAACTTTGGGACGCCCTGTATATACACATTTATATTACATTAAATATGTAATATGAAATACGTAAAATTAATAAATACATGCCATTTGTTTTGCTCAGAAACAACTTAGAAATTATATTGACAACCACGGAGAAGATAAGATGACTTTCAATGAATTTTTTTTATCATTATAAGAGTTCCACAAGAAAATATTAGGTATACTTCTCCCACTTTACCCTTTTTTTAATTCTATATATTTACATCTCTAAAGGAACAATAACCAATACAGCCATAAAATAATAACGTACTCAATTCATCATCACACAACTTGTTATTATCCACTCACCATTTTCAAAGTCTCAATCCACCAAATTGAATGTAAAATCAATCTGTTAGATTACAACACTAATAACCTGTAATGGCTTCCGTTGACGGGTTGGTGCGCACAGAGCCGCGGTACGTACGGTACTTACGAATTAAAAGCATCGCATTACAACGGCCTGTAATTACAGGTTGCCTGTTTCACGACAATACATCACTATTATTTATGCTATTAGAATTTTTACAGGTATTATGATGAGTGCTGGAGATTAGTTACCGAAATAAACAAGGTTTTGGACTCGGTTGGATTTTTAAGTGGCAAGTGTTGCCATACGGATGTATCGGCATTTTTACCGATTTCTTAAACGGACTACAGAATAGAATAGAATACTTTTATTTACAATGATTAGGGTAAGTAAATTAGTTGGTGAAATAGTATTAATTGTATCACCTAAATCTGCCATATACAATAGCATGCAAAATTATAATTAGCCTGTCCTTCACTAAACAATACAAATCAGTTTACACAAATAGCATGTCCTTCTTGATTAAATTAATTTTCTAGTTAATTAAGTCACAATTTAGAGGAATAACGTCTTAACAATTTATTACAGTTTAATTAAAATATCAATTCATCGTCAAGCAAATTACATATCATCATAAATTAGATACGTTTCTTCATCGAAGGGGAATCTACCGATAACAACAATTTGTTTTTTTTTTTGAAAAGAAAAAGAACAATCCAAGACCAATTCAATTTAAAAAAATAGTACGGTCCCCGTAAACCCAACGTACATTGTACACTTTCATGTAACATGTCAGTAGGCAAACCCTGGGTAGTCCCTTAGTCATAGTGTAAGGTGGTAATTTTCACAGGTCGCCTCTTATTTGGATCGCAATAGCCTCCGTTCCAACCACAAGATCAATTAAAAGTCTTGCCACATTAGGGATTCCGTTTTCCGGCGATCGATAAAATCGATTTCAAGGAAACAAAGTAAACAACGACGATATTGACTACATGGTAGACCATGACTCACACCCTACACCACACCTTATCACGAAACAAATCTATTTGACAACCAAACCTCTTTATTATAAAGATATTAATAAAACTATTATGCGGGACACAAGAATTAACGCAGGATTCCCACTAATTTCGAGGTAAATTGTCGCCACTCCACCTGGGCACACCGAATCCTGTCATGCACGCCGTTCGTTCGGAAACTAATTTAGAATGCAATTTGATGCGTTCAAAAACATTTATTTAGCAAAAAAAAGGAATATTGTTATTTAATATTTATTAATAATTTTAAATATCACTATTGCCAAAATAAGAGGCGACACCTGTGAAAATTACCACCTTACAATAGACATCACAAACTATGTGTAATCGATTTTAAGTGGATTACTAATATTTTTCTACCTCTGTTACTATACATATACTGCACTGTATATTTTACTCTTGTTTTTTGTATTGTTCGACACATTTTTGTTTTGATTTCAAACAAAACTTAGGTGAAGTGGCGACGATAACATTCTTTTTTCTACGATTGGCAACACTGTAAGTGAGCAACGACGCACATCACTGTGTTATTTTCGACTTATATTTAACTTTGATTGCGGAAATGTTCGTTTCTTCATATAAATACATAAGTACCTATTCTATCTTAACCGCATCCGTAGCTCGATGTAAACTGCTATACCAAAAGGTCGCGGGTAAAGCCCTCTACATTGTTAACATAAAAACACAGAATGTTCACCTTTATTTTCGTCAATTTGTTAACCGATTGATTACTTTTTGTTTGATAGTGTTCACCGCCACAATGAAAAATGAAAATATTTATTCACAACTGTGTTTCTGTTGTATATAATTTTACATTGTTGAGACTTTCTTTAAGTGTGTAGACACCTTTATTCCAAGATCTCGCTCTTCCATTAATAACAATTATTACACAAAACAAAATACGAAAGAAAAGCAACCAAATTGTAATTATAAAAGAATTTATAATAAAACCATAATACAAATAAAATAAAATCCCTTACCTAATGAATGGTTCCATATAAATTTGGTTACAGGAGATATATAGGGAGTGGAACCACAGTGAAGTCGGTTGTTTTGACCATTTTTGGAATTTCAACACGTGGTGGACTATGGCCCATACTCCCTCATATACGAGGGAAGGCCTATATCCATGTAGTGGGATGTTTACGGGCTGATGATGATACATTTACATTCAAACATACATTTACATACATACACATAAATGCGATTTTTCTTTTTCATTTATTTTGTTATGGAAAGGCGGTGTTTTCTAACACAAGTATAAATATATCCTGATAATGAAAAGAAACATTTTAATTTTCTTTCTCAATATATTGCGTCTTTACCTGTGAATTCGGAGTTTTTTTCTTCAATTCAATTCAAATACTCTTTATTGCACAATTAACAAAAGCTACATGAAGAATACAGCGTACATCATTCTTTTCTTCGTTAATCATATGTACCAATTCCTGCGATTTTCAAAGTTATATCCAAATTTGTTTTTTATTTTGAAAATGGAATATTATTTCAAGGTTTCACATGAAATATTTTTAAATTTCTGGGCTAAATCACATAATAAAAAAATTTGAACAGAGCTCTTTTCATGTGCTTCCCATAATCATTTCTTAGATTCGCTGAAACTTTTATAAAGCGGTTACTTTTAAAAATTAACGCTGCATATACTTAACTTAATGTTACCCGATAATACACACAAAGTTTAGCTAAATTTGGATTTGGCGTTCCCAAAAAAAAAACAAAAATGTTTGTATGGAGAAAACAGTCTTAATTAAATTCTTCATACAAAACGCCAATTTCATAGGTAAGGGCCTAATATTTTTAATGAAAGTATTTATGTGTCAATATGTATCTACAAATGACATAATATGTTTCACTGGAAGCCCCAAACAGTCATTACCTTTCAGATACAAATAAAATTATCTGATAAATTAAACCATTTTGTAAGAGCATTTAATTCGAACCGAAAGTCAATGTCAACTGTCACTCGTAGACACGATTAAGAAATCAAAAACGTACACACAAAGTGACAAAACATCCCGCATTGTACAGAACCGCGGCTAGATTGAGCGATCAACAGTCAAAACAGACTACCTACTTAACACTGACCTTCTCTCACCTACGGCACCAACCAGTGTCAGAGAGAGACAGTCGCGGCGCATTTAGATTATTGAAATAGATTACGAGCGGCGATACAAAACAAATAAAAATATTGTGGGCAACGCATTAAGACGTTTTACACTTATCACGATACGATCTGTGGCTTTTTTCTTTTTGAAATAATTATCGATAATCTGGCAACACTCGCCCATAATGGCTTGTCTCGTTGTTTTTTTGATGTGGCAACCCTAATCATGTGTCAGATTTGCCGTGTTGGTACATATTAAACCTCATCTCGGCGCTAATGATTTTTCAAAATGGATTCTTTATTGAATTATTCGTATTTTGTCGGGCGCGGGCGTCGCTGGTTGAATTTCAGTCGTTAATTGGTAGTGATTAAGTCGATTTTGTTTTTGCTCGATACACCAGCTGGTATATTTAAAAAGGTAAACAGTATATCAACTACGCCAATAATGTTAGCGGCACTAAGTAATTACACACAACTGCGTGGTTGAGATAGCTTAGAGGTAGGTAGTGTGAATGATGCGCGTGTACGACTTATGTTGCTAAGTTACCTTGGATGTTAATATACAATTGGTTTTAAATAATTTAAACTTTAATAGATTTTACAAATAGGGTATGGATGTGGCATGCTGTAAACCAAATTTCTAATACGGTTTTGGTCTATGTTTGACCATTCTTCCACTAGCGCACTCCTTAACTCACGTAAGGTAGCTGCAGCTGGAGAGCGTTGTTTAACGCATCTCGCGAGCTCGTCCCATAAATGCTCTATGGGATTTAAGTCCGGGCTGCGAGCTGGCCATTCCATGCGGGTGATACCGACGTCTTGAATGTACGCGTTAACCAAATATGCACTATGTGGTCGCGCATTATCGTGCATAACAATGGAATTTGCGCCTATATTCACCAGGAAAGGATCAACATGCTCATTTAAAATCTCCTCTACGTATCTGAGAGCGTCAAAGAACCGTTTTCTATAATCACTAACTCCGTACGACTCTCTAAAGATATCCCAGCCCATACCATTATTGACCCTCCACCGAATGGCACCTTTTCTTCAAAACACGCTTGACGATAACGTTCACCTGGTCGGCTATATACTCTTCGTCTCCCATCGTGTGTGAATAAACAAAATCTAGACTCATCGGAAACATAACCCTGGACCAATCTTCATCTGTCCATCGGACGTGTTCTCGAGCAAATCGCAACCTGGCAACTCGATGTTCTCTGAGCAGTTTAGGGCCATTTGCTGGCCTATAAGGCTTTATATCAGCTTCACGAAATCGCCGCAGGATCGTGTCAGAGCTCAGATTGTTGTGGTGAACTTCTTGAAGGCATTTCGGACCTGAACAGCCGTGAGATGTCGATTTCTTAACATAGTGCTCACGATGAATCGGTCTTCTCGTACAGTTGTGCACCTTGGCCTATCATTCCCTGGTTTTCTGATGTTCATGCCGGTCTCTTGAAATCGCTGGAGTACTCTTTGGACCCTGGATAAAGATACACCTACTGTTCTAGCAGTACTCCGCTGACTCCTTCCTTCTTGTACCATGGTGATAATTCGTGTACATTCTTCAGGAGATAATGACATGTTGATGCACAAGATACTGAGACCAGACCAAAAAGCTGTTTATAATGATAGCTTGGTTTGAAACATAAGCTAAAAATATTCTTTTATAAAAAATTCGAAATTTGATAATTTTCAAAATTCCGAATTTTTTTTTTTAAGCTATAGCTTGTTCAAATGAAACCTTTTTTGAAATGTATAATAAGTGCCACTTATCTGCCTATAACATATTATTTATACGAGGGATCTATGTACATAACTTTGGGAGATATCGCGGTTGTTCTAAGTGACCCGTTATTTTTGCGGCCCAGTGTAGCTTGTGTATGTACAGTGTTATATTACTGCTATATGAGCCTTCACGCTATTAATAGGTTAATGACTCGAGATGTAGGTACCTAATGTTAATTTCGCCTCATTGGTCGACACGAAGCCCGTTCATTTTATTAATTGAAGCTATGAGATGCGGATTTCACTCCCGCTTAACGGAATTGAAAGGGTAATTATAGACTTAGACATAATTAAAAAGAATTATCTTACAGTTGAGAGTGATGGATGTATACATAAGTATCGCAGAATTGAAATTGTTTTCAAATAGTTTTAACGTTATTTATTTTTTAAATCAACATGATGGGTACAGTCGCATTAAAAAGTACAGAGACAGTTAAATCGTTTTTTATGATTAAATGAAAGATGTGAAAGATATCGCAAAGATAGACGATTCCCAAGTAATTCGATATAATCCAAGCACCCCCGACGCAGTCGCATAAGCAAATGGTTTTCGATAACATTTGGCTTAGCACTGCACTGGCATTTTCATTCGAGTATCAATTGGAATACGCGTTATGCCAAGTAGGCCTACGGAGACGGTTTGAAAAAAAGACCTTGAATGTCAGTCGGATTCACCAATCCGCACAGAGCCCGTGTGGTGGAATACGGGCTATGCACTGTTGTAGTACGTGAGGCTGCTGATGTTGAAACCGATGCTCTTCACATTCCAGGCGAGGGCTCCTGCAATAGCAACGATGGCTACAGCCGGCGGAGTCCTGACAAGTCTCCCCCTGCTAGCGATGAAGACGCTCCCCCCGCTGGAGACAAAAAAAAGCATCGCCGCAATCGTACCACCTTCACCACCTACCAGCTACACGAGCTGGAGAGAGCGTTCGAAAAGAGCCACTATCCAGATGTGTACTCCAGAGAGGAGCTCGCTATGAAGGTGAATCTCCCTGAAGTTAGAGTGCAGGTGAGTCAGATTACACTGTATTATAAAAATAATAATCAGAATGTCTGTATTATTACAGTTTTCACTCTTAAGCATGTTATTTTGCTAATATCAATACGATATAATTGAAAAATCTACGTCACAACAATGTGTTACTACAATTCTATTTAAAAAATATTAAACTTTCAAAGTTTGTATGCATCAAACCTATTAGATCGGACTCTTAAAAAAAACGCGAAAAGAGTAAAACCAAGAAACGTCTATACCTAATACCTTAATAGTATCCTCGGTTTGGAGGTTCTTGGGAAAAGCAACAGATTGAAGAAAGTGCCGCGGTTGGTTCGGTTTAAAACTATGTTTTTAACTTATTTAATAATTTTCTAAGGCGACTTTTATGGTTTGTTTTCTATTTTATTTAATTCATATTTCGATAAATACATCATCAAACGTACCCTCCGCTCAATATTCAACGAAACAGAATTTCTTTTCTATTAAGTGAAATGAGAACACTTCGCAAACACTGAGAGAGGACCCTTCGCATGAAGGGTAAAGGGCAATAATGAACCCAAGGGGCTTATGCCACTCAATCCCCTTTAGCTCCGAACTGAACATATGTCAAGCGTAGTTGACTCGACCATCTTACAATAACCCCTGATGTCCCCTCGAAACGGAGGAAATGGTACCAGCGAAGCAAAGAGCTGAGAGACCTCAGGGGTCTAATGAAACTGGTCAGATCCTAATTGCTTTCTCATACCGTGGTAAAAATGCGTGTGCTCAAAGAAATCTAAGGTCTAATTCGTTGGCATAAAGTGCCATTAGCTAGAGTTGGTAATAGTGATGTGGTTATAAAGGATGTCTGTTAAATAAAGCGGTTGTCGCTAATCCGGCATTTAGTTGCTATTTGCTAATAAAGTAATTGTACTGTCGGGGAAATGCGACGTCTTGTTGAAATGGGTTACCTACGTCAAATGAGAGTTCTCTTGAGTAAAGATTTTAATCAACATCCACACTAATCATAAATGCGAAATTGTGTCTGTTTGCGAAACCGTATTGAAATTTGAAAGAGGTAGTCTGGGGTCTGGATTAGGACATACAAGATATGATCGGATAGACATGAAAGATATAAAAGCACTAGAAATATAAGCGCTAACACAATTTCACGCGGATGACGTTGCAGTCGCAAAGCCTATCACAAAAAAATCGTTAATAAACCAGTTGACAGCAAGCTAAAATACCTGGGTCAGAAGACCTCAGTCTTCTATAGCATTGGTTATTTTTTTAACTTAACATAAAAACTAAATATTTGTATGTGATGTGTATTTGCAGAGTGAGTACGTGCAAAGAAAAATTGTAAACACCTTAATGTTTCTTTATGTTGTTCAGTCAATATTTGTATTGTATTGTAACCGGGCACTCGCTCAGAACTAAGTATTTTGCGATAAACTATGGCCATGTATGTGACGATTAGATTAAGAATGGTTCAAAAATGGGGAAAAACCAAAAACACGTGATATTGTTTCGAATTTTTTCGGGTTCGTGATCTCGTGAAATTTAAAAAATCGCAGCCTTGGTTACCTCATTGTATATCCATAATTCTCAAATGAATGAAATATTCCTTAATAAGGCCGAACTCGAACCTCCATCTGAGCTAGCAGATGCAGAATACTTATTTCAATTACTGAACTCTTCCATTACCTTCTATACGTAGTACATTGCTCATTGTATCCACGCTCAAACTAATTAAGCATTTTCGACCGGTCGGGAAATTTATTTATTTTCGTTGCTTGCTCTAAATTAGAGATAATTTGTGGAGTGAAATGTGAAAACAAACAATGATGATATTAATAGAATGAAAACTTTAAACTACACACCGTGTTGTTGGCTACTTATCCATACTAATCTGTTCGTCTGTTCGATTTTCACGCCTAAATCGCTGAACAGATCATAATATAAATTTGATAGAGAGATACCCTGTGATCCGAAAGACTTAGGTACTTTACTTTTCATCCTCAAGAAGTTTGCGATAATGTAATTCCACGCGGCAAAATTCTTTCATACAATCTTAAATCTAATGATTTTTAAAGAACCAACCAACCAATCCAAATACAATAGGTCATTACACAATAGAAGGAACATACATTTTACAGAAAATTGGTAGGTAGGAAGAGTAAAATACAATTTGGTGATGTTATCAGTAAAAACAGCATGACAACTGAAACAGGCAGGTTATTAGATAAGAATGCAGATGCAAATTAAGTGAATAACAATTAATCGTCCTACATATCGTGATACCATAATAATGTGCAATAATTATTATGGAATGCAATAAAAAATTGAATTGAATATATCCAAATGACAAACTAAAAACTCTTGAAACTCATGAAAATAATATAATATAAACTACTCGATAGTCCAGCCAAATCCTGCAAGAAGTAGTGTAAGAATTACTTCACTAAAAATTTCGTTTCGACTAACAAACGATATCATTTCATAGGCTGATGAAAAAAGAAAACCAAACGTCCTATATCAGCTTAGTTCAGCATATTTTTCGAATACTTCCGCGCGAACGTCGAAGTCGGACGAGCGGGATCGCGGCGCGGCTCTAGTTAACTGAATTACCGGTCGCTTCCGTCCCACTCTCCCGTCTCACACTATATGAGATACTGCAGATAGTTAATACCTATGTATTTAGCATGCGAGCAATAGGGTAGGTGTATTAGGTGAAGGCTTAATTGCCAGATACAAGGTTGAACTCGATCTCATCTTTCGTCACAATCATCATTATCATTTCAGTCTGTCTCAAGTCCAATACTGAATCCTCCTTAGGCCTCCAAAGTTTTCCATTTGACACTGTCTCATGTGGCTTGCATACAGCAATCTTCTGTCCTTCGGTAGTCGTTGACTGCTCCGTGCCACCACCGATTTACGGTGAATTAAGAGGTATTATTCCCAAACGATTATAGAAATGCCTTTGAAACCTTGTTGTATTTTAATATGATTTAATTAAGGATAGCAAACAGGTGTACATTACATAAGTTACTTAAGAAAGTTCTACTATATCGTACTAATAAATAAGAATGACTTAATTTTATCTGAAAAAAATTCATAGGACATATTGTGAACAGCACGAATTGACTTACTAACGCATTGCGAGTTGGAACATGGATTACTATAAGGTACCTGCTACGCTAGAATATATAAAAATATTTAAAACGATCTATGCAACGTGGTTATGACATATTCTTAATGGATTTATCTCATAGTGAATTTCACTAAATTCGAGAGTTTCGTTCCACCTGATGTATGCAACATTCACTTAGAACAACTCTTCCTGTGTAATTTGGAGCACCTTTTCAGCCCGCATATTTCCGTTACGCACTATATGAAAAAATCGCAAGCCCTGTTACTTATTACCTACTTAAACTCCTTATCTAAAAGCAATCTCATCTGATCTAAACTATCCATTAATTGTGTCTCTTGTGGAGTCAGTCACACATAAACACTTCTCTATTGTCACCAACCTTTTATTGAAACTGCCAAAAACGGTGACCCCTCGAACAAAACTCTTAGCTAGAACGGAGAGACCAATTTAAAGTAGCATTCACACAAAGCTTTTTAAAACATCTAGTTTAATGTGACCTTTAGATGGAAACAAATTATTTGAATTTAAATGTCCATAGTAGATGGTTATACAACCAGGTTGGATTGGTCTCTGGTTGAATTAGAAATGTGAAGGATTAGAAGGTAGATTGTTGTTGGACGGTAACGCTTTTGGAGTGCACCGATGGGCGAACAGACAACAATGGGCAAACGATGGTAATCGAATTCGCTACGTTGGGCTTATATTGATTGTAGGGTGACTATTCTACTGAGAGACAAAATACGGAAAACCAAAATTAAAAAGTAGTCTTTCGAAGTACGATGGTCAGAATTCCGATCTGCGCCCATTAAGTCCAAAATCACGATGTACGCGCGTATGTTGTTAATGGCCTTCGAGATCCAGTAACTTTCCACCAATGCAATACAATGCAAATACACATTATTGCACAAAAGGAGAATATATTTCAATAGATAAATGAGAGTTGAGATATGTTATATGTTACTTGTATTGATTTGATTAAAATAGTGAAGTTTAGTAATATCTGGATTTTTCATATGAGTGTTTCCATTGCGAGTTTCAATGTTTCGAAGAGCATGTAGTCGATCGTGGTTGTTTTCAATAGAAGGCCGTCGTTAAGCCAACTCGATGGCCTACAGGGCCGGAATGAAACAGTTACTGTCAGGTGGCCACTAAACTGACACAAGTTCATCAATAATAGGCCAGAATCAACCGATTTGATATCCTCTCCTATAGTGAGAGGAGGCTATGCTCCAATAATGAGGAGAAAACGGACGTAAATCACAAGATCTAGTACTGATATAGACCACTAAATAAGATAATTCGTGAACCAAAAAACAAGGATAGGAGAAGTGATTTGAACAATTTTTAGCACTGCGCTCTCTATTCGGGGTGCTAAATCTAATCAAACAATTTTTATTTCGGTCAAATAAATCCATAGGTGTGAGTTACAAGTAAAACTAATTGAAAGTTGTGTTAGTAGAACTATAACTAGAGACCATTAAAAACAACGATGCTCTGCAACAACAGCAGCATGCAGCCGCATCCACCGCGCCCACAATGACGCGTCCCAGCGCTGGGCTAACACGCTCAAGATGCCGTTCATGCTGACACGAACATGATTTAATAAAGAGGCGCTACGCTAGGCCCCTTGCCTCACCCATATACGTCCGAATTGACAACACTTTTTTGATTGGCATACCAATATCTGAAAATTGACGTAATCTCACTAGGTACACTTGTTTCACTATGTAACTTTAGCCACAATATATCATACGATATGGGGTCAAATGCTTTTGACAGGTCCAAAAAGCAGGCATAAATTGGAGTACTACGAGCTGTATAATACTGAACAGTCTGCTTGACACATAGGCTTGCGCTTTCGGTAGACAAGTTAGGCCTAAAGCCGAATTGGGTGTCATGAAGATCAATATGCTTTCCCAGAATATCATCGAGCAGACTATCCAGCACTTTGGCTACTGTCGTAGCCAACGATATGCATCCAGATTAGGCAGCCAGTCAGGTATATAATAAACGCAATTAATTTGTGTGGTTTCAGAGAAGTGCACGATTCTTTTCACACAGTTAAGGCTGGGAATATACGTCAAATTTTTCCATCGGATAGACTGATCCGATAGTCTGATGCGACGATGACGCGTTCCGATGAAGGCGTTGGAGCCATTATTTTGTTTGAACATTCAATACACGTCCGAGTCGGAAACAGCTCCGAGGTGTGTGTGAATGTTTTTTGCAATAAGTACTTAAATGCAATTATATTATTATTATTATTAAGAGCCCATAGTGTCCCACTGCTGGGCAAAGGCCTTCCTCATCTGTTTCCAGTCGTTTCTGTTCTTGACGATCACAAACCAACCCTTATGAAAACTGTCAAGCTCGTCTCTCCACCGTTTTCGCGGTCTGCCACGTTTGCGTCTGGCGGTTGAAGTGGGACTGGGCGGGTCACGTGGGCCGCATGCCGTGCGAGTTGTGGGCAAATGCGTCCACTATTTGGACTCCTACTTATATGTAACAGTAATTCGTCGTCCATTTTTTCTATTTGCTCTGGAGTTAATACGATCATATAGTCTAATCATACTAGAAACCAAATCTGACGTATATTCCCGCTCTAAGACGTAAGAGAAGTCTTCAATGCACGGTTCCAACCAGTCCGACAGATCCACCAACGCATGCACACTCCACACGTTCCTACCAGACCGAGAGACCCACTAACGCATGCTCTACTCACTCCACACACCCCTACTAGTCGTCACTTATCGCTGAACGCTCGACCCGTATCACAAACGCGCTAATAAACGTTTTGTGCCGAACGCCTCGTCTGAACACACCCTAACTTTATTCCAATTTACCCTCTTTTCCCAGCTGTTTAAAGTTATTTTCGAATGAGATTCGCGAAGGGTGTTGAGTTTTGTTTGTGCAAAGAATAATATTGTTTTGTTGGTGATGAAAACTTTTGTCGTTTAGTTTTGTACTTACATTTAAGTGTCAGCTTAAATAGTAAATTGATCTGTATTCAACGAATCTTAACATCTTTAAAAGTGTACAGTTGCTTATGTAAAGCTTTCTGTTCTTTATCATGGTTGTGAACATGTTTTTGATTGATTACTATGGAATTAATACACACTCTTACACCAACACACACACACAAACACACACACACACACACACACACACACACACACACACACACACACACACACACAAACACACACACACACACACACACACACACACACACACACACACACACACACACACATACCTACACTACTACAATGTACGCTGTGTGAACTCGCTATGGGAATTTGTATGAAGGTGAGATGGCGATGACTGAAAACTAGCGCTGTGCAGTGATCCCTGTGACGGACCTGCCAGCAAAATGCTGAGTCCATCTCCGATTGCCGTAACTTATTTCATCGACAATACTAACTGCCTCCGTGGCTCAATGTAAACAACATTGGGTTTACGATTCGGAGGTCGCGGGTTCGATGTGTTTAAATATTCGATACATGTTTAAGTACTCGGTTTGGTTGGTGGTAGGGCATTTTAAATGACCGCCTGGCTAGCCACACCATCTTATCTAAATTAGCCGCCAAAGAACAATGTTAATAGCATTGTTGTGTGCCGGTTGTCAAAGATAAGATAGCCAGTCCCCCAAATGTGTTGGGGTTTCCGGGTCAGTACGCTTCCACCTTCGACCTCATCTTCACTTAACATCAGGTGTGATTGAGGACAATGTTTGTATAAATGTGGCGAATAAGGATTTATTTATTATTAATGATCTTAGCTACCTTAGGGCCTGTCTGGGTTGAATAGGCATGGCATATTCTGGAATAGCGTGCTTCATCTGGCACATCGTTGCATTTCACCAGGTGAGATTGTGGTCAAACGCGTCTCCAGTCTTTAATAAAAAAATATTATACTTTTATCTTCTACTAGATGATACTACATGCTACCAGTAAAAATTATAACTGAGAAAGAATTTTGGTTTGTCTTTTTCTCATATCGTTATGGAAAGACTTATTTTTTCAACAAGGATATTTGAAGATGTTTGAATATGTTTTATAAAGGTATTCCAGTTTCTCTTTTTTCTAGATTGTTGTAATTTAACAAGAAAACCCCTATATTCTTTGTATTAAACTGATAGAAACAAAATAGGCATCACAGTCTGAATTCGACGTGTGACCGAACATCTGTGTTCATATTAGTCGCGGTGGTCACAGTGTAATAAATTGACATAGCCGTAACCCAACTTTTTTTTTTTTTTTTTTTTTTTTATATGAGAGAGCGGCAAACGAGCATGCGGGTCACCTGATGGAAAGTAATCACCGCCGCCCATGGACACCCGCAACACCAAAAGGGTCACAGATGCGTTGCCGGCCTTTGAGGAAGGTGTAGGCTCGCTTCTTGAAGGTTCCAATGTCGTACTCGTTCGGGAATACCGCTGCCGGAAGTCCGTTCCACAGGGTGGTCGTACGTGGCAAGAAATTTCTTGAGAAACGTACAGTGGTAGACTTCCACTCATCCAGGTGATGTGGATGGAAATTTAATTTTCTCCGAGAAGTGTATCGGTTAAATTGAGCAGCGGGTATTAGCTCGAACAGTTCTTCAGAACACTCCCCATGAAATATGCGATAGAGAATGCAGAGGGACGCGACGTCTCTTCGCAACGCCAGGGGATCCAGTCGCTCGGTGAGACTCTCTTGGCCGACAATTCGGACTGCGCGACGTTGAACGCGGTCAAAAGGAAGAAGCTGGTACTGAGGTGCCCCAGCCCATAGGTGAGAACAATACTCCACGTGCGGCCGAACTTGCGCCTTATAAAGTTGGAGGCGGTGAGCCGGCGTGAAGTAACGAGCCGCTCTACTGAGGACACCTAACTTTTTGGAGGCCAACTTGGCCTTATCCTCCAGATGACCGCGGAATTGAACGCTACTGGAGATGTTTACTCCGAGAATCCCAATACTCAGCTTAACGTCAAGGGGAGTGCTCTGAAATTGAAGAGACAGGGGAAATGGAATCTTCTTTGCGGTGAATGCGCAAACTTGTGTCTTTTTAGGGTTAAACTTAACTAGGTTGAGAATGCCCCAATTAGAGACTTGGTCTAGTGAAGTCTCGATTTCAGACACAAGCTTGTCCCGACACTCATCAACGTGCGCCCGAGAAAGATTAGCACGGCCGGCATATAAGGCATCACCCGTACTGTCATCCGCATAACAATGGAAGTCACAGGTTTGTAACATGTCATTGATATGCAGAAGAAACAGGGTGGGGGATAGTACGCAGCCTTGCGGGACTCCAGCGTTCACGGGTTTTAACTCAGAGCAAGAACCGTCGACAACGACTTTAATGCTACGTTCCGTGAGAAAGCTGGCAACCCATTTGCAAAAATTCTCGGGCAGCCCAAAGGAAGGAAGCTTCGAAAGAAGCGCTTTGTGCCATACCCGATCAAAGGCTTTCGCTATGTCCAAACTGACAGCCAACGCCTCGCCCTTGCTCTCTACCGCCTCCGCCTATCTATGCGTCAAGTAGACAAGAAGATCACCAGCTGATCGACCCCTACGGAATCCGTACTGACGATCATTGAGCAGCTGGTGCTCATCCAAGTACTGCAAGAGCTGGCGGTTTATAATGCTTTCCATTATTTTGGAGAGCAGGGACGTAATGGCTATAGGTCTGTAGTTTCCTGGATCTGAGCTGTCGCCTTTTTTAGGGATCGGGTGCACTAAGGCCGTCTTCCAGGAGTTTGGTACTACGCCTGTGGAGTACGAGTGTCGGAACAAACGCGCCAATACCGGAGCCAACTCTGGAGCACAATTTTTCAGCACAATGGGAGGGATACCGTCAGGCCCACAAGACTTATGGATATCAAGGGAGAAAAGTGCTTTACGCACAGATTTTTGAGTGAACTGGACTTCCAGCATAGAACTTCCACATTGTGGAATGGTTGGAGGTGGCTTCTCCCCATCATCCAAAGTCGACTTGGACGCAAAAAGAGATCCCAAAAGCTCAGCTTTCTCCTTTGCGTCATGGGCCAGTACGTCACCCTCCCTGCGCAGTGGTGGAAAAGAAGGCACACAGAAATTCCCCTGGACAGCTTTGGCAAGAGACCAAAATGCACGTGTCCCCGAAGGTAGACGGGCCAGCCTTTCACCAATTCTGCCGATGTGCTCTGACTTAGCTTTGGCCACAACTCTTTTGAGGGATCTGGAGGCAAAGTTATACTCTTTTTTAAGTTCTTTCGCTTTAGGATCTTTAGCTGCCATTGCAATGGCCCAGGCTTGGAATTTCTCCTGCTTTCGACGTGACGCCAATTTGCAGGGTAAAGCAAACCAGGGCTGGGACTTTCCACCAACGGGTACCACAGAACTTGGAACAAAAAGTTCCATTCCCTGGAGCACCACGTCGGCGACAGAATCGGCAATGGCGTTGGAATCCACTAGCGAGAAGCAAACCTGCCCCCATGGGTAGGATGAAAAGAACATCCGCATCCCATCCCAATCTGCTGACCTATAGTGCCAAACACGACGGCAGCCCGTGGTACGGGACGGTATGTGGCGCGTGAGTGGCAGTACGCTCCGAATTAGACAATGGTCAGAGGAGCCCAGTGGGGCATCGACAGTGACCTGATAGCCGCTCGGATTTGAGGTCAGCAGGAGATCCAACAGTGAAGGTGTATGGTCTTCCACATCTGGAATTCGCGTATGCGAAGGGACCACCTGTGTCAGACCATAGGCCAAAGCAAAGTTATGGAGAGATCTACCCGCGTGGTCAGTTTTTTGTGACCCGAGCCATTCAGAGTGATGGGCGTTGAAATCGCCCAGAAGTACAATCACAGCGGATGGAATCTCTCGTAGCACGGAATCAGTTGCCGCTTCGAGGTGCTCAAGGAGTCGGTCGGTTTCGGAGTCACCGCTGTGGGATCTGTATAGGCACGCGTAAACACGGGGATGGTCGTCACAGTTTACGCACAGCCAGATGATAGACAGATCCCTACCTTCAAGGTTGCCCAGACGGCGGACGCAGACATCGCCCCTGACGTACACGCATACACCTGCGCGGGGCACAAATCTATGTTCGATTTTGTACCCGGGGTAATTCAAGTATGACGTGTCGGCAGGTGGCGATATCTGAGTCTCCGTCAAAAAGAGCAAGGCCGGCTTTTCCGCCTCGAGGTGATGGTGGACGGAGTTCAGGTTCGAGTGGATCCCCCTGATATTGCAAAAGTGCACACGGAGCGCAGGAGGGGGTGCCGTTTGGTTTCTGCTCTTGCCGCAGGCAGGTACGAGCGGATTTTTGCCCACCCCAGAATACGTAGGGCAGCCTGAGCGATGCTCAGGGAGGGATTCTCCAGCACTGATAGTGCTGGTACCCTCCTGGGGTACTAACTCTTTAAATACCGCTACCATTCTGGAGTGAGACTGGGAGATTGGGCCTCCGGCGCCCTCGCTCACCGGACGAAGCGCAGAGGCAAAATGCCACTACTCAGACTAGATCGTTCATAGCCTATAGAGATAGATATTGGGCACTTATTTTATACTTAGTTACTTATAACCACTTTTGATGTACTTTTTTAAATTAATTTTATGCCTTTGCTATTTGGAAGATTTATTTATTTTATTTTAGCATGTATATCAGTGCTGATTATTTTATGTTTAGTTTCATGTTATGACTATGTGTATCGTATAGGTTGTGTAGTATACAGCTACTTATATCACCTTTTCTGTCTACTTATATGTAGGATTTCGTTTACGTTGTTTGTTTATTGTGATTTTTAAATAAGAGTCATGGTTTCTTCCTCCATTCCCTCTATCAGTCGGCATATCAGTTCTCAATCCTTTTGTCCATTTCACTTTCACACAATTCATTCTTTTGTCTACCTTATTTTCTCTTTTCTCGTTACGTCGCATTCTACTCTTCGCAAAATATTAATTCAGTCAGTGTGGTTGATAACATTAATTTTCAACATTTCTGTCCATTTCATAACAAACTTCTTAGGACATTTTTTTCATTGAATTGTGAGCGCTTTTCCTTAGCGCACTGCTGCATGGTTGAGATAGCCTAGACTTATTGCAGCAAGCGTGTTTGCATGATGTTGTACTACTGCCACACTATTATACTGTAATATTACATGAATGGATGCGGTAATCTGCGTGTAATGTGCTCGCTATCCGTCACGGATTACCGGATCACTCGATTATGTTCCATAGATATATCATAATGTTCTGTTTATTGCTAACATATAGCTCAATTACACAGTTCCAAGGGAAAAAAACTCAGCCCCCTTTTCTGTGATCCCTCGAGTAATTTTGTGTTTGGAATATTAAGTTGTAAAGAGGGACTCTCGCACGTTAGTCGAAAATGATTAGCAAAGTTAAGGGACGCTAGGCGATATTAGTCAATGGATGGGTGACCAATAGTGGGTGACTGCTATACCTCGACAACACAATTGATTATATCTATCTATAAATAATTAGATGGACCAAATCACTGTGTTAACATAGTTAAATATCTTCGAAAGGACTGAACCGATTTTAAGTAAGAATAAATAAATAAATAAATAAATAAATAAATAAATAAATAAATAAATAAATATCCTTAGACATACACACAGCGCCATCTAGTTCCACAGTAAGCAACTATATGCTTGTGTTGTGGATATCAGATGGTTGATATAATACATAAATACATTTTTTTTTTTGTAAATAAATACTTATTATAAATGAAAACATCCATAACTCGGGTACACATGTCCGTATTCATCACACAAACATATGCCCCTAGCGGGATTCGAACCCGCAACCTTTTGGTATAGTGGTCAGAGTTGCTAACCATTACACCAAACAGGTCGTCGAAACCATCACTAGAAAACATGCTTCCTAATAAAAAAAACCGCATCCAAATTTGTTCACCCGTTTTCTTAAACGTGAAAACGTGAACTTAAGCTTAGCTCTTGCTACGGTGCCACAGACAGACAAACACACATAGCGGTCAAATTTAAAACACCCCTCTTTTTGCGTCGGCGGATAAAATTCGCGGCTTCATATTGCGGGATACCTGCTAGGGGTAATAACATGTTTGTATGATGAATACGGACAAGGGTACCCTATGGACAGATGTATTGTGGCACTGAATAAAAAGTTTCTATGTCTATGTCTATGGATCTGGATGGATGGATGGATTTTTTCATTTATATATGTTTTTATTTACAAAAAATAATTCGTTGTTTGTATATCAAACGTTTGGTATCCATAATACAAGCCTAGTTGTTTAGTGTGGAACTTGATGGCGCTGTGCGTATGTCCACGGGGATTATTCTACTATGTTCACCCAGGTGATATGACCAAGGTGAACAAAGTGGAATTTATTAGTCAACTTTGATCACCTCGGAAATAAATCAGCTGGGTGACATCACCCAGGTGAACAAAGTGGAATTTATTAGTCAACTTTGATCACCTCGGAAATAAATCAGCTGGGTGACATCACGCAGGTGAACAAAGTGGAATTTATTAGTCAACTTTGATCACCTCGGAAATAAATCAGCTGGGTGACATCACCCAGGTGAACAAAGTGGAATTTATTAGTCAACTTTGATCACCTCGGAAATAAATCAGCTGGGTGACATCACCCAGGTGAACAAAGTGGAATTTATTAGTCAACTTTGATCACCTCGGAAATAAATCAGCTGGGTGACATCACCCAGGTGAACAAAGTGGAATTTATTAGTCAAATAGGATTACCTCGGAAATAAATAATCACATAGGTGATATAACTCCAATTTTTAATTTCTATTTTGTATCTTATAAATAACATTCGGTATTGTCAAATAAAAACCAATTATATCTATTTATTTAACCCGTCTCTTACTGTTAATAGAAGAGTATTACGTATGCTTATTTTGGTAAATAAACACCTTATCTATTTATCAAATTGACATTTGACGCTGAATGAAAAGTTGGCTCCGTTTAACGCTAATGTTTTGGATGGGTTTACTTGTTAGCGGAACGAGCAGCTGGAGAACGAATGGTAATTTATCGTTGTCACTTCTGCACCAATACAGCGCTAATTACCACTCAATGACTGCAAGAACGTAACGAGCTGTTGGCGCGTTTTTGTCAAGTCATTATGAACTCGCAAGGCTTGCTGTTTTTATCTTCTGTAATGGCTTTGTGTTAATTAGTTTAGGCTTTGATCAAATTTGTGTGTAATATCCTACATCCATAACGTCACGACCTTCATCCCAAATGAGGTGGTCAGAGGTATCCCAAAGGTAAGATTAATGTTTGGAAACTACATCCACGATCCTGCTCTTGGTTAGTGGTAGGGCATTTTAAATGTCCTGGCTAGCTACCACCATCTTATTTAAATCTGCCGCCAAACAGCAATTTTAATAGCATTGCTGTGTTCCGGTTGTCACAGATAAGATAGCCAGTCTCCCATTTAGTCCCTTAGTCGTTCTAGATCTATTTTGGAAATATTTTGGAAAAATGATTTTACTGCATTGATCAGTTTCTCCAGAGCGGATTGTAGTGTATGTTCGAAATTGACAAAATTAGATATAGTTTTATGAATTTAGCATGTAATGTAGTGTATGACTGACAGAAAAAATATTAGATTATTTGTTTTTAGAATTTGGGCGCATTAAGTTGTAAATATAAAAAAAAAAAAAAAAAATTTCAAGCAAACATTAATTCAAATCAGACCATTAATTTAATATGAAACCTTATGTTGTCTACTTAGCCGAAAATACAAACAGAAAAACCAATTTGTTATTTGTGTGTAGGTAACTCAATCCGTACGTCATTGAGAGCCCTCCACAACTAGCTCCCGCCCAGGATCTTAGGGAGAAGGGAGTGACTGAAAACCAGCGCTACTCGAGAACATGTTCTCAAGTAAGCAAATGCTGAGTCACTTCCTTTTGCCTAATAACAGTGTCTAAGTATGCTAATCTAATTCTACAGATAATTTTTTTTTATATAATATATAATTCATAACTAAGGAAACCGATTTAGTGTACCTACATCTAATACATAATGATTGTTGTGACTTTGTTAATTAGAGCAATAAAAAGCATTTGTATTTGTATTTGTAGATAATTTGATGATATAATGCATGAGTAATGAATTGATAATTTAGATATTATATAATAGTAATGAATCTTTTTAATAATTTATTTAATTTAATAATATATATAATTATGTACAAGCCTATTTCATAAGCAAACACAAAACTATCCCTGTAATTGCATGAATAAATTGAAATGGAATATTCTTTTTATATGGTGAAACCACAAATAATAATTTTTTCTTCTAAAAAAGCCCTCCAAAATGCCGTATTGCCGCCAAAAGCCGTAAGTTCGGAAGCTTGAACCACCCGGTAGGTACATCAAAAGCATAATAATATTAACATGTATAGTAGGTATCTTTACGCTAATCCAACGTCATAGTAGATAATTGTTGGTTATGTATGTAAAACTGACAATAATGAGTTAAACGTCGGCACATGCGGGAGGGGGCGCGGGCGGGGCGGCGCTGATCGCGTTACTGCGCAATTAATTACTATTATAACTACATCCCACACTAGTTGAGACACACCGGTTAGGAGTACTGGATGCGCTACGACAGAGACAATACAGCGGTCTCGCTCGTCGCTTCTTGTTACGGATTAGAGAATATGAGACAAAATTATTTGAGCTTATCCTTGTCACCATTTTAAACCCCCGACGAAAAACGGCGGGTGTTATTGTGTTGTGTGCGTCCAGTCTTTGTCCGAATATTTCTCAGAAATGCGTGGACTGATTTGAATGTAGTTTTTAAATATTAAAGCCATTAAAAACGAAGGGACAGGTTATTAGTTATGTTAGTTTGAACATAGTTGTTTTGTATATTTGGATGATTTGACAACCTGTTTGGTGTAGTGGTTAGGAACTCTGACTGCTATACGAAAAGGTCGCGGGTTCGAGTCTTTTGAGAGATTTATGGATGTGTTTCATTTGTATTTATTTACAACAAAAATGTATTTGTGTAGTTATCAACCATCTGGTATCCATAATACAAGCGTAAGTGCTTAGTGTGGAACTAGATGGCGCTGTGTGTATGTGCAAAAGATATTTATTTATTATTTTAATGATATCAATTTGAAATGTAAAAGTCTATCGGGAGTTTCCTAAATTGTCCTCTTCGTTCTTTTTTTAAATAGCAGCAGTTTACAGACTAGAACATTGTAAAATCTATATTACGTAGTATCTAAATCTAATTGTTATTAAAACATATTGTTTCACAATAGCGGACATAATAAAAAATATTAACAAAACTTGCTAAGAAAAAGAGAAAAAAGGGCTCGTTCTAGTAACGTTGGTTCGTTCATAGATTGTTTATGGGGGAGGCCTGTGTACCGCATTGGACGTCTGTACCTAATATGATAGTGATGTCCTTAGTTTGAGCACCGCGAGTTTTAATAAAATTAACATACATACATAACATTACGACCTTTATCCCAAATGGGGTGGACAGAGATATCCCAAACAATAGCATTTGGGTGTTCCAAGCATTAAAAGTTTAATGATGGACAACATACACGGTTTACCTTGAGAAATATACAGAAATGACGTCGCCGTAGATGTAATTTATAAAGTAGATAAATATTAGGTCCTTACCTATGAAAAATTTCATTACGACTGTTTTCTCCATACAAACATTTTTGTTTTTTTTTGGGAACGGCAAATCCAAATTTAGCTAAACTTCGTGTGTATTATCGGATAACATTAAGTTAAGTATAGGCAGCGTTAATTTTTAAAAGTAACCGCATTATAAAAGTTTCAGCGAATCTAAGAAATGATTATGGGAAGCACATGAAAAGAGCTCTGTTCAATTTTTTTTTATTATGTGATTTAGCCCAGAAATTAAAAAATATTTCATGTGAAACCTTGAAATAATATTCCATTTTCCAAATAAAAAACAAATTAGGATATAGCTTTGAAAACCGCAGGAATTTGTACATATGATTAACGAAGAAAAATAACTCCAATTTCATAGGTAAAGACGCAATATATGGTATAACCAATCTAGTCCACATGCGGTATGTGTGTGTCCGCCGAAGGCACTAGATTGTGTAATTCAGTTAGCGAGGCGACGCGGCGCGGTGATCACTTAACTTGGGAACTACACTAAAACACTAATATAACCTATACGAGAGAATATTAACGTCCTCCTCATTGGTTGCCTATAACGTTATTAAACGAGGTTATAGTGATGCTGACTTATCGTGCAACAGAATATATCAATGATATAGGCAGCAGCAAACCTCAATACAGGGTGAATTTGCATTCGTGTAAACCATTCTGAAACCACCTTTGGTATGGGAAGTCCAACAATTTTCGTCTGGTGCCTCCACACCTGATTACGAACAATTATACATCGAATACTTCCATACTAAAGATGGTTTCAGAATGGATTGCTTTGTATGGGTAATCGAGAATCTTTTGATTGAATTCGGCTATGGTATCTGCAATAGTCAACCCGCCTGCCCAGTGTGGCGATTAGAGCAAATCAAAGGGTATAAATGTATTTGGTTGGTGGTAGGGCATTTTAAATGTCCGCCTGGCTAGCTACCACCATCTTATCTAAATCTGCCGCCAAATAACAATGTTAATAGCATTGTTGTGTTCCGGTTGTCAGAGATTTTTTTTTTTTTTTTTAATTTATTTATCCATAGAACATTATTTGAACAATCTTCACTATAAGACGCCTACGAAAACCTGTAAAATAAGATAATAATAAGTGTAAGTGTAGATAAGATAGCCAGTTCCCTAAATATTTGGGTTTCTGGGTCAGTACGCTTCCACCTTCGGCCTCATCTTCACTTAACATCAAGTGTGATTGAGGTCAAGTGCTAACCCGTTATGCATAAAAAATCACCACAATTTATGTAAAATCATTAATTAAAAAAAGAAAAAAGGTTTTTCCCGGCACTTACAACCTTGGGATCTTCAAGTCTAGAGTGAATAGGCATTTACTGGGTGCGCGTGATACATCTTCGGCTACATCGTCACTTTCCATCAGGTGAGATTGTGGTCAAACGCGAAACCAGTTTTTAATAAAAAAAAAAGAAAAAAAAACATTATACTGGATATAGCCGAGCGGTTCATGTCCACGCATTCTTGTCATCTAGATAGTCTGAAATTTTATAAAGCCTTTGGCACATAATGGTGTCGATTCTGCAGTGGCCTCTAAAACTTAAATTTGAATTTAGAGTGCTCTAAACCCTTCCTATTACATATGGTGACGAGGGTTTGAAGATGGGGCCAGAAAATTGCTACTGGAACTCTTTAATGGACCTTATGTTACTCGTATTTGTACTATATATGATAATCATGAACTTAAACATAGGTGGTTATTTGTAAATCTTAAGTTATTACGCTTGTTTAAATAACAAAAACAACGTGTGACAGTTACGAGACTCGATGAGGCATGTCATCTGAGGGCGGAGTGTGAGTTTTGTTTCGACTTAACTTTACTACCGCGTTCACGTTTACGTGACGATTTGTATGAAGAAATGTGCAGCGCCTCTAGCGGATAGTTTGCAAAGCGATTTTTTTCATAGATACTTTTTGCGTAAACGCGAACGCGATGGTAAAGTTAAAAACGAGACAAAACTCGCACTTCACACACTGGTTATTGCCGAGCGGTGTAGCGCGTGGGAAGAGGCCGGGTGGCGACAATTTGCTACTGCAATGGATGCCAGCGATCCCGCCATTATGGTGATAGGAACTGTTATGGCGGATATTGTGGTTTTTCGGTGGAAATATTACGTCTTATTGGCGTACAGTTGAGTGTTTATGTACTACATGAGCTAGGTGACATTGAGCTGTAGAAGGGAGGGCAACTATATTGCGTTATAAACAACTATAATGTGGTTATAAAATTGGGCTCCAAAGTTCTCTTAGAAATAAATTTAAGCAAATCAATAGCAATTAGGTACTTATCTATAAAATTGGCGTTTTGTATGAAGAAACAGTGACATTCGTAAGGCAATCATTAAAAATGACTTCAATTCAACTAAGTAACAGATATGTTTCCATATTGCATGTATATAATGTGTGTGGGTGTGTGTGGGTGTGTGTGTGTGTGTGTGTGTGTGTGTGTGTGTGTGTGTGTGTGTGTGTGTGTGTGTGTGTGTGTGTGTGTGTGTGTAAACTAAATATACCGAATGAGTTTTTTTACCGTACCGTACCGTTAGGTAAGTGAAATAATAATAATAATAAATAAATATTTCAGACACTTACACCAATCATCTAGTCCCTAACTAAGCAAAGCTTGTGCTATGGATACTAGATAACGGATAAACATACATAAATATTTATATAAATATCCAAGACTCGGGAATAAATGTTCGTATTCATCACACAAACATTTACCCCTCGCGGGATTCGAACCCGCAACCGTTGGTTTATATATAAAATATAATTAAACTACCTATGCCAATAAATTCTATTTCACTTACCTAATATGCCCTATTTTTTTCCTTGCGGCAAAAACACTCATCCGGTATATCATCCAGGTAAATAAAGCACCTTTTTTTTTTTTTTTTTATATGAGAGGGCGGCAAACGAGCATGCGGGTCACCTGATGGAAAGCAATCACCGCCGCCCATGGACACCCGCAACACCAAAAGGGTCACAGATGCGTTGCCGGCCTTTGAGGAAGGTGTAGGCTCGTTTCTTGAAGGTTCCTATGCTAAATTTAAAATATTTTTGAAACGGCTGAAACGATTTTTATCTGTATGTAAAAATAAAACGCCCCCGGGTATCTCACCTTTAACAGCTACTCTGCTTTTTCATTACGAATATCAATGCTATCGGATACCTTGTCTCATTGAATCCTCATTTTCAAAAGGAAATGTATTTATCGCGTTCGCATCATTTTGTCCCGTTATAATATTTCCGCCATTTACCTGTGTTTGTATTTCTCCTGCGATGGGCGTACAGTCGGCGCAAATGTGTTCGTGCGGAGTTTGTCTGTGTGTTTGTGACGATAGAGAGAGGGCTGTGGGACAGAGAAAAGACTGTACTGTAGTGGACATTTACCGGATGAGATCAAATTCAAATTATTTATTTTGCCAGAATATAGGTACACAAGGGTGTTTTCGTATTAAAAATAAGGCCCATTACATTCTGCCTTTTGAGCATGCAAAATTTAACGAATTATATCTAATTATAACTATATTTATCTATTTATTATTATTGGTCTCTGCCTACCCCAACGGGCAACAGGCGTGACATTATGTATGTATGTATAACTACCTATTATTAATTAGTTATATTATTAATAACCCAACTTGCAAGGAATGTTTAAAAATTGTCAACATTACAAAATAAATGTCAAATCATCAAATGAATGTCAAAATTATAGAGTTAAGTTAAGTTTTTTTACCGTAAGGAAAATATAAATAGAAGTCGATATTAATTTATTTTTTCTAATCGGTACAGCCGTCCGCTGCGAAGCCACAGACAGACAAACATACAAGCTTCAATTTTACAACACTTTTTTGTGCTGAGGTTTAAAAATATCTTTGCGTTCTGACTTGTCCGGCACACACATGGCCGGCCTTGTAATTTAAATGAAATTTTGCGTGTATGGTATTGCAATAGCTATGGATCTCACTGTTTAATACATCAAACAATATCCTTCGTAAAAAAAATATCAATGACTCAAGGTGCGCGAGCGACGCTGTCGGCACCATTTGTAGTTCTTTGAATTTTGTGTTAACGCCACAGTACAACAATACACAGTATGTCAACTAACTCTTACCGTTGAAAGCCATCGTTTTAATTACTGAAGTTAAGGAGTTTTTAGTCCAGCGGGGTATATATTTAGTACTCGGTTTGGTTGATGGTATTCTTAAATCAGCCTGGCTGGCTATCACCATCTTATCAAAGTTTGCCGCCAAACATCAATGTGATTGCATTGTTATATTCCGGCAGTTTAAGATAAGATAGCCAGTCCCCAAACAAGTGCCGGGTTCTGGGTGAACGCGCTTCCACCTACTACTAGATCTGTCCTTAAAGGCTGCCTACATCTCGATGTACTCAGCTCTCGAGGCTCGCCCCGTAGGCGATTATACTCCACTAAAGGTGACTTAGTAGAGAAATATTCATATGACTGAGTCAGAGCTTGGCAAGGTAAGTGGTCAGTTCGGTCCCTATTGTTTTCTATACAGGATACTATACAGGAACGTCTAAAATTTCTGTTCACCAAAAATGCACTGCTACGTGACGTCACTAAATTATCATTTCAATGTGACATCAAGCATTTTTATTTTAATTGTCATCTTGTGTTACTGTTTGGCCCATAACTGAGCGTAGAGTAGAGAAGCGTACCATACATATCGGCGCTTGCGCATGTCGTGTCAAATTACCTCTATTGTGTGTGACGAGTCGCAGACAGGGTAATTACATGAACTGGTAGGTACTTATTGTCATGCTCAATAAATCTTACATTCGGACGGTGTCAGTTTTCAAAGGTGATCATCCTAATTTTGTTAAAACCTACTTTTTTTCAATTTAAACATTTACTCGATCGTAAATATTGAAGGGACAGTCTGAAGCAGATAAACCTTTACAGGCTTGCGTAATACTCATTAATTTTTTGTTAAAATTTGGAATAATTAAGAATAATTGAATCCACTCGCACATCTCTATCTGTCGGTCACACATAAGTATTTAAATTCTACCAAGTGCCAACTTAAAAACCTTTTAAAGAATTTTGTATGGTACCTTTTAGTGTCTCATATGTACACAACTTCTTGCTTTTAAGTTGATTTTATACAGAAATTTTTTTGTTAAATGATTTAAGTATAGAGTAGAAATTAATTCCTAGGTGATAGTAACTACTCTACCGGGGGTGGTTCATCACAGTTTCACGTTTTTTTGTTTTTTTATATGCACAGCGAGTTGATATTTGACCTCAATCACACCTGATGTTAAGTGAAGATGAGGTCGAAGGTGGAAGCGTACTGATCCGGAAACCCCAACACATTTGGGGGACGTATTTTCATTGTCAATTACTTGGCGAAAACGTTTCGCTCAACGGGGGCGACTCAAGGCGTCGCGGAAAGGGAAGATAAGGAATTAGCAAGAAGTGGACTGTATTAAACGATAGATGATTATAGTATTCAGCCTTCAGGTACAGCAAAATGCTCTACCAAACCGACTATGATATGCTGTACTATCAAACCTTTCGACTTGAATAAAATTAGGCAAATTCACTTAGTTAATAGCAATTACTCTGTTCAACAATACATTAAAGTAACTGTCGAAAAACATTCAGGATTTCCCGAGAAAACTTAATTTGAATTCTTAATTTGCAAGAATATAATCTTCTTCTTTTTAACCGACTTCAAAAAAAAAGTTCGTCTGTATGTTTTTTCAATTTCCATTTATTGCATTTATATTGTATACATGATCTTAAAAATATTTATGGGTACGATTATCGTACATAAACCCTGCGGGGGCACTTCAATTAAATTTAAAATGCATGCACATAACTATGTATGTTCACTCACATTTTCGTCAATTGTTAACCGACTGTGGTCATTGTTTCTTGTTTGATAGGGTTGTTTTTATTTTATTTTATTTGGGATAACAACAGCTAACATTACATTAATTTACAACAAATGGTTACTTCTCATACAGCCAAAACAGTTATCCACTATTTAAATAATACACACAATTTGTTGTTGAGAGAAAGATCTGATACACAAAGCTTTGTAGACAGTAGGCTGCAATTATACAAATCAAGATGAGTATATATAATAAGTAAGAAGAAATATACATAAATGAATGAGTGTACATTAATCAATATAAATAAATAAAAACAATACATACAACGGATATTGAAATATGTATATTATTTACATATTGAAATACGATGACATAAATAAAATATTTATGGTTATATTTTGATAATTTACGTGAAATAGATGTAATTTAGATTAAGATTTGTTTACCTCATATACATTTGGATAACATTCTGATAACGTACTCCGGGGGATAGAGAGTGGAATATTACTGAAGTCGGTTGTTTTGTTCAATTATAATTAGTCGCAGGTCAATTTGTGTTATTTTTATAAACTATTTGGTAGATCTTCTAAAGGAGGTTATTAGAGAATTAATTCTTTTACAACTCTATAATAGAACCCCAAATCAACTCAAAGCTTCAATAGAGAGAACTTAATCATAACTCGGATGTGAACCTTTTGTTAGAATAATTTGATTAAAATTTGACATCTCCTTCCTGTAAAAAACTTAGCAATAAAACAGGAAATTCAATGCAAAGGTAATTCAATTATAGCTTATAAATGTGCCGGCTATTTTAATGTGACCTGCGGAGAGTTGGTCCTTTAAAAGCTGATGCTTTAACATGGGGGTTCTAGTTATAGTGGTGGTTAAACAAAGGTGTATAATATGAGGGAATAATTCTCTGAATGGGCTAATAGCTGGTTCCGTAGGTATCATATCGGTGTGCATTACGGCTGACGACGGAACCCTGAATCTGATACTTCCGGTTCTGATGACCTTACAATAGTGCCGTTTTATATAATTTTAACCCCCGATGCAAGATGAGTTTTATAAGTTGGCCTGTGTGTGTGTGTGTGTGTGTTACCAATGATGGCATATGGAGCGGAAACGTGGTCGCTCACCCTGGGCCTCACAAAGCTCAAGGTCACCCAAAGAGCCGGTATCGAATCAGAAATGAAATCAGCAGGAGAATCAAGGTGACTGATATAGCCCGAAGAATTGCCAACCTTCAACCACGCGGGTTAGATCCCCAGCGGGGTACATATTTAGTAATCGGTTTGGTTGGTGGTAATGGTAAGGCATTTTAAATATCCGCCTGGCTAGCTACCACCATCTTATCTTAATCTGCCGCCAACCAACAATGCTAATAGCATTGTTGTGTTCCGGTTGTCAGAGATAAAATAGCCAGTCCCCCAAATAAGATGGGTTGTCCGGGTCAGTAGGCTTCCACCTTCGGCCTCATCTTCACTTAACATCAGGTGTAATTGAGGTCAAGTGCTAACCCGATGTGCATAAAAAAAAAACTTATTGTCCTTGAAACTCCATCAACATTGCTGCGGCAGACTTAAATAAGATGGTGGTAGCTAGCCAGGTGGACATTTAAAATGGCCTACCACCAACCAAACCAAGTTGAATGATCTTATACTTAGCTAATTAAGCTCTAACTGGTTTCCTATTTCCAATAAACCGTCTAATTACACCACTACACAATAGAGTTTAGATCAGTTTAGCGCCATAAGCGACCCGCCAATCCGCCATTTTGTTCGCGACAACAAAGACGTGCCGCGCCTGCGTCGGGATTATCCGTCCAATTTGCCGACTACACACAAACGGCACTCGGAATGTGATTTGATCCCGTATTGAAATCGGCACGATTGTCGGCCCTTTAGACCAACCAGTGTTAGTTGATCCTTGAGATCTTTAAAGTTAAGAGTCGTGAAGAGATCCAGTTGAAATGGTGGGTTGTTATTCGACACTGTCATTGAGACAGGATTCCTTCACAAAAGATGTTTGAGCAATGAAAGGAATATTAGTCGGTAATTTTTACTTGCTTAAATAAATAAATGTTTATTTATTATTTAATAAAGGATTGTTGTGTTCCGGTTATCACAGATAACCACTCCAGACAGATAAAATAGCCAGTCCCCCAACTAAGAAGGGGTTTCCGGGTCGTTACGCTTCCACCTTCGACCTCATCTTCACTTAACATCAATGTGATTGAGATCAAGTACTAACCCCGTGTGCATTAAAAAAAATATTATCATTGTCATCAGCCCGACATCCCCACTGTTGCATGAAATCAGATTATGGAATAGTATGTATGGAATAGGAAGGAGTATGGAATAGGACCTCCGAAACGTAAACCCAGTGTTGTTCACATTGAGCCACGGAGGCGGTTCCTTATTTAGTAGACTGTCTTCAATTGAAAAAAACCGGGACCGACTATTTAACGTGCCCTCTGAAGCACGGAAACACTCATGCTAAAGCCACTACTGGTCCCCCATCCAAGGACTGACCGAGCATAGATTAAATAAATCATTATATCGTCCCCCGTAACATGACATCGTTTGTCGCTCGCGACGTAGGAGTGAGAGTGGGATAGTTGTATATTTCATCCAAACGAATGAGCAGGACAAATATTATCTCGCGCGATATAAACGTTTATCGCGCCTGGCATGCTACAGTGCTGGTAGACCTAAATTAAAATACAGTGCTAAAATCTGAATGTCTTTGAAACAGCTTAACGAATTTTCATTAAACATTGTTCAACCTTGAACAGCCGACTCAGCACAACAGCGGTCTTTCTCGTCGACCTACTGCCCGAAAACTGGGCTTTAGCTGCGTCGGCTAGTAAAAAAAAAAAAAAATACACGCATAGAACACAAAGAAAGAGCGTCTAATGTGTATAATAGATAAATTTGTATATAATACATTATAAATAAAATTGAAAGAAAGAAAGAAAGAAAAGAAAAGTATTTATTGCCAACAAATACAGATTTCATAAGGTATAACATTTTCCATAATTAAATGTATGTATTTGTGGCAAAGGGATTGGGCGTCACCATTTGCTGCCAATATGTCTTATGGCAATTGACAGCGCTGGTTTTCAGCGCATCCCCTCTCTCACTCAGGTTTTCAACATAAAACAGCAGTCGGGCGCGTTCCCACATACACTATGTGTGAGAAAAAAAACAGGAAAAAAAGAAAAAAACTGCTGTTACCTACTTGAGAGTGCGATAACAAGTGCAGTGCAAGAGTGAATTATCCAGCGACTGAGTTGACGTTTCATTCCAACTGCAACACCCTCACTGTGGCCGAAGACACCTTCAAGTGCCAGTGATTAGTCTGTTGAGCCTGGCAGACTAGCAGTGAGAAAACCACCACAGCCACCCCCTCGATCCTAACACTATCCACGTGCTACCTTACGGCCCATGATAGCACAGTTCCGGTACATATACAGGGTGTAATCGTTAAGTGTGCACAGGCGATTATTCCGTAACTATTATAGATATCAAATAACTTTAAAACTTTAAACTGATATCGAAAGTACTTTACCTAATGAGTAAAATGACATTAATAACTTTTTAAAAATAAAACGAGAAATATCCAAAAAAATTATATTAAACACTCCCATACATTTTATTTCTTAGTAAGTACAAAATTTTGTACCTATTAATTGAAAAAACGCAATAAATTGGCGGGAACGAGAATCCGCGATAAAGAATTTGAATTTAGGACGAACACCAAATAGTATCTTTTTTTTGTTTTTATTTAGTATGTTGCTTTTCAGCCACTTCAAATCAATGCGATCTTGAAACAAGGTTTATTATTAATTTGAAGTGGTAAGATAATTAACCTACACGTGTATCTACTTGAAATTCATCACTATCATAAATCATAATACATAATTATAAAATGATAAAGGTAAAATGAGTTGATACTATTCCACTTAAAATAAGGAAACTAAAATCTCTACTATCACATGCTAAATGTATGGGAGTGTTTAATGTAATTTTTTTGGATATTTCTCGTTTTGTTTTTAAAAAGTTATTAATGTCATTTTACTCATTAGGTAAAGTATTTTCGATATCAGTTTAAAGTCTTTTGATCTCTATAATAGTTACGGAATAATCGCCTGTGCACACTTAACGATTACACCCTGTATATTTGTGTATAATATATTATATGGTTAGGTTAGAGCTATAGGGCTGGAGGGCACTAGGTAGTAGGGCACTAGGAACTTAGGGTTCGATAGCCATAATCACTAGAATAATTCCATGTACAGCTAAACGCTATAACTTAGCCGGAGGCTGTACAAACGTGGCTCGGAACATGTTCCCTCATTTAGTCTCATATAAAAACAACCGCACTCAAATCGGAGCACGCACTGTGATTACGTCCAGACAAGGACTGGATACATTTTTTTATTGATAATACTGGTTTCGCGTTTGAAGATGTATCACGCGCACCCAGTAAATGCCTATTCACTCTAGACTTGAAGATACATACAACACCTTCAAATACATAACACCCGTCGTTTCTCGTCGGGGGTTAAACATACCACCACTGGTCACCCATCCAAGGACTGATCAAATAACGAATGAATACTGAGCAACGAGTGATTCAGAAATAAAATAATATCCAATAAAGTAGTCCTTCCCCCCCACGGCCGTCAAATCGTCGTTTTATCGCGTAATTACTGGAATTAAGGGCGAATTTAACTAAATTAAGCTACATTAAACAATTAAGCCAGAGACGGCGATTAATTAGCCGTCGTCGAGCGCCTTTTTGCCGCCATTTCGATCAACAATAGCAAGTCTACATACCCGTACAAACGTAGTTTCGCTTTCAACTTAATGACAAGATAAATAATGAAGTATAGTTTTCTAAGGAGTATATTTATGAAGCCCTAGTGGCGCAGTCGCATTCGCTATTCGTTTTTGATTAACGAAGTTAAGCAATGTCTGGCGCGGTCGGTCGGAATCTAGAATCGTTGAAGAAACATAGAGACATACATACAGGGTGAAATTTAATTCGTGTAATTCCTATTACGAACAACATTCCACTATTATTTTTTTTAGTACTTAAATATTTTGGACTCTTACACCAATCATCTAGTCCCAAACTAAGCAAAGCTTGTACTAGAGGTACTAGATAACGGATAAACATACATAAATATTTACATAAACATCCATGACTCGGGAATAAATGTTAGTACTCTTCACACAAACATTTACCCGTCGAGGGATTCGAACCCGCAACTGTTGGCTTCGCTGACAGGGGCACTATCCACTGCCCAGCCGGTCGTCAATATGAACCATAGACGAATTCGATTAAAAAAAAATCGAATTTTTATTATCCGAAAGCTGATGTTTTAGCTATAGTTGTTAGCCTTATTAAATAAAAACTTTTTAACCGATTTCAAAAAAGGAGGAGATTATCAATTCCGTTGCATTTTTTTACGTTTAAACCTCATGATGATGTTTCTTGGTTGACAGGGTATATCACCCCGATGGTCCTTGTTTGGTCCTTCCATGTTTGATGGAAATCTTACCCTTTCTGAATCAGATACATTTGTGCCCTAAGAGTCAACTGGAACTTTGCACCATTTTGTGTGAAAACGAAGCTGACAAACACTAAATTAACCTCTTAGCGCGGCGGAATGCTGGAGGGGGTGCGGGGAGGCGTTCGTGCCAAATTTAATTACGCTCTTAGTTTGTTAATGATCGTAAAGTGTGGAGAAGGACTGTCTTAGATTATGATGTAGATGTTCTAGCTTGATGAGGCGGAAGATTATTATTTTTTGTATGCACGACGGGTTCGTACTTGACCTCAATCACACCTGATGTTAAGTGAAGATGAGGTCGAAGGTGGAAGCGTACTGACCCGGAAACCCCAACACATTTGGGGGACTGGCTATCTTATCTCTGACAACCGGAACTCAACAATGCTATTAACATTGCTGCTTGGCGGCAGAGTTAGATAAGATGGTGGTAGCTAGCCAGGCGGACATTTAAAATGCCCTACCACCAACCAAACCGAGTACTTAAACATGTATCGAATACTTAAACACATCGAACCCGCGACCTCCGAATCCTAAACCCAATGTTGTTTACATTGAGCCACGGAGATGGGAGCACGCCCATGTGTTACCCCTAACTTATTTTTGGGAATAGCTATCTTATCTCAACTGTCAGAGCAGAACATGCTATCAACGTTGTTCTTTAGCGGCAGACTGAGATAAGATGGTGGTAACTAGCCAGGCAAATGACTTACCACCAACCATATCGAGTGCTAAACATACTTCTCTAGGATACGAAGTCGTGGCTTCCAAGTCACGTGATGAAGGGTGACATGGAATCTCCTTTATTGGCACCCATTTTAGTTGGTCCTTTTCGATCAAAAATTACAGTTGTCTTTCGCCCGCGGCGGCGGCGCGCGCCGCTCTCGTGGAATGGTCACTGTAACACTGGATTTATTTGGAATTTCATGATTATAATTTTTTAAACCGATTTCAGTATTATCACCACTCAATAAACTATTTTTAGAAAATTTGACGACCTGTTTGGTGTAGTGGTTAGCAACTCTGACCACTATACCAAAAGGTTGCGGGTTCGAATCCTGCTAGGGGCATATTGTTTGTGTGATTAATACGGACATAATGTACCCGAGTTATGGATGTTTTCATTTATAATAAGTATTTATTTACATTAAAAAAAAAATGTATTTATGTAATATATCAATCATCTGGTATCCACAACACAAGCCTATAGTTGCTTACTGTGGAACTAGATGGCGCTGTGTGTATGTTTAAAGATATTTATTTTTATTATTATTATTATAATTTAAAGTAGCTATTAACTATTTTCTTGGAAAACTCTACAACACAATGAAGTACCACTGTGGGTAACTTTAATTTAATATTGTAACTAAATAACTATACTATACCAAACCAAGCTACAGAAAAATATTAGAAAACCTTTTTATTTTATTACTGATGGGTACTGTATCCTTCTACAAAAAATCAGGAACTTTAATATTATAAGGAGTTACACCACAAAAATTGCGTATTTTTACTGGACTATAGGCAGAAGCATATAACATCCTTTCATTTGCCGGTGAAATATGGAGAATGTATTTCTAATTATCAGAGAAGCCGTCTCCACAGTTTATCGCGGGTGTTGACACAATAAATTAATTAGCTTGCCGCCACGCGCCGAGTTGTCCGCCACGTCACAGGCTCTCAGAGTAGGTACCTACTCCGCTCGCCGGCTTATGTACCACAAACTTTAATATAGGACCTATTTCTCAGTAAATCCCAAATTATTGCACCTTGCTGGGAATCGAAACCGCGTTTTGTAAACCTTTGCATTGAGCCACGTATGAGAACATTGCGACCGTTAATTCAGTTTCTATTTCACTTTTAGAATATATCTCAAGTTACAAACAGATTAAATAATCCTCGAAAATTAATTATCTGATTTAACAACCAGTCACCAAACAAGTTATAAGCAAACAAAGCGCACACCCTCACAAAAGTAACCCAATATTGTATTGCATCAAATTGGCCAGTTGCGTATGACGCCCGCGTGGGGCCCCAGCGCTGGGCTGTAATTAGCCGAGTCACGTGACGGCCACGTGATCGGCACGTGCTTCAAACCGCCGCAGTCAGACCAGTGATACAGTTACTTACCATTACATCGGCACCACCACTCTCATTCTAACGGTATCTCAACTCTGTTATAACATAAATTCACATTAGACCTTTTAAAGAATCGTTCTTAAAACTCGCTAGTGTAGGGTATGTCAAGTCAAATTGCAACCAGAGATACAAGGTTAATTCTACCCAACTGCCCAAGAAAAGAAGGTAATGTGTTTCGACTGTATGTCCGTTCAATTACCTGGAGGGTCATACAATAGGATATCCGCGAAAAAATATGCTGTCGGCTTTTTGGCTCTTAAATAGTTATCCCAATCCCAACTATCCCAAGTAATATTATAAATTAGTTGTGTTTGTGTTTATGTGTACATGTCTGTATGTTACCCCTTCACGCCTAAATGGTTGAATGGATTGAATGAAATTTGGTTGGTAGATAGATTAGGACCTGAATTAACATTAGGCATTTTTTTTGCTGAACCGATTTTCATTAAATGTTCCACGCGAACGAAGTCGCGGGCAATAGCCAGTTAGAAATATATATGAAACCTGAGCTTAGTCTTTGTACTAGAATGATATGTGATCATCATGATGAGTACAATGTTTCTAAAGAATGTTTAACTTATAATCAATCAATCAATCAAATACTCTTTATTGCACAATGAACCAAAGCTATATGAAGAATACAGCGTATATTATTTATCGCACAAAAAGGCGGCCTTATCGCTAACAGCGATTTTAAATATATAATTTCAAAATATACTGTCGATTTTTTTGGTTTTTAAATACTTTTGTTATTATGTAGTTGTGTTACTTACTGTTGCATTAGGTATGACCAGAAGGAGCTCTTTCCACGCTGGTGCCGATAGTGAGCTATTTGCTTAGTTGACATTGAGCTTTGAAGGTTGTTTGCTTCAAAAGTATTTGGAACTGATTTTTTTCGTCTTGCTTTAAACTCGCGGCTTACTTTTCCGTATGGTTCAATGCAAACCCCGATGCAAAAAGAGGGGAGCGGAGTTACAAGTCAGTCTGTATGTCTAGTACCTGCACTAGTAGCGCAATAAACGTTTGTATTATAAATGTTATGGATTTAAACATACCTATATATAGCACACTACAATTAGCTTTTTTCCAAATTCCAAATTGTGTGTCAGAGAGTTTCTTGCGTTGTTTCTTCTCTCTGACTATACACATTACGAAGCGATGGTAATCAAGTCTCTAAATTCCCCCATTTACCTACAACAAACGTCTGAAACGGAAAGATGTCTTTAGTGACTAAGGGACCTGCAATGCGTAATCTGAATATGGGTATATATCTTCGCTGGAGGTTGCACTCAAAATGTGTGAAGGACCTACAAAAAATCTACTTATAGTTACACAACTGATTGTAGATGAAACTGAGAGAAAAAAAAAAAAATCCCCCATGCAACGCCCTAAGCCGAGGTTGGAGCCCTGCGTGGGCACCCTTAGCCGTCGGTTGCAACCACCTACTTTTCGTCCTGTTTGACGCTTGCCTGCTTGACGAAGAGATTGCGTGGAACGCTATCGCGCTCGCCCCACCGCCCGGTTAAGCTGAAACAGTCCTTAGGACTGTCAGCGAGTTCCAGAAAAAAAAAAAGAAACTCCCTGATATAATCCCGTCCGTCCATTTGTTTCCCTTACCATACAAAAAAACGCATAACGGCGACAGTTCGTTTCTACAAAAGCAAAAGGCAAGAAATTGAGTCTATCTACCGGCGCCGGCAAAAGTGTACAAAAACCTCAAAATTGTGTGACAACTGCGACTACATCCTGTGATTACCCACCCCTTTATCCTGTTTTAAATCTAAGGCATAAACTTCCACGAGAAATCGGCGAGTTTAGGTAGCCCTTGCATGTCAAGGCCCTGGACTGGATCACTGGAAGTATAGTATAGTAAGAAGGAGTACAGCCAAACTAGTGATCTGTACTTTGCCTCACTACCTACTTTCCATCAAAAACTAGTGTCAAGTTTACTCTAAATTCATTTAGCTACATACTATGTATAAATTCTCCCAAAACCAAATCAAATGTAATTACGGTAATTTAACGTGCATGTTGTTTTTATGTATATATATAGTTGTGCATCTGGAATCATACGGTATAGCCCACGGAAAATACGGTTTGACCTCGGAAAAACGAATAACCGCGATTTTCTTGAAACATTTAATAAAGTGTTGTAAATGTAGTAACAATTGCTAAAAATTAAGCATTTGTAAGAAACGTAAGTGCTAAGTAACTAAATAAGCTAAAGATGAAAAATGGTGTTTCTTTAAAAATAAATGCTCAATGGAATTCAAAACATTTAGGGAAATTATCGTTACAAAATAGGTGTTCTCATTTTTATTTCTTAAGCAATGCAGCTCGACGACATTTTCAGCTAAAACACATGCATGCCTAACTATAACATGCTTAGTTTTTTTCCATCAATAAGTTAACTGTGTTTAACAAAAGTCTACGTAATTAAATATCAGTTAGTATTTATTGTTATTAAGATACAAATTAAAAATAGGGTTTTCTAAAAAAAACTAGATTAAGCGCTCGTTTTTTTAGGCTTAATTTTTGATGTCGTCTGCAGATAGTACTTAGTGTTATTTCATTTTACTAACTATTTTCATAATCTTCTAGCCACAGAGAAAGCACTAACCTAATTTATTATTTCAAATATATATAAATTCGCATTAATTAATAATATTTTTTTTAATAACAAAATAATTTAATAAATTTTAATAAAAAAATATATAATAATCTATATCGACAGTAACATTATAAAGTGGTAGAGTTTGTGTGTAATCAAGAGATCAGATTCTCGAAATTCTGAAAAGAAAGCTACACTATCATACAGCAATGTTAATAGCACTGTTGTTGTCCGGTTGTCAGAGATAAGTATTGTCAAGATATGCCCGAACTGCTCCAGGAAGGTAAAAACATTTGTGACAAAGAGCTATCATACTGTTATACTAAACCTTTCTGAGGAAAACTTATCCTAATTCTTTCTTATTCTATCTACAATTCGACAAAGTATTACAACCCATCAACTCTGATTAGGTTATATCGTCACGTTACAAGGCATAACGACCATTGTGTCGAAACACAATTTCCCCTCGATTGAATCCAAATAAATTAATTACAAAGCCTTTTCACTTGGCGCGATTGAGTCGTCCTCGCACGTGGTGTGAGCCAGGTACCGACGCTAATACGAGGTCGACTAAAACGAATAATTTATGAACTCAATCCGCAACAATGCTCGGTTTTCAATAAAAAAAGAAAAAGTCGTGGAGAAGGTGAAAGCAGTGGCGTGCCTGGGGTTTCAAAATAGGACATGTCCAACAATGTTTTTGTAGTTTTACACGGTTAATAAAATCATTGCTAGCAAGAACACTAATCGTGTATCAACTCTGTCTCATTAGCGACAGTTCACGCACGCATTACCTTGTATGATAAGTAATCAAAGATATGTATACTACATATATAAATATAGACCAAATTGTTAGGCGCGCGTAGTATTCTTCGTGGGGAGCCTACTCTCCAGACGATGGTCTGCTTCTAGGAGCTGCTACCGCTATCTGATGAGACAAATAGGTCGTTAGGGTATATACTAATAGTATTTAAATACACGTATAAAAATGATAATGACACAGGTGAGATGGGAGCGCCCGATTATTTCAATAATAATCTTTATTGAAATACTAAAGTAACAAAACTTAAATCACAGAAGAAATTCGTTTTCGTACAAGCTCAATGAAGTTAGGTCCGGGTTATAATGACTCTGTCATTATGCCGCTTAAAATTAAGTATAGAGAACGTTTCTGATACTGGATATCTTGCCAATTGAGTTATTTTTTAATTAAATTATGTATCGGCTTGTTGTGACATAACCGACTCTACTGCAGCCAGTGCAGCGTGCGCAGCGGGACGCCATCCTACCGACTTCACATATTCTGTATCATAAGTACCTAGTGTATTGTAAACACTTCATTATTTATTACCTTTCTTCAAATTACGACTGTAAATAAAATCGTGTCGTCATCCACAAAATGGTAGCGCCGAATGAATCGAAAACAAATTACTTAGCGCAAACAAGTCGTTAGCGACATTGTTGCGGCGCGCAATCGAATCAACCTGTAAAAGGGAAATTAATTACTGCAGCGACTGGGCACGTAGTATAACTACATAACGCAGTAGCCCAGCATAGTAAAGAATGATTTACACAGTGCTAGCTGAAGTTCAGTCAACTTTTTTTTATGTCCAATGGGTTAATCACACTTGTAGACATACTCAGTCGGAACCCCCAACTTAGCTGACTACCTCGATCAGGCAGACTTTAAAAAGAAGGTGAAGTAATAAACTAGCTGATTTTAAAAATATTACTCTACCATCAACTAAACCGATAACTGCACCCCGCTAGGAATCGAATTAGCACCTTCATTTTATAAACCCAGCAGTTTACACTTTGAGCTATACAATGTATTTTGCGATACATATTACCTGGTCATTTGTCTCATCCGAGTTAATACAATGTTATTTGTTATATCTTGCCCTCACCTCCTCCGCCACGTCACACGCCCACTCACTCCTCGGATAAATGAAGCATCGATGGATAGAATAGGTAATGGATTAAATGAATCGCCAATGGATAGATTTTTGACGAATCCACATTCGCTTAAATCAACCTTCACACAATTATAATACTATCGATTAATTGTCATCGAATAAACAACATTTGAGTATTATATGAAAGAAAATTTCAGTATCAAGCTAGCGAAGGAAGGAATATGTACGACCGATTAGTGTAGTGGATAGTGACCCTTCCAGCGAAACCAACGGTTGCGGGTTCGAATCCCGCGACGGGTAAATGATTGTGTGATGAACATTTATTACCGAGTCATGGATGTTTGTATAAATATTTATGTATGTTTATCCATTATCTAGTATCCATAGTTCAAGCTTTGCTTAGATTGGGACTTGATGATTGGTGTAAGTGTGCGAAATATTTATTTATTATTATTATTATTTGTAGTTGTCTACTGTATGCTAAATTATTTCGCTCTGTGTAACGAACTAACGCATCTCGAGTTACTGATAGCTATCGAGTAGCTAGTATAGTATAGTCAGCAATCAAAATCGTGCGCTTGTGCTACTGATTGCTCTTACGGATACTGTGACCGGCTCGCCGCTTAAATGACTGTCTACCTTTTTAATTGCAGTTTTTTATTTATCCATTATTTGATTGAAAACGAATTGAATGAAGTTTTATCTATTCCATGATATTATGTTGCTTTTGATGTGTTTTATAATATATTATTAACATAAGCCCAATGTGTAGATAGATAGATAGATAGATAAAGCGTTTATTTGCATATTACAGAAACACATACAAAAATATTCGTAGTGTGTAGTCGGCAAAGTACTGATCATTTACTCTATTGAAACCACTCAAATCTTTTTACGTGGTATGGCTACTGCTGGTCTGATGATGGAGCCGGAAGGTACTCTACGTACTCTATATTAGAACAATACAATCTCATCAAGTTTTTGATTTATTTTGAAAAGTAGTCTGATCGTAGATAATCCAGGGCTTGATGACGACACAGGAACTCAGCAACGGCATATAGTAAAAGTTTGAGCTTAGGTTACTTGTCTTTTTTTTTCATGATTGACTGGATTAGCGTTTGACCACAATCTCACCTGATGGAATGGAATGGATGGAAAGTGAGTGTCTTTGTTAATAAATAACATGATAATGACCAGGCTCTCATAAGATAATAAGAGCATAAGATGTTTTTAAAGTAAGACGAATCTAACGACATCATACACTTCGAAACCTGTCAAGCCGCTTAGGCTACAGAATACGCCAACATTCATACACTCGAAACATTACCCTTCTTTCTTGGGCAGTCGGGTAAAAATGTTTTTTACAACATATTAAAAAAAATTGCACACATTTTTTTGGCTTGCAAAACGTATGAGCCCCATCAAAATAAAGTGTAATTTAAATCTAATACAAGTCCCCTTTGTCTGTATCCGAGTCTGCCATTGTGTTCAGTTCTCACCGCAGCATCCATTAGTCCTCCCTCCGAATAACGTGGTGCGAAAAAATACGACAATGTGGTGGTTGGGTCGATCAGATGTTTCCAAGTCGATCATTTCACCCTTGCTCTAATGGACTGCTTAAAAGATATCATTATGTCTCCTTTGTATTTCCAATTCAAAAATTTGAGATAACATTTGGTAATACAAATTATATAATTCAGGTTATTATTATTTGATCTATATTGGTCGGGTCGCTTCCGGCAGAGTAGAAGAGGACTAACTCTAAAGCCCGTATTAATAAACCGTTCTCAAGAATTGAGATGACCTTAAGTTGACGCTTGATAATCTGTTGCATAGGTATTCAAAAATCTAAAATATTTTATTCAATGTACAATACAAAAATATCACTTATTGAAAGTCAACAATCAAATCAAAAATGCTTTATTTTGTAGGTACACAGGGTACACTTAAAATAGTCCGATTTTACTTTTTTAAAGCTATTGCTTGTTCAAAAGGCAATTTTCCCCTGAGAAGAACAAGCAAGAAACTCGAGAGGTTGCTCTTTAAAAAAAAAAGGTTTTTATATTACAAAATTATTAATTATTATTTTATATTATAATATTTCATTATTAATTGTGAAATAACCTGGTTATGCGAACAGGCTGGTTATGTCCATGAATGTTTATCATGTAAATAATCTGATATTTTATAATATGCTTTCTTAATAAATTTCTGTTTTATAGTATCTTTAAATTTATTGAAAGAAGATTTTGTATATCAACAGGAACCTTATTGAAAAAGCGTATACATAACCCTTTGAATGAATTACTGACTTTGCGGAGGCGACTTATGTGACCTGCAAGTTTATCTTTATTTCTAGTATTGACATCATGTTAATCACTATTTTTCCTAAATGATGCTATGTATTTTTTACATATATATTTTTGTTATCGATGCACAATATAATTTACAATATTCTATATTTATTAACAATAATTATACATTATAAAGAAATATATATTAGATTTTCAAAAATGTACTGTGACGAAAAGGTTAGAATATTATACTCTTTAAATCTGTCTCTAAACATGTTATTAAAACTACATCGCTTCACAAGGTGTTAATGGTTAGGGATAAGAAGCGACAAGAAACTTCGCAGAAATACCTACATCTTTTAAATAGTTTCCATCTTTACAATTTATCACATTAAAACATTATCAAATAAAATAGTATTGGGATTGAGACGCGATCTCAATCTCAAGATCGATTTATACATCCCTAAATCTCAAAGTAAAAATTCAGAGCATTCACCCCGTTAGACCCGAAGTTATGCAAGTATTATGTTTACTCTCAACATAGATAAATGAGCAAGAAAGTCAGGAATTGCTCTTCATAACCGTCGACTAGAAACGACGGATGTGTTTGTGTGTCTTTGTCCGAATCCCGTAATAGTCCAGTGAGGATACACTTTTAACGTCCTATTGGTAATCTTAAAGGCCGTGACTTTTTGCACATGTGTAGAATACCTGTCAGCGATAGAATAAAAATGTTGTCTAACAAATCGGTAGCTTGCTTTAGATATAGCACAGGTGTTTAGTAATAAAACATAGACTAATAGATTACAATTACCACTGTGAATTTCATTGCGTCGAAGAATATGCTTCAGAACTCCTGTTCCGTACTTTAGTTTATTAATTTGTAATTGTTAGCACAAACTACCTACCTATATTCGCTTTTCTTAGTTTAAAAACCCTGTAACAAAAACGCATTGTATCGAGCACAATATCCGTGTTAAAAAACCGCAGCGACGGTGCTGCCATCAACTACTGTTCCAACTACTCCCGCGCACTCGTTGTATCTGCGCCCTAAATAAATTATCTATTATATATTTAATATAATAATATAATTATATGTATATAAACTCCTATAACTATTTTCTAAAAATCGATCAGTAGCTTCTTTATATTTCATAAAAATTTCACCGAGGGCAAAAATCACCACTCAATAAACTATTCTATTCTATTCTATTAAGAGCCCATAGTGTCCCACTGCTGGGCAAAGGCCTCCCTCATCTGTTTCCAATCGTTTCTGTTCTTGGCGAGGCGAGGCGAAATAAACTATTTTTAGAAAATATATATTTAGGTTTCCGGGTCAGTGCGCTTCCACCTTCGGCCTCATCTTCACTTAACATCAGGTGTGATTGAAGTGCTAACCCGCTGTGCATAAAAAAAATATAAAGTTTCAGTGCAAAAAATATTGCGTTTGACCACAACACCTGATGGAAAATGACGATGTGATCGAAGATGAAGCACGCGATCCCAGTAAATGCCTATTCACTCTGCTCTTGAAGATCCCAAGGTTGTAGGATTCAGAAAAGACTGACGCCGGAGGGGATGTAGCCATTAATTAATTTTTTAGAAAATTGTTTTAGGAGATCTTTTAGAATCTTCCATAACGCTATAAAGTTCACGGTGGTAGCTTTATTTTAATGTTGTAATATACTTAGTCTAAAGTAATCTACAGAATAGTTAGATAATTTTTTTTCTATTACTACGTGGGTAATTCTACAAAAAATCAGGAAGTTTGAGACTATAGGAAGTTATACCACAAAAATTACGTATTTTTACTGGAGTATAATGCGTAGTCTTATTCTTCGACCTCATCATCACTTAACATCTGGTGTGATTGATGTCAAGTACCAACGCGTTATGCATTAAAAAAAAACTCTTATTTGGATGCGATTTTTTTTGTGTTAAATATTATTTTTAACAAATTTAAATAACAAATAATAAATGTAACAAGGCGAAACTTATGTCACACTTGGTCAAATTTAGTTCAGTGGTTTCCAATTTTTTTTATTTTATTTCATATTACCTAAAACACATAACGTTACAGTTTTATTCATATGTTTGTTAAGATACAGACTATTTATGTATGTTTCTTTCGATAATAAGCTTCAAACGAGCTGTGCACCTAGCTAAGTAATTAGCATATAAAAAGTAAATAATTAATTACTGTTACATAACATATATAAAAACATAAATTTTTCGGACACTTACACCAATCATCTAGTCCCAAACTAAGCAAAGCTTGTGCTATGGGTACTAGATAACGGATAAACATATATAAATATTTATATGAACATCCAAGACTCCAAGTTTCGCTGATAGGGTGACTATCCACTACACCAATCGGTCGTACAATTTGTATTTCGACCAAAAATGCACAGAATATCTCGTCGCGGTTCCAGTCCGTGCTCACTCCTCTAGTATGCATTCATTCCTTAGTCCCCAAATGTCATACAAAATACCATGTTTACTCTCGACTATTACACCCCATACAAGTTCAAACTTGGCAAACAGTACAGGGTGCGTAAGTTAATAGTTCTCATATTATCGGGACGGCAATTAGGGGCCTATCCTTTGTGCAAATAAATAAGTCGTTATTAAGTAGTCCAGAGCAGGGCCAGGGCGGGTAAACAGAGGGCAGCTCTCCCTCGCCGCAGCGGCCCGCTTTGTGTTGCGACCCGCTAGTTGATGGGTAATTTTTACGATTGCGTTACAAGGAAGTTAGGAAGAACTTGTCGAGAAGATTTTACTTTTTCAGTGATATCTTCATATAAATAAATATTTCGGACACTTACACCAATCATCTAGTCGCAAACTAAGCAAAGCTTGTACTATGGTAACGGATACTGGTATGGTAACCAATACTAGGTAACGGATAAACATATAATGTAATTAACATATACATATAAACATCCATGACTCGGGCATTCACACGAACATTTACCCGTCGCGGAATTCGAACCCGCAACCGTTGGTTTCGCTAACATGTGGTTAGTAGGGTAGGTTATCCACTACAACAATCGGTCGTCAGATATGAGGGAATAATTTGATTCTGAAATCATGAGAAAAGTGGAGGGTAATATTTATGATACAAAAAGTAACACAAAGTAAACAAAGCAAATAGGTTAACATAAAACTGATGAAAAGGAGGGACTCAGCTAGCAGATTAGCTGATTTTCATTGAGTATTACCTATTAATATTTATTGAACAACCTTATGAGAGTGAAGGAAGCAGAGGAGGTGTGTCAAGATCGTAGCAAGTGGAAGTCTGCGGCCTGTGCCTACCGCTACGGGAAACAGGCCTGACATTATGCATGTATGTATTACCTATCAACATATTGACAATCAAAGAAAACAAACAAAGAAGAAAACATTTAAATGCTTACAATGGGCACGTACATGAAAATTTTGAGATAATAATACTAAAACATAATAATGCAAGCTGATATAGGTTCCAGCTCAGCATAATGCTGTGGCATGAACTAACTGAGTATATTAATTCTGTGCCACAGCGCTGATTTTCAGCTGGCACCTTTGTAAGAGGTTAGGCGCTCATAGAATAATTAAAAAAAAAATAAACAAATAATAAGTTCTTCATTAATAATACTTTTAAATACAATCTTTTATTACTCCATCATAATTATCACATATTATTCTAGTACAAAGACTAGTGACCTAAAGTCCATCAAGGAGTTCCAGTGAAAATCTTCTGGCTCCATCTTCAGACCCTCGTCATCATGTAATCGTGTAATGGAAAGTGCTCATGACGACAAATCAAACTAGTCCAAATTCGACTATATCGCCATTTGCCATGAGGGAGTTCCAGTCCCTACATCCCGGCTCCATCATCAGATCAGCTCGATGGTACCACAATATTGCATTGTCACCGAATTTACATAAATTTGCCAAATTTCAGCTCAATGACATACCAGCAAGTGGTTGAGAAATGGTTTGCCAATTTTGAAACGGACAACTTACATACTACAACTTACAACTTACAATTTACAACTTACAATTTACAACTTACAACTTACAACTTACAACTTACAACTTACAACTTACAACTTACAACTTACAACTTACAACTTACAACTTACAACTTACAACTTACAACTTACAACTTACAACTTACAACTTACAACTTACAACTTACAACTTACAACTTACAACTTACAACTTACAACTTACAACTTACAACTTACAACTTACAACTTACAACTTACAACTTACAACTTACAACTTACAACTTACAACTTACAACTTACAACTTACAACTTACAACTTACAACTTACAACTTACAACTTACAACTTACAACTTACAACTTACAACTTACAACTTACAACTTACAACTTACAACTTACAACTTACAACTTACAACTTACAACTTACAACTTACAACTTACATACGAACTTGCAGGTTAACTAAAAGCTTGTAAAAAAAACTAAATGAAAGCTTGTAAAAACATTACCTCCTTCCTTGGGCTGTCGGGTAAAAAGAACAACCTTTGATTTTCTTGGACTTCTCCGAACACCTTATGTGTTAATATTTCGGGGGCACTATTTGTGCACAGATATTTAGGGCATAAATTATAATCATAGTTAAAGCAGTCTCTGCGTATGAGAATTCCAGAATCACCTGAAGCCAGAATGTTCACTTAAAGGTGTAAGGTTTACCTGGTAGAGATCACTGTTAGCGATAAGGCCGGCTTTTATGTACGCTGTATTCTACATGTAACTTTTGTAATTGTGCATTAAAGAGTATTTGATTGATTGATTGATTGATTGATTAAAATGTTGAATAATTCTTTAACTACTTAATAATTATTAATTACAGCATGATGCTATTTCAAGCTGTACTAACCGTGGTTTTTTAAATGACCCTCTTGTCTAGACTATCAGTTTACCAGGTAGCATAATGCTCTCTTTAGTAAATTACCCCTGTAGGGCTATGGAGACTGTGAAGCAGACTGTACCTACTTCATCATCAGCCCGTAAACATCCCACTGCAGGGATATAGGCCTTCCCTCGTATATGAGGGAGTATGGGCCATAGTCCACCACGCTGACCCAATGCGGGTTAGGGACTTCACACACAGAATTTTTATTTCTCAGGCGTGCAGATTTGAGAGATGCAGATCTCACGATGTTTTCCTTCACCGTTTAAGAGAGCAGTCGGATAACTGCACATAAGTAATTAAATTAAATTAACTTTAAAAACTCATTGATACATGGCCTGCCTGAGAATCGAACCCGGACCTCCTAAATTGGGAGACCGCGTATTAACCGCTGAACCACCGACGGTCCTACTTGACTGTACAAATTCTCGAGTTTCAAAAACCTCTTATCTCCTTCTATATCCAAATGGATAAACTCCCTGCGTAATTTCATAAATAACACCAAACCAAGCTTCTACAAAACACATTACGCTGTTGGTTTGGTGCCTCGCGTTCCTCTCAAAGAAACGCTTATTTACGCCTAATAGCTCTTAAATATCGCTCTAATGAACGCGATAAAAACTTAGTCCTGCCCTGCTCCGATCCGCACAAACCATTATCTACCTTAATACAACAGTTTACCATTCATATTCCTAGAACTTCCTAGAGGCAGTTACGTCTCTCCGATCCGAGTGAATGCTAAATGATGTGAAGATAGAATGAAATCAAGAGACAAACGTATTGTTACATTCAATTTTCAATCTTATCTCTCTGCTAATAGGGTAACATTTCGTTTGGTGATTAAATGGAATAACGTTTGGTTAGCGAACGAAGAGGGGCTTTAGTGCTTTGTAATAAGGTTAGTTATTGCGTGTTGGGGGTAGTTGAGGGTGGGTCGGATGTTTGTAGGGAGTTAATTTAGTTGTGGATTAACTCGGTTTGAGTGATTGATGTTTTTGTGAGATGAACTCTGCGAGTCGCAAGTGTGTGGGGGGAGCGGGCGAGTCGGGACTGTGTGAGAGTGAGATGACGTAACGTCTGATTGAATCGAGACGACTATTTTAGTTTTGAAGAACTTTACGGGTTTTACTTTGATGTCCGTCAAGACCGATGTTCTTCAGAAAAGCTAGTCAAAGGCGTTATAGTCCTGTAAAAATGGGACTTTCTAAAGGAAAAATTCATTTCTGTCTGAAGGCGAAGGTCGCGGGACTTCGTTGGATCCAGGCCGTGGCGGTATCTATATGAAGATATTAGCTCAAAAGCCCGACTTGCCTTACTAAAATAGGTATTCTTTCAATTATATCAACTGAAAACTTTATCAATCTTTTTAAATTTTAATCGTCTATTTTGTACTTTATTTTTAATGTTTTTTGTATCTAAGTAACGTATTTTATAAATGTTTACATGTAGGTATGGATATCACATATGTAAGCTACGTAGTGTATGTGTAGCGTTCGATCCTGCTGAGCGCTTTATTAGACCACTATTATATTGTCTACAATATTTCTATATGTGAGAACCTGTTATTAGCCGTCAGGTATAATATTCCATTGTTATTTGTGATTTAACATGGCTGTTGGTTTTCCTTAACATAAATAAATAAACAGTATAAGATCTTTTGATTTAAAGGTCAACTTCATTAACTATGTCGGGCTTGCCGTACTCTGGAACGTCACGGCCACTGCCGCTACTAACTATAACTGGACGTCAGCTCTCTCTTTAGACTTCAAAAATATCATCTTCATTAAAACAACCATCGGTGTTAATTCCAGGTTTATTTTATGTTATTTTATTTAGTATTACCAACAAGATTGACGCATACCAATCTAATGCGACAAAAACGCAATGGTACACAGTGCATATAACCACGACATGAAAATATTTCTTGCGGTACGTTGCGGTTGCGTTTAACAATATTAAATGAAATATAGTAAAACATTAAATTCAAAAGAAATTAATACTTTCCATTGAATTGAGTTTCTTTTTCTTCAATTTAAGAGCTATGCTCTTGTCGGTGGAGTACTTTCCACACTTCTCTACATTCCGCCTTTTCTTTGACTTCCTGATACGACACGACATTTATTCTTTGGATTACAATAATAAAATTATACATTACACTACATGAATTACAACAACACAAAAAGAAACAATAATAGAATACAAAACACAATATAATTAACTCTCAGTTGCAGGAACTGCTCCGGATCATGCTTCGGAGTGTAATCCCTTCCTTTTTGTAACAAAATCCCTTTTTGTTGGTTGGTTAAATTTCTGTTTTGTCACAATAAGAAATGTTCCACTTTCGTCACTATTACAAAATAATATTTAAATTTATTTTAAACATACAAAGAGTCACTTAATACATGTAACAAATTATGGAAATAATAGCAAACCTAATTCCTTTAGCACTTAAAGAATTCACTGTCCGTCGTGGCGATATCGAGCGAGATGCCCAAAAAATGTATCTTGTGTATTTGAAAACTCCTTGGAGGATCCTGTATTGCTAAAGCGTCTTGAGATTAAGTTCGAAACTCGCTCTCAATACAATTTTTTTTGATACTGTCTAAATACGCAAGAGTATCTCATAAGTTCACGACGATTCTGAGATCGTTTCATTAATTCTTCATAGTAAAAGGTACAGTCAGACCCACAGTCAAAAAAATTATTGATTGGATAAAAGTACTACTTAAAAACGTTACATTTTATTAAAGCGTTCGTGGGGAGGGGGACGACGACGACGACGACTACGACATCCACTCACAAGGTGGACAGCGACCTGATAAATGTCGCGGGCAATCGCTGGAAGCAGGCCGCTTCCAACCGGTCATTCTAGAATTCTATTTTGATAGCTGATGATTAGCATTAAAATTAGTGCTCATTCAACAAAGCTGACTCCCTAGCTAGTTTCGTCGCATATGGACAAATTTGCAATCGGTCAAGTGACAAACCGTCCGATGTTTTTGTCATATTTCCATATAGTCACGATCTGATGATGCACTCCGGAGATAGTGGAACCTTACTGAAGTCGGTTGTTTGGCCAATTTTTGTCGGTTCAATTATTATTTATGAAAGAGTTACTTATGTCCTTTACTTATTATTTATTTATTTATTAAAGAAACCAACAGCGTTACAGATGTGTATAAATATTACATAGTACCTACGAATGAAAAAAATAAGGTAAATTACATATAAACTTTTATTGTTTTTTTTTTTGAAGTTCAAGCTAAGTAGTTAAGAACCAAGTAATGGGTAGCTTTACGGATATTGAGACAGTGCTGCAAATAATGCCGAGTATTCGTATGATACGTGCAGCTGCAGATACACACAATTGCATAATAATATAAATGAATATCTTGGCATATACACATAGCGCCAACTAGATTACTAGAAGACTAGCAACTACAGGCTTGTATTATGGATACCAGATGGTTGATAAGCTACACAAATACATTTTTTTTTTGTAAATAAATACATATATAAGTGAAAAATTCCATAACTCGGGTACACATGTCTGTATTCATCATAGGAATATATGCCCCTAGCGGGATCGAACCAGAGCTTCTAACCACTACACCCAACAGGTCGTCATATGTACAGATTGACAGTAAAATAAAAAATAAAAATTGTTGCTAAACTCAGTTTCCTACCTCGTAGGAGATAACGTAATTGTTATATCAATTTCACACTTTAACTTTTCACACTGCACACAGGTGCCGTTGACAACTTCCTATAACAACTTATAAAATAACAGGGAGAACTGTATACTCATTAACTTTTCTTATAGATCACAAAGATAAAGCAAATTTGAACTATAATAAAAAGCCCTTTCAAGTGTAACAAGTTCCCTTAAAACCTCTCACGAAAACAAACTGCCGTACACCGAATACAATTACAACTAATACGCCTTATTATATTAAAGGGCTTCAGAACCAGGCCGGTGCCCCGTCACATCTCCGACAGCCCATCATTATACTTCCCTTCAAACCCTCCGTTTAAGAAGTACCCTAACCTCCGACAAATATTCATTTCAATCCCCCACTTACACTCCAAATACTACCTTAACTCGGAAAAAATACAGTTATATTTATCGTCACCACCTGTAATGGAGATACGTCCTTTTTTGAACAAACCAACCGAGTTATTGGCTAACTTTTGGTACACAGGCTGCATCTAAGATGGCGTGTAGCTCTGTCCTTTCTTCGCTCACTTGTGTTTGTATAAATCGGTCCCGTTTCGTTTCTTGCGTAATAGAAAGAAGGCGAAGTACTTGAGATCGTGTTTGTGTAGGGCGTTAGAGGGAGAGGGGTAAGTCAATTGCGTTTGTTGTGTAAATAAAGAGCTATCGGCGCCGGCGTGGAGCAGATCGATGTGGCCTGTGGTGATACCTACAGTCGTAATGGATGACTGTCGGAGGTGATGACGTAGCTAATTATGAGAGATAATGCCAAACAAATATACTATTAGGTCCTTACCTATGAAATTGGCGTTTTGTATCAAGAATTTCATTAAAACTGGTTTCTCCATACAAACCTTTTTGAGATTTTTTTTTTAGATACGGCAAATCCAAATTTAGCTAAACTTTGTGTGCATTGTCGGATAACATTAAGTTAAATATAGGCAGAGTTAATTTTTAAAGTAACCGCTTTATAAAAGTTTGAGCGAATCTAAGAAAATGATTATGGGAAGCACATGAAAAGAGCTCTATTAAATTTTTTTTGTATTATGTGATTTAGCCCAGAAATTAAAAAATATTTCATGTGAAACCTTGAAATAATATTCCATTGTCCAAACAAAAAACAAATTTGGATATAGCTTTGAAAATCGCAGGAATTGGTACATATGATTAACGAAGAAAAAAAACTCCAATTTCATAGGTAAAGACCCAATAAAACTCAAAAATGCTTTATTTTGTACGTACAGAGGTATACTTAAAATAGTCAATGTTACATTATTTAAGCTACTGCTTGTTCAAAATACAATTTTCCCCTGAGAAGAACAAGCAAGAAACTCGAGAGGTTGTTCTTTTAAAAACAGGTTTTTATATTTTAGTATTAATTGTGAAATAGTCTGGCATGCGAACGAGCTGGTTATGTCCAGGGATGTTTATCAACTAAATAGTCTGGTATTTTATAATATGCTTTCTTAATAAGTTTCTGTTTTATGGTATCTTTAAATTTATTGAAAGGAAGATTTAATAACCTTTTGAATGAATTACTCCTTTGGGGAGGCGACTTATGTGACCTACAAGTTTATCCTTATTTCTTGTATTGATATCATGTATATCACTGTTTTTCTTAAATTATGCAATATTTTGACAATATATAAAATTTTCAAGAATGTACTGTGAAGGAAAGGTACCTTAGATAAAGGTATAAAGTGTCAGGTAAATTAGACATAAATATAAGGCTCGTAGGAATATATAGAGAAGTTACGGCGGAGAGGACAAATCAGGACAAAAAACCATTGTTCCGATTTTCGTCAAACACGGCTAAAATATCTCACAAACACGAATTTTCGAAATAAAACGATTTACAAAACGGTTCAGCTGTTGTCACATAAAGTCTAGACTTCAAACGCTTAAGGCCCCACTACCGTGGGGGTTGAAATGCTCACCTCAACGCGAAAACATAAAATTTACAAAAAACCCATTGTTGTAGCAATTGATAACATAGTAACAAATGATACAGTTTCCAATAAATTTAAATATACATAGATGCTTGAAACGTAAACTTATTGAGAAAGTATATTATGAAATATCAGACTATTTGGATAAAAAACTTCCATGAAAGCTTTAAAATAAGAAACTCATTCAATTAATTAATATTAGCTTTAGCAAATCTGCCTTTCAATAAATTTAAAATATCATAAAATTTCATGGCAACAAACATAGTCATAAACCGCTTGACGATATTCAGTCTGATATTTTTGTTTGTTTCGTCAAATTAGACATTGTAACCCAAACACTACTTAAATAAAGTAACCCTAGAGTTTCTATGTGGCAATGGCAAGCAATAAATTCTTTGACTTTGACTTTCTTTTTCTCTGGAGAGTCAATTTTTGAGCAAAACTACTTTAACGACTCTGAAATAAAACATCATCATTAGAACATCCCACTGCAGGACACGGACAAAGTCCACCACGTGGTGTCATGGACATGGCATAAACACATGACTCCTAAAAGTAATTTGACACAGTATTTCAGAATCTCCGAGTCGTACGGGGCGACGAGACGTATCTCGTTACGCGAAGGAAGTGTCAGTGACACCCCCCTCGGAGAGGTGCCCCCTGCCCCCCGCACGTCTCAAGTTCCGATCTAATAAGGAGCTTGACGTCGATATTGGCTGAATTGTTTGAGTATTGATCACTGTTAACGTCACAGGTGCGTTTGTCGAGAGAATGGAAACACTGTCTTTTATTTTTGCTTTGTAAGTACATACATTCACGACCTTTATTCCAAATGGGGTGGCCAGAGATATCCCAAACGTTTAGGTGTTCCAAACATTAGAAGATTAGATAGATAGATAGATAGATAAAGCCTTTATTTGTTTCCACAGTCACTGTGCTTACTGCTTACTTACTAAGATTACTGCTTAAGAGGGTTTATTCCGTCCAGTGGCGCCCTCATTGGATAAATTAAAATTACCAAACAGCATAAATATACAAAAAAATATATATATTGCCCCGATATGCACTGGAAAAACCTAAAAGCCATTTATAAACAATAGCTACCTAAATAGCTTTATTATTAAAGCTATTTAGGTAGCTATTATTTATAAATATATTATTTATAAGTATAAAAATAATACCCAAATAGTTTTGATAACGGTTATTCGTTATCAAAGCTATTTAGGTATTATTTATAATTAGCTTTTAGGTGCAGACACGACACGTTGGAACCCTACGAAGATATTTAGCTTTTAACATTATATTTATATATTCATTTGTTTCTATTTATGTTGAATTTTCACTAACTTTATATTACCTAAGACTAAATTAAACTGTAGGCATAAATCCTCATGTGTACATAAATGAAAGACGGAGAGACACATTTAGAAAATTTTAATATACTTTATAGCTCGTGTTTGCTCACCGCAATACGCTAACAGACGGGCGAAGTTCAAACAACGTTCCGTACCACGCTTTACTTACCGCTCTCAAACATAATTTCGGTGATGTATGGCCACAGCGCGCCACCGCGGCCGCTCCGTGAAACGAAACACACGCGCTTTATAACGCTTTAAATAAAACTTTAGGGAAATTTATTGAGCTGTTTATACCGTTTTAATTTCTTTATCTTGGGGTTAAAATTTATGTTGTACTTGTAATTATATAGAGTTGGATATGTAACATTACGATTTTGAATTCGAGTAATTCCCGTTAACTAGTTATGTCACTCTTGATTACGAACAATAATAGCTCCCCATGGAACCGGGGAGGAATTCGATCAAAAAATTTTGAATTACCCATACAAATTAAACCATTTTGAAACCATATGGATGTCCAACAATTTTTGGCTGAATTCGGCTATGGATCTTAGTGGAAAGTTGTAGATCAGGAGTGATGTCACCAGTAAAAAGAAATTAAACTATTAATTATTTTCACCCTGTATACCTAAGTTTATTATGATTTATATTATTTATGAATGAGACAATTACCTATTATAGCATGACAACTGTCATGGTAAAATGACCTTTAGCTTGACGTCAACACAGTTAAATATGTTGCATATTTTTAAAGTCTATAACTATTAGTGCCTTTTATTTAATACAGACACTAATTAGGCACTGTTTAGGTAGTATTTGAAGGTATTAAAAGTAACTAACCCTGACTTAATGATCTCTACCTTGTAGGACACTCAAAAAAATTAAAAAACTTGAAGCTCAGGCGCGCTTCACTATAGCTAAAGAATTCTCAGCTCGGTTTATGTTTGCATTGAATTATATGGTCTATGTTACTGGACACTAATTATAGTGTCCAGTAACTAAGTCAAATTCCTGTTTCGTCACACTATATTTTAGTCACTGACACAAGAAACTTGGAGAGATTTGTTCTGTTATTTTTCCCTGTCTTCACGAGGTAGAGCTACGCGACCTTTATACATAATATGTTTATGAACATGTTGCTATGGTATATTTTGTCCACACTAGTACTAACGGAAACACGATTAGAAGAATTTTCATATATTGATTAAAATGCCAAAGTCACGTCTAATTTTCTCGTGTTGTTACTTTTTATACTTCTTTGTGATTTAGGTTTCACTTTTATAATACTATACAGCTATTATATAGCACCTCATTATTTACTAGAACTTGTAATATAATTACATATTACATTACCATTCATTCATCCCAAAAAAACACATCAAACCTTCCCCTGACCAACTAAAAATGTTTGCTAACACTCATAACTATCCGCTAATACTCCAAAACACTTTATTTCGTTCATTCAATCCTTTGCACACTAAAATCTGATACATCAAAACCTGATAAATCAAAATCATCTTCTGACATCCCAAAATCATCGCCAGACATACAAAATCGTTCCCTCTTTTCCCTGGCACACTAAAGCAGTCCTCTGACACATCAAACGTCCCCTGGCACATTAATACCTCCCCTGGCACACCGCCACTCCACTCCGCAGTTTCCATAGCCCGTGTGTCGCGCCGGCCACGGGACCAATTAGTCGAACAATTCCGAGCACGAACTGTTTAACCGCTCTAATTTCACCCCAATAACACGATAATAGGGACCTCGCGTGTAATTGCGATTTCGATTAATCTTAGTACAAACATAAATCCATTAAAAAAGTTTCCAAAATCCCAACTTGAAGCATTTATTTCGATGTGGAAGTGATGTCGATTGGGGCCGTGTGGCTGCGAGACCAAAAAATAAAGTAATGCATGCTAATATCAGGTCTTGGAGGGAAGACCGATCTTGCTTACAATATTCGACAATTGTACGATTTCGATCCATTTTCGACCGCCTCTGTGGCTCAATGTAAACAACACAGGTTTCACGAATTGGAGGTCACGGGGTCGATCCCCAGCGGGGTACGTAGTTTAGTACCCACTCGGTTTGGTTGTTGCTAGGACATTTTAAATGTCCGCCTGGCTAGCTACACCACCATCTTATCTGTCTGCCGCCAAACAGCAATGTTAATAGCATTATTGTGTTTCGGTCGTCCGTGATAAGATAGCTGGTCCCCCAAACAAGAAGGGTTTCCGGGGCAGTACGCTTCCACCATCGGCATCTTCACTTAACACAGGTGTGATTGGAGTCAAGCGCTAATCCGTTGTGCATAATTATATATAAAATTATATATAGCGTACCGTAGTCAAATTAGTACTATTTCTAAGCTCTGCGCCAGACAAACGTGAAGAGATATAAAGATATACTTGGACCCAAAGTCAGAAATTAAAAGATGATTTACGATTTTACTAAACCCCATTCATGGACCTACTTCTACAGACGCATTAGTATTAGTTTGTGGCATCTGATCTAAAACGTAACTGGTCCAATTGTAAATAGGTCTAAAAAGAAACTGCTCCAATTGCTTATTGGTCTAAACTCCGCTGAATATCAGCATTGTGGTTATACTACAACTCATACTGAGCTGGAGACCTTATTGGCTTTACTTTTGAGGAGCCGGCAGCTTTTTACTCCTCTTTGTGTTATTGTCCAGGAAGGACATACAAAAATAATAGATTTTTGAATATAGAACTATATTAGTGTCGATTCGGATGTACACCAACTAAACTAAACTAAAACCAGTTTTAAAGCAGTACTGTCTCTTTCTCCCTGGAACAGTACGATGCGACGGCACCACTCCCGTCAGCAAGATGGCGCTGCCGTCACGCAAACAACTCTCTTTATAAATTGAGCTTAAAAAATTATAAAATTAAGACGATCCATCTCGACTGCATTGAATATCAAAAACAGTGAAATGATAATTATGCATAAGTGTTTTCAAGCTATGTTGATTATGGAATAAGAGTTAATAGTGAAAATTAGATCTCAGCGGTACGATAAGTGAAAAGATAGTGCTAAATAAAAAGCAAAGAGAATCCTAATAACAAGTGGCTACCACTCAACTTGATGTGAAAATGATAATTAATTACCTATTTAAATAATGGTGATATTATTAATATGCGACAATATACGATTTACAGTGACTTAATCTACAGTGAGGGTGTTTAATAAAAAACAATCTAAAAGCTAACTTCACATTGTAAACACGTCCTCTACCATATCATTGTTTATTTCATCAGTAACTGTAACATCCAATTTAGTCTCGGGGATAAGACGACGGTGACGGTAACCGCTAGTATCGAGTTCGATCCCCGCGAACTGTCTGTACTTTTTATTTTTTTTTTATTTTTATTGTTGTGTGCTACGGTAAATTTTGCTAAGTGACCAGTATGGCGTCAGCGTCTTCTATTTGTAAAGTATGTTCGAACACACTATTAAAAGAAAAATTAAAATGCTCAGTGTGTAGACTGGATTATGATATTAAATGCGCCAAAGTTCCTGAAAAAATATATTATCTTATGACGCCAGAAAGCAAAAGTGTATGGAAGTGTTTGTCTTGTCGTAAGCGGCTGAATACCGTAAAAAATAAGCTACCATCAAAAACTAAACAAGATGTCTCCAATGTTACAATGAGAAAGAAAGATCTATCGATTGATAAAGCAAACACTACTCCAACTACGAAAGATTTAAGCGAATTTAAAGATATGGCACTAAATCCACAGTACCCCCTTATAAAATCAAAGTCTAGTGAGTCACTAGTGATGACAGACGATACAATCAACAATTCTCGTTTTGTGTCATTGAGCTTGGAATCCATAAACGACTTGGAAATTGTTAATGAATTAAAAATGGAAATAAAGACTCTCAAAGGTCGTTTAGAAAGCGCAGAAAACGAACTAGATAACACAATTGTTGAACGAAATGAGTTAGAAAGACAAGTTGCAAAACTCACACAGGAAGTTACTGTTTTAAAGAATATCTGCAAGTCTCCGGGTGCGATTAAAAAGACGGGATTATCAAGTGCTAATAAGTATTCCGAACGCAATGGACAGCATGAAATACGCACGAACACCCCATCAACAGAACAGACGCAACTTGAGAATCTCGATGACCACACACAAAGCTTCATAACTACCTCTAACTCTAACTCTACTAAAGCTCCAGGATCAACAATAGATACAACACAAATGGGAATACTGGAACAAGAAATTATAGAACTGCAAACGGAATTATTGCAAGCGCAGGATGAAATATCAAGACTAAATAAAATATTAGAAAGATTAGAGGCGAATATACAGGGTAATGAGTACAATTCTACGAAGACACTCTACAATCTAATCCATGAAGAAGAAAGTAGGATACATAGTAAATCATATAGAGGTAAATTGTGGATCTTATCCAATTATGGAAGAAATAAGGTAGTGCAAGCAGTAGATAGTATGGATCTGTTTGCGGAATTTGATTACTGTCACTATATAACCCCTAATGTCGGAATTGAGATTTTATTAAGAGACATCGAAAACCGGGTGAAGAATTTCACGAAAAAAGACTACTGCGTTATCATGATTGGCGAATCAGACTTTAGGTTAATGAAAGACAGTAGTTTGTTAGTACAATTATTAAGAAAAAAATTACAAAGTTTGAAAAATACTAATGTAATAATTACTGCACCGACGTATATATGTGGAAAAAATATATATAATTTTGGGATAGAAAAATTTAACAACCTTTTATGTCAGGATGTTCATGAATACAACTATGGTAATCTGTTAGACTCAAATTTAACTTTGACACTCGATATGTTCTCCTCATATTCCGGAAGACTCAATAACAGAGGAATCAAGAATATCATGATGAATTTGGCTGATGCTATTTCAACTCATGAAGCAAGACACTCCATAGAAAAAATATGCAATGCCACTGATGAAAGTTGGGATATCGTGAACACAATAGAATCAACACAAAAAAATCAGCTTTTTCGTTTATAATCACATTAATATTCTTCATCAAAATATTTCGGGCCTCATTGGTAAGAGTGACGAGTTGTTAGTTCACCTAGATTATCTCAATAAACAGCAGAGGCCGGTGGATGTGATATGCATAACTGAACATAATATGACGACGGAAATTGAAGAATATCTCACGATACCTAATTATCGGTTGGCTACGAGCTTTTCAAGAAACAAAAAGAGAGGAGGAGCCTGCATATTAGTAAGAATTGGTCTGGAATATAAAATTATAGAGCAGGTTACGAAGTGTTCAATTATGAGCACAATAGAATGCTGTGCAATAGAACTTTTAACGCATAATACTATTATAGCTTGTATATATAGGGTACCTAAGTCGAGTCTAGATACGTTCAGTGAAAAACTAGAGCTTGTGTTATATAATATTTGTTACCAAAAAAATAAAAAAGTTATAATTTGCGGAGACTTCAATATAAATATACTTGTGAACAACACTGCAAGCCGCGATTTTGAAAATCTACTACAAAGTCATAATCTTAAATTAGAATTAAGAAAACCAACAAGACTTATTAGTGGAACGTGTCTAGATAATTTTGCTCATAACTTAAGAGGCACTAAATGTGAAATATTTGATTTTCAATTATCAGACCACACAGCACAACTCTTAAAGTGTCCAGTAAAAAGAACATGCACTCTTAGGTCTTGGTGTATTAGTCGCCGTAATTATTGTAAAGAAAATCTAGACAAATTCAAGAAATGTATAAGTAGCTTGACATTTTCTGATGTATTTGAATGCAATGATGTTAACACGGCCTATGACGCGTTTTTGGACATATTCAGACTGTTTTATGACTTGTGTTTTCCGGTACAATTTATAATTAAAAAATCAAAACACAAACCTAAATGGATGACAGCGGGAGTCAAGGCATGTTGTAAAAAAAAAGAGAGATTATCTGTGGCAATATCGAAAAAATAAGAATGCACTTAATAAAGATATTTTAAAAAAGTACACTGTCCAATTAAGAAAGATAATAAAACTAACTAAACTTAACTTAAACAATCAATATATAAACACATCAAAAAATAAATGTAAAGCAGCTTGGCATATCATTAATCAGTCTAAACAGAATCAGCCTAAAGAAGCCATACTCAAAATAAAAAGCAATGATCAATGTATTACATCCCCTAGCAAAATAGCCGATACTTTTAACAACTCCTTCATTGATGATATTAAAAAAATTCGTGACCAAGGTACGAGCGCAAATACAAAAGAAATAGAGAACAACTATAATTCGATATTCATGTCCCCCACAATTCCTGAGGAAATATATAAAATCATAATGTCTTTAAAAAACACAAAGAGCGTTGGCTACGACGGCATAAGTACAAGAGTAATTAAATACGTATCTCATATAGTTACATACCCGTTAAATTATATAATTAATTTGAGTATGAGGACAGGAATTTACCCGGACAAATTAAAACAAACTGTCATAGTACCACTTTATAAGAAAGGTGATAGAGAAAACGTCAAGAATTATCGTCCAATCGCTTTAATACCGGTCCTTTCAAAAATTTTTGAAAAAGCGATTTATAACCGTCTCTACTCCTTTATAGAAAAGTATAACATTTTATCAAACGAACAGAGAGGATTTCGCAGAAATTGTAACATAAATATGGCCATTTACGACCTAGTACGCCCTGTCATGGCTAACTTAGATATGAAGATACCAACCTGTGCTGTATTTATGGACATGACACGAGCTTTTGATCATGTAGAGCATAGAATATTAATAAATAAATTAAGTCGTTACGGAATACGTGGTTGTGCTTTACAATTAATTCAATCGTATTTGTGTAAGCGATGCCAGTATGTACAATTAACACACCTATGCATAACTTCTAGAAGAGAAATTCAACATGTGTCGGAATGTAGAAATGTTCAGTTCGGAGTTCCACAGGGTAGTATATTGGGACCATTACTATTTTTGCTATATATAAACGATATGCCAAAGCATAGCAAATATCCAATGGTTTTATATGCAGACGATAGTACAATCACTGTAGAGTGTAAAAATGAGACTGAATATGAACATGAAATCAATAAAACTATTGAAGATCTTGTTACTTGGTTAAAAACAAATAATTTAAAGGTTAATTTGGAAAAAACTAAAATTATGCACTTTACGCAAAGAAAAAAAGTACACGACTTAGATATTAATTATAATGGCCAAGTTGTAGCTAGAGTAGACTTTACCAGGTTCCTGGGCCTATGTATAGATAGTAATATGTCTTGGGAATCACATTCGTTGGAGGTGTGCAGTAAACTCTACAAGTACGCATACGCTCTCCACAAACTCTCAAAAATTGCTAATCGGGAGGCCGCGCTAACAGCATATCATGGCTTCGCTGCATCTACTTTGCGATATGGTATTATTTTCTGGGGCAATTCGAGCTATCGAGAAGTAGTGTTTAGGGCGCAAAAACGATGTATCAGAGCTTTTTGCGGCTTGAAGTCTACTGAAAGTTGCCGCGAATATTTTGGGTATTTAAAGATATTAACTTTCCCCTGTTTGTATATACTAGAGGCTTCTATGTTTGTAAAATCTAATCCTGACCTATTTAAATTGACTGTGCGACCAGAAGGTCTAAATTTACGACCAAGGAACATTACTGTCCAAACGAATATGTGTAAAACTGCCTTGATGCGTAAAAGTATAGTTGACATGGCGCCGAAAATATATAATAAGCTGCCACAAACTCTAAAAGAAATTAAAAGTGTGAAAAGGTTCAAAAATATGTTATTTAACCTATTAATCCATAAATGTTATTATAATTTTGACGAATTTTTTGGGGACAAATTATGTTTAACAGTTTAATCTACCTTATTTCAATAATAACAACGTACTTATTCTTTAATGTCTAGGTAATCAAAAACAAATAACAATACTGTATTAAAATTTATAATGACATGTAGTAAAAATATATAATAGTGAAATGTAATAATAATAACCTAATTGACATCAGCATGCATGTATTGTAGATAATTCATAAGTATAATGTTTGTAAGCCAATTATTGGTAGATCACAGAGATCCTGCTGTATAATAACATCATTATTTACCTGTGCATCACAAATAAATTGATTGATTGATTGATTGATTGATTGACTCCAAAACTAAATTAAATTTTTCTGGTAAATTAAATTTTTGGACCCAACAGTGGGTACGATGGATGAGTTGTTAACAATGGCCGCCGACCGGTACGAGTTTGAGACGGGGTCCGTTCCCCGCGCCGCACTGCCGTCCTCTCTCTCGTGTTGAGGTCTGGTTTTAGGCCGCAATCTAACGCTTCTTTGTGCCTAATTGGTTGTCGTTTTTGATGAACCCAAGTAAATCGTTTCTATTCTATTCAAAATACGCAACTGGTGTAATTCACTATTGGTCTAAAAAAATAATGGTCAATGAGCAATTAGTCTAAAACGCAACTGGCCTAAGAATTATCAATTAGGCAAAGGCGTGTGATCTTTTAAGATCTCTTAGACTTTAATAAAGTAAACCAGATATAATATTAATTTCTATCAAGTCTTTGGTATAAAACAGTACCCACGGGAAGAGTAGTGGTGGGTAGTTTACATGCCGGGAACTGAACGTTCAGTGAATTTAGATATCTGTAAATTTTGGAGAGATCTAATTTAGAGTTTGAAAAACATACAATTTCCAAATTCGAGAGCCCGATGAACGATAAGCAAAATGTGAGGGAGATTAAATTTGTTTCCAACTGTAGGGAAAGCGCGCCTTAAGTGAGCTCACGTGACCTCCTCGATTATTAACGCGTTTCGGCTCCGAATTATAAACGGAGAAAACATGCTCGTGTGTTGTACGTCACTAATTAGTTGATTTAATTCAGTTTTCTTTGTGACAGAAATTGTTTGTTTTGTGCTAGAAACAAATGGGACTTATTTATTTGCTAAGAAATAATAATTTAAGGGAAAATCGCTTAGATTTTATACAAAGTCAATTACGTTGGAAATTGCCACTAATTAGGGCACATAACCTATAAATAAGTAATGCTAAAAAAATTTTCGACGCCTCATACATAGGTTCAAATTTATTTGTAATAGTCTTGCAGCATGAATCATAGTTGTAACAGTATGGAAAGTTAAAAATATTTTGTGCATTCAAATGTCTTTTTTAGCTATAGCAAACCTAAACGTTTGGGCTTAGTGTAAATGAATATTCATCAATGTTTGTAGTACCGTGCTAGCCATACGAATAAATTATTTGTATTTGCACCTCCTTTACGACTAATATTGAAAGCAAAAACGACTCAAAAAAAAAACAAATACAAAAAAAAAAACTCCCTAAAACGCGAAAAATGAAGGACTTGTGCCTTCCATCATCAGCTCAGCAACATGAAAACAAAAAATATTATTAAAATTTGAGGGTTGCCCTCGATTTGAGGGTTGCCCTCGATTTGAGGGTTGCCCTCGATTTGAGGGTTGCCCTCGATTTCCCTGGGATTTCATCATCAGATCCTGATTTGGTTACAATGGGTCCACATCAGGAGTATACAATACAATATATAAAAAAATCGGTCCACAATTTTATTGACGGAGAAATCGGTGGACATAGATAAAAAAATATTATACCGGATGAGTTATTTTACAAGTAGTAAGTATATACAGTCGAACATAGAACCTCCTCCAAATATATGTTGTATACATTAAGAAACTATGCATAACGCATGCAAGGTTTTATTTCCCAAAACAATAAAATACAACAAGACATGTTAACTTCATTATTTTCACCATAAACTTCCCTTACGAGATGTAATGAGTTTTGTAATCAAATAATACTGTCCCCAAAAACAAGTGCGTTCCAAAAATAACACATGTAAGCACGACCAAGTCAATTTGTCACTCGATTAGCGCTAAAAGAGCTCGAACGACGATATAATTGAATCATAAACAAATGTAACAAACAGCGAGAGACAATCGAATCAATTTTGAATCAACAGGAACCAATCGCAGCGCAACATTTGAACGTCGAACGCGCAAATCTGACATCTGTCACACTCGACCGCCATTGTTAGTGTTTTGGCGTTCCTTTTTTGAGAGTTGACAGTTGGCGCGGGCGTTCTCTGGTTATTTTGTTTTATTGTTGACGTTTTATTCAATCAGCCGCCATCGAGATGAGTTTGTGTGTTACCTGAACGTGACTGTTCTATTGTTCCTTCTTTTTGTAAATGTATGTACCAATTTTTATGACAGATTCCTTGTCAATTAAAGGTCATCAGAAAATAATCTAAAATCAAACGAAATGACTCAAATTGATTTATTTGCGATTAATAAAATATGCGGCGTAAAGTCCGTCCAGATTGACTTGTCTTATTTGGTAAACAAACCACACTCGTAACAAAAACACGACTTGCCGTATAAATCACGCCATGTACACTGTGTATAGATGTATTGAATTATATTTAATTAGTTGTAAAGAAATTTTAGGCTCTCTTCACACCAGCGATTTCTTATTTTTGATTGATTTAATAAGCTTGTTAATATTTTTTTTATTTCGGTTATATAATGTTCTATTTGTGGGGGAGGCCTATGTCCAACAGTAGACTTCTGTGGGCTGAAATGACGATGATTAATCAAATTAAATGATTAATTGAATTAGATGATCAAGTTCACTTCATTTTCGTACTCATTCACCATCATTGGTTCGGTGATACCCCAACCCTATAAATTGTCTCTGGTTGCTAGTACGCCATATTTGTTTACCAAATAGGACAAGTCAATCTGGACGGACTGTAAGTGGCCGTATTTTTGATTGCGTTGACTTAGGAGTTTGATTTTTTTATAGCTCAGTATTTTCAAACAGTAATTTCAAATTGTTACCTTGACGTGTTCCTGACAAAAAATATCTTGTTAGACAGACAGACGAAGTGATCCTGCAATTAAGTCTAATTAACAGATGTTACTTCTAAGTTGTAATGACCAGTAATTGTCGTTCACGATGCAGACCTAGCCTAGTGTGGATGCTGCAGCAAATGGATAATTATGTTATTGGTCCTTTTTGGTAAATAAACATCTTATCTTGTCTTTGGAATACGGAACCCTTATACAAGTGGGTTGCTTTTGCGGTGTGGTAATCCCAGTCCAGTTCTGGCTGCTATATACCCTACGGCGCAGTGGTAGAATTTGTAGGACAACTTTATGTACCAAACTTCGTAGCAAATAAACATTTCATTTCTTCATTTCATTTAACTAGGATTAACCAACTCCTAACCGCCCCAGAACAAACAACTTAGTCATATAAGAAACCTCAAGGTCAGGCAACGAGCTATTTCTGCATTTCAGTATGGCCCTGGGTGCAGGCCGCTTCCAACCGGTTGCTCTGGGTTCTGTGAAGGACATGTTAACATCAGGTGTGATTGAGGTCAAGTGCTAACTCGTTGTGCATAAAAAAAGGAAGCAAATGATGAACAATGAAGATATAGAGACCCATTCTAACCTCAATACTGCCGGCGTTATTACGTGCTCCATTTAAATTAAGCGTCTTATAGTACCTGGTCATGATTTATGACATTGTTTCGTTAAGTTTCACAACAAATTATAATGAAAACGTTAAGCGCTGTCGCTTCGGCCTTAATTTAATTGTTGGGTGTCGTGTTTGGAACACTGTCACAAACACGAACGGGGCCGGCGCGAGTGTCTACCACCACATGAAAGGTACAATGCAATGCAAATAACTACGCTTTGTTGAAAGAAAGAGATAAAAACTTAAAGAAAAAATTATATATTGACCGTGTGGTTTCCGGCAGTACTCGTAGAATAGGACTAATAAATCTCTTCGAATCTCTTAGTCGCCTCTCTAAAGGTACAGATATACATACTAGTATAGTAGCACGAAACATGCTGTTAATGAGCAAATGTTACCTAGCGGCTTGTATGTGGAAACCATTGCTAGTAACGAGCATGCTTAAAAATCGATCGACATTCGATTCGATTCGATTCGATGCTACCTGAGGCGCCTAGGTCTTACCCTTCCTCTCTTTTTCGTCATGTTCTTCAAAAAAATATCGTGTTGTATGAAGTGACCTATCATCTGTCCTCTTCGGTTCTCAATTACTTTGACCAAGTGAAAGAAAAGGTGAATGTCGAGGTTAAATCGAGGGTGGAAAGTAGAGAGACGTGGTCATTACTGGACTGACAAGAGCATAGCTCTTAAATTGCGGATGAAGACCTGAGGCAGGGGAGCACGACTGGTTTGCTTATGAGCATGCTAATATCGTCAGTTGTTCGTGCGTGCTAGTCAAAAATGTCTCGCTTGGGTGACCCAATTACGTACCCAAATTTTTTGTTCTTTCTTATCTTATTCTTCCTTGATGACAGGAACTTTTGGATTTATTGCATTGCCAGCAAAAGTATGATTTTATTCAGTTTTGGTCCAGTCTTGTCAATGATTCATCGCGTATGAAACAGCAAGTGTATGGATTGTTTGTTGAAAAACAAGTTCGTTCAGGAGCGTGTTTAAAACTAGCATGCTCTTACTAGCAAATGTGTTGCTTCAAGAGCATGCTCAATTTAAGTGTACTCATAAGCATGCTTTTGTAGGATGCTATTAAAGAGTATGTCTATCTATACCTTAAATAATAAACCCTAAATAACCCCAGCGAAAAATGTGTTTGACGGTGTGTGTGCGTCTTTGTCGAGACGTAACTCAGGAATTCGTGGTCAAATTAGAAAGCGGTTTTTTTTAATGAAAGACTAAAAGAGGGGACTGTTTCGTAGCCATGTTTGATGAAAACTGGTTAAGCTTCACCACGGTTTTGTCGTGTTTTACAATCTCGCTATAGTCTGTCGAGTGTTAACTAAATTTACTTATATTTAAGATTAAATCCGGGGTCAGGTTCGTAGCCATGTTTGGGAAGTTGGTTAAGCCGTCCCGAAGATGTTTAGCTTTAACATAGTTGGTTTAGTCTCTCTGGATGATACAATCATTTGTTTTCTCTGGGATTTTCTACATTTTTAAACAATTTACAAACTTTATTTTTTGTAGACAATCAGCACAGCACAGTCCAATTGTCCTTGCAAATTTGGCGCTTTGTGATTTGATTTTCACGTCTTTAGATCTTGGACAAAAGATACATCTGCCTTTGGAAATTGATAGAGGGGCTGTCGTAGAAGATTCGAGTCCCTCAATTTCCATACTTCGTCTCATCTATTTTGCAATAGTTCAACAAAATCTGACTTCTATAAAACTCTCTTCAGGTATATCAAAGCAACTCTGCACGCATGCAAGTGAATTTTGAAGTAATGACCGTTTTAGGAAGCTACTAGGCTTGTAGAGAAGATAGTTACAAAATTCGAGGAATGATACAACTTTGAATGTGCACTGGGGTCCAAGTGAACCCCGCGGAGTTAACAAAACTTTTACAACGTTAACACTTTATACTATAATCCAGATTGTCAAATACATGCAGTTATGAGAAATGTTGAGGGCCCGCTCCTTACCTCACTTTTCTTGGTTCAAGTCGAGTCTGACCATTTTTGATCTTCATTCCATTACAATAAGGTCCAAATTTGATCATAACCGATGAATAGCGTGCGCCTCACCCCGTGGCGCCGACACCGGCAGACACCATAGTTCATACCTCGTTACTGGTAGGGCTGCAGCTTTTTTTTTGCAATTTACCTTTGATACAAAAAGAGGAGTGTTTTAAGTTTGACGCCTTGTAACCCCTAGCATATTTGGGGGACTGGCTAGCTTATGTCAAACAGATGGAACACCACAACGATTCAAAAACCTAACGTTATTTAAATTGAGTCACAAGATGTGATTGCCAGATGGTTCTTAGCCATGTTTGGTGGTAGTCGACTAAGTAGATATTTAACTTTGTGTCAGATTAGTGGCCACCCCTGTAGTCCCCGGATTGATCACCTCAGAACAACCGGGACCTAGAGTTTAACGTGCCCTCAGGTCCAACTCCTGATCCTCCCAGCGCTTGTCTTGTTTGTAAAACTTAATAAACTTTATTGATCAGACACGGCCAGTATATCAAGGCACTTACATGACAACTCGGCATACATTGCTGTTTATATTTAAATATAATTAACAAGTCGCCTAACAATGTCAGTAATGTACGAGTATGTATCTCGCCTGAATCATAATCATATCAGCCACAGGACATCCACTGCTGAACATAGACCTCCCCCATAGCTTTTCAGAGCCATAAATTTGCCTGCATCCAGCGATTTCGCACAACCATCCACCTTGTGAGTGGACGTCCTACGCAGCGCGTGCCAATGCGTGGTCACCACTCGAGAACTTTAATGCCCCACCGGCCATCAGCTGTTCGAGCTATGTGCCCTGCCCAGCGCCACTTCAATTTATTAATCCGCTGGACTATATCAGTGACCTTCATTCGTCTACGGATTTCCTCATTCCTGATTCGATCACGTAGTGAAACGCCGAGCATCGTCCTCTCTATGGAGAGCTATGGCTCGTTGCATGACTTTGAGCTTTCTTATGAGGCCCATAGTGAGAGACTACCTTTCAGTGCCATACGTCATCACTGGTAACACACATTGATTAAAACTTCAAACTTCAAGCATTTATTTCAACGTAAGATACATGATATCATTTGTTAAATGTCAATTTAAATCTATTTGAAATAAAATAGGGCTAAGCATTTTTCGGTCAGTCAGTATGTCCAAGCTACCACCGCTTCGGAAAGGGAAATCATCTGTGGGAAAAGAAGCGGCACAAGAAACCTACAGGATCATTTTCTTCGCTTTTCTTTTTATATATATAAAAGTATACAACTAATACAATTTTATAATTTTTGGGAGCTATGCGAAGTATATCAAGCGTTTTTTTCATTCAGGTAGTCACTAATTTTGTAAAACCTTTTTTTGTTAATGTTGTTTTGACATGGTTTTTAAATAGTTTTTCATTTAGATTAATGATATTCTCAGGTATAAGGTTATAAAAACGTATACAGTGTCCCATAAATGATGTATTAACTTTGTTCAGTCTGAACATAGGGGTGGCTAATTTGTCCTTATATCTCAAATTTGAGTTATGCTTATCACTATTTTTTTGGGAATGCAGAAAGAGTTTAGTCTTTAAGCACTGAGGTATTTGGACGAGAAAACGTTGCGCAGTTTCCTGACCGTTGCTAATCTGAGTTAGATTCGTCGATTTGCCTCTCTTGTTGCACCTATTCAATCGGGTCTCTTGTCTAGAGAGACATACTCGCTAACTTCCCAGCTGATATTTGTGTGGGTATCCCGTATCCCGAATTGTCACACAAAATTACAACAGATAATCCAATGTCTTTTTGCTCGCTCTACAACCCTTAAGTTAGAAAATGATAGAACTATCAATCGGCAACCTTAACCTCCAAGTTAGAGTGAATAAATGACGCAATCAGCGACACGACCGAGCGTTGCGACCGCGACTGTTCTACAGGTACGTTCTCACTTCGCCGGTTGTTTATTTGTCGCACAACGTCAATGGTTATTGGATGTTGTTTGGAAGTATTGACACTACTCGTGGAACAGTCGCATTCGCTATTTGTTTTCGTTTAGCAAAGTTCACTAATATCTACACCTACACATACAAATAACACATACACACACATATACATTAACACTCGTATGTATTCCCACAAAACTACACTTATGTTGTTACATTTTCTTCTTTTCTTTAAATTTAATATCCAAAAAAATCTTTATTTGCAACACAGATTGTATAAAAATGTAACTTGGCTACTTATTTGTTTTCTATGGTAACTGACTTCCTGCGATACGGTTTTAGGCCTAGTGTAGGAGATAGAGTTTAAGTAATATGCTTGTCAGATACTGATGCCAGGACAACATTTGTTTAAATATTATACTACCCATGATAAAAAAAAATTGTGAGTTCTGTAGTGTATATATAGTGTTTAATGGCATAATAATAAAGATTTCATTTCATTAAAATTGCAAAAAAAGTCAGTCGTTAAGCGAAATACGAACTGTCAGGTGGCGTAATGTTTGATCCATCAATCTGTCCGCGGGCCCCCGTGGTGGATTATGGCCATGCCCTCTCCCACTGCTGTACCTCAACAGTGTGTTTTTGATGACATGTTAACAGTTGAACTACTTATTGTATCCTAATTATATAACAGTTAAATGTGAATTATCTTCAATCATTACATTCACGACCTTTATCCCAAATGGGTTGGTCAGAGATATCCCAAATGCGTTTGGGTGTTTAAACATTAAAAATTTATTAAAAAAAAAAAAAAAAATCAAAATATTTTTATTTCATAGGATAAAATTATCACTTGAAAACGTCACTATTAATATTAATATTACATTATAGTTTAAATTTACTGCTCATTCACAAAGCTGACTCCCCAGAGAAGAACGAGCAAGAAACTCTAGGGTTGCTCTTTTAAACAGATTATAGGTTGCGATTTGATAATTATATCAATAGACAGCTATGTCCATGCTTGCTTATCATTCAAATAGTCAGTGATGTTATAATAGCCTTTTGTTAATAATTTCTGTTTTATGATTGCTTTAAATTTATTTAAAGGCATATTTTGAATGTCTACTGGAACCTTATTATAAAAGCGTATACATTGCCCTTTGAAGGATTTACTAACTTTGTGAAGTCGGCTAACATAAATAGATAACTGGTTCTTATTCCTTGTATTAACATTGTGCCTATCACTATTTTTAGCGAATAAGGTTATATTTTTTTTTGCATATAACAAATTCTCATAAATGTATTGAGATGCCATTGTTAAGATATTAATTTCCTTAAACTTATCTCTAAGAGACTCTCTAGGTCCTAATTTATAAATGGCACGAATAGCACGCTTCTGCAGAACAAAAATCATATGTATGTCAGCAGCGTTTCCCCACAACAATATGCCATATGACATCAAACTGTGGAAATAGCTAAAGTAAACCAGTCTTGCGGTATGAACGTCTGTTAAATTTCTGATTTTTTTGACTGCATACGCAGCAGAAGCAAGCTTTTTCGCTAGTTTCTCAATATGAGGCCCCCACTGAAGCTTAGCATCCAATGTCAGTCCTAAAAAGACAGTAGTGTCTACAAGGTCCAATTTTTCACCTCGTACAAATATGTCAATAGGCATTTGTTTAACATTAGGTAAAGTAAATTTTAAGCATTTAGTTTTTTTTTCATTCAAAAGAAGATTATTTACTGTAAACCAGTTAACAAGTTCAAAAATAGCAGTGTCAGTCGTCACAAGATGATTGATATCTCTTAACTTTAAATAGCACAGAGGTGTCATCTGCAAACAATACTATTTCACATCTATTCCGGGCAAGATGAGGCAAGTCATTAATGTACACAAGAAACAAAAATGGTCCTAGAATTGAACCTTGTGGCACGCCCATATGGACCTCAGACCCAGAGGACTTAGTGCCATTAACATCTACCCTCTGAATTCTATTATACAAGTATGATTTTAAAAGATTCAAAGCCTGACCTTGTATGCCGTAATGGTGTAATTTCCTGATTAATATATCATAATGAACACAATCAAAAGCCTTTGACAAATCGCAGAAGACGCCAATTGCATCCCGCGAATTCTCCCAGGCATCAAAAATATGTTGAACTAGCTCAACACCTGCATCGGTTGTTGAGCGACCCCGTGTGAATCCAAATTGTTTGGGATGCATGATATTGTTTTGATAAAAATGAGGCATTAACTGGTTTAAAATCAATTTCTCAAAAATTTTACTAAATGTGGGTAGTACTGATATAGGTCTAAAGTTAGTGGGATCTGATGTACTACCTGCTTTAAATAATGGAATGACTTTACTTAGTTTCATTAAATCAGGAAACACTCCACGATCAACACATTTGTTAAATATAGTAGCCAAGTGGGGTGCAATACAATCAATTATGGAATTAATAATTTTAACTGATAGGCCGTGAACGTCAGCAGTCTTTTTCATTTGCAATGATTTAAAGGCTTTCAGTACACTATTACTATTTACATGAGTAAATTTAAAGTTTATCTCACATGGTTCTACATTTTGTAAGATAAGTGATTCAGCCAGAGCGGGAGATGAATTAAGAGATTTAGTGGTCGAGATTGGAATGTTGGTAAAGAACTTTTCAAATGATTCGGCAACCTGTAAGTCATTACTAATAATTTTATCGTTTAATTTCAAATTGAATTCTAAATTCCGATCTTCGACTTTTTTTGTCTCATTATTTATGACTTTCCAAGTGGATTTAATGATGTTAGAACTGTTTTTAATTTTACTAATGGTAAACATAGATTTAGCCTCAGAACAAACGCGTTTAAAAATTTTTGAATAATTCCTAACATAGCTAACAAAGGTATCATTTTTATTATATGATTTTTCGGCATAAAGTTCATATAATCTATTTCTGCTTTTGTGAATTCCTGCTGTCGCCCAATCACTGAACATTAGCGACTCGCTGACTTTTATTGTTTTTGACTTAAAAACTTTTTCATATTGATCTTTAGTTAAATCAAATACAGTGTTATACAATTTATTTGGATCATCATTATAAGTCAAATAAGGCACTTTTGTTATTATATTATTTCGAAATAATTTTAGCCGACTTTCGTTAACAGGCACACACTTAATTATTTTTTTCAACCTTCTTTCAGCAATCTCAAATATAGTTAATTGACCGGAGTGGTCTGATTGTAATTTGTTAACAATAGATTTATAAACAGGTTTAATGTTCGCAAAAATATTATCAAGACAGGTTGCACAAGTTGCTGTTGTCCTGGTTGGTTCAAGAAAAACATTAACTAAGTTGTGACAAAGAAAAAATGATTGGAATCTTCTAGTCAAAGGAGTGTCTTGCAGTATATTGATATTAAAATCGCCACAAATTAAAATGTACTTATTGGTATTACCAATTTTATACAGCGCTTCATCTAAACATATTTCAAACTGGTCATATGAGGAAGCTGGGGGTCTGTATACGCTCATTACAATAAGTCGCTCAAGTTCTATACAAGATATTTCAATAGTACGTTCAACAGATAGACTCACAATATCATTACGTTCTTTAAATTTCAAATCTTTTCTAATAAGTATTAAGGAGCCTCCGCGTATGGCGTTTTTTCTGCTGAACGAACTTGCGACCTGGTGACCACTAAAATTAAATAAGAGTTCATAGGTCTTTAACCAGTGTTCAGTAAGACACATAATATCAATTTTAAAATTATTCATAAATAATTCGATTGTTAGATCTTTGCCCAAAATGCCCTGAATATTCTGATGAAATACTTTTAGATTATATTTATTGTTCAATTTACATATTTTTGTGGGCTGGCTATTAATAGTTTTATAATTCTTAATTAATTTTAATAAGGTGCCAGAGTTACTCTCCGTTGTCTTAAATTCTAATTTAAATTATTTAAAATTGGAATAAATTCCAAAGATTTGTTTATGTCATTACACTGGTCATTAGAAGCAGTGGTCAATTTTTTTGTCAAAATATTGACAGAGTTATTAATATAATAAGATAGCGACTCTGCTACCTGTTGTTTATAAAATTTGGATAGATAATAATATCTACCTTTTGTCAAATAAAAATTTTTTACAAGTATATTTGTGTCAATCATGTGAAATTTGTCTGCATTTCGACATACTAATGTATGTAATAAACAATTTACATAATGCCTTGTCTTGTTCTCGTCATCAGTATGACTATGGCTGAAGGGCAAGGCAAACAAAACAATTTTAATTATGTTAGGCATTAATGCCAACTGTGAAAAATAATTAGATAACATTTTTTTGTTCGCCTTGTGCCTTCTGCCAACAAATATAATTAATACTGTATCAGGGCGGAATTCAGTTGATACAATCTTCTCCAATATATTGGAGAAGCTTGCACCAGGCATACACATATTAGTAATGGGCTGACCCATGTATCGGTATAGTTGTGAACCAAGGTTTTTTCCAAATTCATCACTGTACATCAAAACATTTATCTTATTCGAAATGGACGTGTTATGGTCTGTTGCACTCGGCGCCCCGGGCTCGGCGGCCGACGGAGGAGTGCCACATACGGGCGATGGGGATGGTGCCTGGTTCGCTGACAAACATTCACAATGGTGATTATTCGTTAACGAATCAAATCGCTCTAAGTTATAATTGGATAATTTTAATAAGTTATCCATGGCCAGTACATGCTCACTAATTTCCTTCTGGGCAGTGTCATATTTATTGGTCATAGTGACCAAAGCCTCGTTAAGGTTGTGTATTTCCAAGCGGAGGTGCCGTGTGTCACATTCATAAGTTTTTCTGCTTTTTTCTAAACTAATATTACATTCGCCTAATTGATGAAGCAGGTTTATACGTTCTTTTGTTAGGCAAATGTTCTTACAAAATGCACTATTTTTCTTAACTAAAGACTGAGTTTTTTTAATGTACCTATTGATCTTTACATATTTTTTCAACTTATTTTTACTAGTCATGCATATAGGCGATTTCAATTGAGTTGAATTTAATGTAATGTCATTACAATTTGTTAGATCAATAGTTACTGGTGAGATGGCAGTAGTCAGGGACGGGTCTTTACCTACTAGCTCATCAAAAAGAGACTGTGTACGCGATGATTGTTGGTCATCTTGAGTGGTCTGCAGTGTGGATATCTGTCGGTTAGCATCACGCAACTCGGCCTCCAGGCCAGCGATACGCGCGAGGGCGTCCTCGAATTCCTGGCTGCTCGTGTCAAATTGGTCCACCTCTTGCTGAAGTTGATCTCTCTGCCCTACCATGTCCGTGAATCGAGTGTGTAGTTCTGCCATCTCACACTTTAACATTGTGTTTTTATTTACTACTTCTAGTACTTCTTTCTCGCTATCATCCCTTTCTCTCAACAGCTGTTCGCATAAGGCCTTGGATGACTTTAGCTCGTTCAAGGTCAACTGGAGTTGATTTTCCAGCTGGCGAGTGGCAACAGTACCTCGAGTAATCCTTGTTGACATTGTAAATGGGTTACAAAATAGATTCGATTGGTATTTATAGGCTAACCGCCGCGAACAGCCGGTAAGATTGAGGTTATGTTTAGCGCGACTGCGAACAAGTAACCTTACTACAATTGCATAAATAGCTTTGAACAGAGAAACTATCGATGATTTTAGTACACTTTAAATAATTCGTGTTATATTTGGGGTAATATTTCAAAAATATACGTACTAACGGTCTACTTGTCACTATGGTCACTCTAAGGCACAGTACACTTATTTTTACAATGTCTACGCTCTTAACTTACTATGTTTTACATTTATTGTGTACCAAGGTATAATTATCACAAAATTAATTACACATTAATTGGAAAAAACCATAAAAAATAATTAAAATATTAAAGAGAAATTAAGTTCACAACCAAACCGGTGGGTAGCCAGTGTTCTTGAAACAACATCCACGGTTCACCTTTAGAAATGTACAGAAATGCACACGTGGCAGGGGGCGAGACCATGGAACGTTGGAACGTGCAGATCAATAGTTGTTTTATGGTGTAGTCCCATAGTGGCCTTTACGCCACCCACAGGAACAGACGGGTTGGTTCTATTCTTTATTGTGCCAAAAATACACAGCGCCTCTTCAATAATTATTATCATAAATATGAACTATATCTTCCCAAAGGTACTAAATCGGTGACTTACATAGGTGGAACTGAATTCAAATTAGTGATCAATATCTTAATAAAACAATTGTTATCGACACAATGATAGGAGCTATATATTGGGTCTTTACCTATGAAATTGGAGTTTTATTTTTCGTTAATCATATGTACCAATTCCTGCGATTTTCAAAGCTATATCCAAATTTGTTTTTTATTTGGAAAATGGAATATTATTTCAAGGTTTCACATGAAATATTTTTTTAATTTCTGGGCTAAATCACATAATAAAAAAAATTTGAACAGAGCTCTTTTCATGTGCTTCCCATAATCATTTCTTAGATTCGCTGAAACTTTTATAAAGCGGTTACTTTTAAAAATTAACGCTGCCTATACTTAACTTAATGTTATCCAATAATACACACAAAGTTTAGGTAAATTTGGATTTGCCGTTCCCAAAGAAAACAGTCTTAATTAAATTCTTCATACAAAATGCCAATTTCATAGGTAAGGACCTCATATATATAATTCACTATAGCATAGAATGCTATAGAACCTGTAACACTATACAGTTCTCATTGACCCACGGAGACTGTTGTTTGCGACAAAGTTGAACCTTTATCGAGCTAATAGCGACACATAATCCAACACAACCTTTAGTCATCGGTCGTGCTCAAACTAAATGACACGAAAGCGTCTCTACAACACGGATATATCATCGTTAAGCAAATTTAATACATCTGACAGCACGGTCGCATGCCGCTAACCGTCTGTCTCGGCCGGGAATCGAACCCGTCACGCGATCCGCGACGGCCGACTATATCATTTCACACTACACTCCGACACCGGGTTTGGCGCTCATCATCGAAAATAAACTGTATTTTTATGGATTGTAAAAAGTTATTTCGAATGTGCGGCGCTTGAGCGGTTGGGTTATTCTCTAAGTCCCTTTCCCATTACTTCGGTTAAATGTTTTTAATATTTTTTAAACCTCGGCACTAAAGGGGGGGTTTTATAAGTTGGAAGCTTATACCTGTAGGCAGTGACGTGCACAGTATTTTGTCGCAGGGTAGACAGAGCGATAAAATTTGCTATTAAATGAGAAAAAATACAACTACAAAACTGGTCTTCTGACACGAAACAATTTGTAAAGGATTTATCCGTTAGACTGGTTCACACGTCTGGAGATGTGAGAGCTGGTGCCTACTTTGCTCAGCAGCTGAGCTTATGCATTCAGCGGGGCAATAGCGCTAGCGTACTAGGTACTATGCCTCACGGAAGCGAGTTGGATGGCGAATTTTTTCTATAAGATATGGGTATTTTTAATTGTGTTTTATAAATTTGTTATTTCATGCACTTAATTAATGAACCACAAAATAATAACTTACTCTTATCACAAACTGTTTAGAATATTTATGTTCACATCAGTATGAATGAGCTATCTTGATAATGCGTTTCGAGGAAAGCTTACAATTGTTTATGGTAGGAACTGCCTTTATGCCTGTATAGAGGGCACGCCACTGCCTGTGTATCTACCATGGGTTTATGATGATTTACTTTTTTTATTATTTTATAATAATAAATGTACATGTATTACTAATTTGAAGCCAATTACAGATTCTCACTTCATACATAGTATTGATAAGTTTTTTAAAGGTTGGAAAGCCTTAAAAATGATAGTTTTCATGATTACACACAAATTATCAAAGAACAAAGAACATCCGAGTTAGAAAAACAGCGTTGACCGTGACAACTGTACCACACTGCCTGTCGCCCTCTTCCCGCTTCAGTACGAGTTTTCACTTCATGCATCATTTAGAGGCTCCACTGAGGAACCAGCTGAGTTGGAGACTTTTTTGGCTCCATATTGCGACACCAACAATTCGATGGCCAACACCATGTTTACATTCTGTGTTTGTCTTAACTATGTAATATCTGATTATTATAACTTATAATAATAATAACTTTATTCCCAAAAAGTTTATAGATTTCTCTTGTGTAAATTAAGCTAGTTAATGTGTATTCCAAATAGCCCCTCTTGCCGAACTAGGCTGAAAAACTTGTATTTCAACATACAGTGCCCTTCCCATAGGACAGTATCACCAGCCATATAATCATTACTAAAAATTTGTCATTATTAACATGTTCAGGGAAACAACTCGACTCTTCACACTATATGCGGCATCACAAAACGTGTCAAAAATATCGACTAAATTTCAACTAAAATTAATTAAGAATTATATTGTTCATGTTATGAGAAAGGTTTCAATAAATTTTTCTTTTTAAAAAAAAGAATTTTGTAGGGTTCATGGGAATGACCCAGTGTCGGGTGGATGGTACAGTTTATGTGATTGTGTTCGTGCCCAATGTCCCAAGTTTCGTTATGTCTGCTGGCGTGACGGGTGCCGCGCGATTTATTGACTAATGGGGCGACGGGAGGGGAGGGGGGGACGTTATTTATCTATTTAAGGGTCTTCGAGGAGACGATTTTCCCGTGAAACGGAAACGCGGTGGTAGCATTTTAAAATTTCCACGGCTGTCCTCTCTGGGTACCTAACCCCCATTTCTGCCGCTGGGAATCAATACCATCGATAAAGGATAAAGAGCTAGTGAAATTACAGAAATTTTATTATGCAATGGCTTAAAATGAACTGAAGTGTCATGGTACTGGTGAAAAGGATAAGAGAGGCAGTGAAATTACCGGCTTCTGAGGTATTATTTTTAAGTATATAGACACAGCCTCTACCCATTAAACACGCTTGGCATAGATTATGATCATCCTTCTCGACAGTACATATTGATGGTTTTGTGTGAGACTAGTGGTCATGTGACAGTCAGTGTTTTCGAGCCGCTCCTGTAGGTCAGAGACTTGGCTTACTGCAACCACGTGGTAACAACCACCGGACTTCCGGACACCGGCTTCAGACGTTGCTTGACTTCGATAATCATAAACCACTAAGAAATAGCACAACTTTTCACCAGCTCGTCGTTGTCGATTAACATTCCGAACATGCACACATTCTACGAGAAAACCGATACGAGGAAATCGTCCTGAAACGCAGCAGTGCACGAATGTTTAAAGAGTTGGTGCTGCCTCAATTATTGGGAAGTTTACACGAATTAACTTTCACCTCATTAATTTGTGAGCTCCGCCTGCTATTGGCTGTCGCGTGATTGTTTCAATTCACAAATTAAACGAACGTCGGGCGAAATGATTGTGATTTCAATTATGAACAATTTGTATTGCGAGCTTTTGGTTAAATTGGTTAAAATGTCGACGGAACAAACATTTTAAATATTGTTTGTTTTAAATCATGGTATGAGAAACGTGCTCACAGTTTGCTTGGTGGAAAGTGATTACGACAGTCAAAATGGCCGCCCAAACACCCTGTTACAGATAGTAGACAGCAAACAGAAACCGTCATAAGGGTCAAGCAACTCGCTCGTGCCTCCCCACGCTATATTCCTATGTGTGAGAAGACTCGTCATCATCTCATCAGCCACAGAACATCCACTACTGAACACAGGCCTACCCCATAGATTTCCAGAGCGGCTGGAAGCGGCCTGCATCCATCAGGTCGTGGGTCCATCTTCAAAGAAAGAAACATTTATTCATTTCCTTGCAAGTGGATGACTTGCTTAACTTTAAGGCCCCGTCGCCCATCAGTTCTTCGAGCTATGGTTACCTAGTCTCACTTCAACTTACTAATGCGCTGTCTATCGGTGACTTTCATTCCTCTACGGATTTCATCATTTCTGATTCAATCGTGAGAAGACTGAAATATAGAGGTCATGTATCAGTTGTCAATCTGAGGAATGATCCCTCTTAACCTTAAAAAGGTCCTTCTCTGTGCAAGAAACTGGAGAGGCAGGACATGACAATAAGTGCGCCATAGATTGCGTGATGCCGCAGTCGAACTTGTCATCATTAAGAAGCCCTCGATGATGACAAGTGCGACTGCGAGACGCAGAAAATTTAGGAAGATTTTTCAAAATTTTCTACACCTGCCATTGCCCGACCGAAGTCTATTCAGGGACCTCTAGGTGGGCCAGGCGAGATCTTTTCCTGATGGCAGCTTTCCTGCAATGAAAGGAGCCTCCCCTCGGCGCAACCGCGAAACAACTAGACACGGTAACGCAATGTCTAGGCTGACCAATCCTCTCATCACAATGGCAAATTACCCACCAGGAAATCTTTAGAACAACACAAGTCACCGATTAATGAGTAGAAGGAATGTCCAGCCAAAGTCGCAGACAGTCACTGGCTATTTCTAACTGGTCGGTCTGAAGGTCTATGGGGATCTATGTTGAGCTCTATCGAAGTCCTGTAGTTGGTATAATGATGAATATACCGAATAGATTTATCTCATCTAATCCTTTTACACAACCCTTGTCTCTTTCATTTGCAGGTGTGGTTCCAGAACCGTCGCGCGAAATGGCGGCGCCAGGAGAAGATGGAGGCGGCGCGGCTCGGGCTATCCGAGTACGGCTGTGGAGGGGGCATGCCACGGCTGGGGGGGCTCGGCCTGCCCGTCGACCCTTGGCTGGCACCGCCTTTGTTAACAGCACTACCTGGTTAGTACTTAGTTAATCTATATTTGACGACCTGTTTGGGTAGTGGTTAGAAACTCTGACCACTACACCAAATGGACGCGGGTTCGAATCCAGGTATGGGCATATGTTTGTATGATGAATACGGGCATGTGTGCCCGAGTCAAAGTATAAGTACTTTGCCCGAGTTATGGATGATTTCATTTATAATAATTATTTATATACAAAAAAAATGTATTTGTGATGTGTATCAACAATCTGGTAGCCACAACACAAGCCTATATAGTTGCTTAGTGTGGAACTAGATGGCATTGTGTGTAGGTATGTCCAAGGATATTTATTATATTATTACGAGACTCGTAGCGAAGTCACATTCGCTATTCGATTTCGATTAGTGAAGTGAATATGGTTCGTCGTGGTCACTCCTTGGACGGGTGACCAAGTGATATTTCCATGCTTTGTGAAGGTCGGTCGGTCCCCTTGTACTCATTTGAATGCAGTTGTTAAGCGAAATCAGTGGCTTACACGGGCTGTGTAAAAACACTGACCGCCGAGTGGCCACAATTCTGAGTAAAATCCACCAAGCTGCTCTGGGCCAGCGTGGTGGATGATAGCCCCTACCTTCTCCCAATGAGAGCAGACTGTGCCTCCAGAGTGGAGACGTATAAGGCTGTTAATGGATGGATGTGGTGATGAAGGTGTTTCTGTATCTAAAGAGCATCTATCTCCAATTGCAGGGTTCCTGAGCCACCCCCCGTCGGGGTACCCGTCGTACCTGACGCCGCCGGCGCCGCCCCCCGCGCCCCCCGCGGCCCCCGACCCCCGCTCCACCTCCATCGCCGCGCTGCGCCTCAAGGCCAAGGAGCACGTCGAGAGCCTCTCCAAGGGGCTGCAGATGGTCTAATCACCGAGTAACCTTCACAGAAATGTACTTAAAGTAGCATGCTATGTTAAATAGAGCATTTTGACACGGAATCGGTAGCGACGAGTTCTGGAGTGCGACCCGCGTCCAGCGTGACCCAGTGGTAGATGGACCGTAGAACTGTGGGAGGTGAGAATGTGACGCGGTGGTTCGCTTTGGAAAAGGTCAGCAGCAGTTGATTCATGCTGGAAATGATTTGACGAGCAATATAGAAAATAAATTACCTTCTAAACCATGAAGACCTCGGTGGAAGTGGAGTTAGCTCCTGACCATACAATAGCAAAAGTAGAACACAAAGTGGAATTCGTAAATAATGGTATATACTTTAAGGTGTCATTTAGTGCGTTTGTTAGATGAGCACTTAGGAAGGTTTTTATTTCTTTCTTTTGAGACGCATTTCTTCATCGTTCGATAAATTTCTCGAACACTGTGTTTTTTGTATCGTTTCCTCTCGTAGCGATTCACCTCAATCGGGTTTTTCATAATCGTAATTTTTATAACCAGCTTTTTAATTTTTTTTTATACACAACGGGTTAGCATCTCAATCACACCTGGTGTTAAGTGAAGATGAGGCCGAAGGTGGAAGTGTACTGACCCGGAAACCCCATCTTATTTGGGGAACTGGCTATCTTATCTCTGGCAACCGGAACACAACAATGTTATTTACATTGCTGTTTGGCGGCAGATTTAGATAAGATGGTGGTAGCTAGCCAGGCGGACATTTAAAATGCCCTACCACCAACCAGTATTCATAATATCAAATTATTTTATTAATAACAAGTCTTACTCGTAGCACTCGTGGCGCAATCGCATTCGCTATTTTTCGATTAGCGAAGTTAATTGCGCGATCATTCCTGGGATGGGTGACCCCTAGTGGCATTTTAATATCAGTGTTTCCGTGCTTCGAAGGACACGTTAAATGGTCGGTCCCGGTTTCATGTTTTCAATTAACGGTGGCCTACAAGGGGCGGCTTAAAAACACGTGACAGTCAGGTGGCCACTAGTCTCACACAAATGGCCAATCCGCTCTGAGCCCGCGTGGTGAATTATGGCCTATACCTGTGCAGTGTGGGGTGCACACTGCACAGGGACATGTGAGCTTACTCATCGGGTTTCATTTATATTAAATTCTTAAGACAATTGTTATTTCATGAAACGCTACTTGGGAAAACGCTATGAAAAATCGAAAGAAGAATTATCTTAACCCCATTATGGTAAACGCTAAAAACCGTGATAGTGAAATTTATCGATTGAGATGAAATATCGGAAATACACCAAAGTACAAGCTTTAGAAATACTTATCTGACCATAGACAATTAGTCACCACTTTTACTATGGGTCTAGTTTTGAATCAGCTGTCTTTTCACGATAATGTAATTTGGTAAAGTGTCAACCGCTAAGAAAAGAAATAAGTTCTTTCATGTGATAGTCTAAGCGACCCTCAAAGTGTATACATTAAATTACCATTAATTTTGAAATACCTATTAAATATAACAGCCGCTGACAGTTTGTCGATTTGACGCATATCAGATTGTCGTCACTAGTACCCAGTACCCAGTAGTACCCAGTACCCAGTAGGTACCATTAAAGCTGTGTGCTGCCATTATCCCGTATGGCATTTGATACAGCTGGGTTTCAACTCAATACTTCTCTCATTTAAATTAAAAAAAAAATGATATTATCGTCACCACTATCAGTAACTTTAATTAATACATCGTCTATTATGGAATATAATTACATATTCCAGTTATTTCAAATATTTTTATTGCACCAGAACATTATATAATAACAGAGTACAAACGAGAGATCACAAAACACAAAATACTATTGTTTAAATGTTAGATCCTTACCTATGAAATTGACGTTTTGTATGAAGAATTTCATTAAGACTGTTTTCTCCATACAAACATTTTTGATTTTTTTTGGGAACGGCAAATCCAAATTTAGCTAAACTTTGTGTGTATTATCGGATAACATTAAGTTAAGTATAGGCAGTGTTAATTTTTAAAAGTAACCGCTTTATAAAAGTTTCAGCGAATCTAAGAAATGATTATGAGAAGCACATGAAAAGAGCTGTGTTCAAATTTTGTATGTATTTTTTTTTTATAATGTGATTTAGCCTAGAAATTAAAAAATATTTCATGTGAAACCTTGAAATAATATTCCATTTTCCAAATAAAAAACAAATTTGGATATAGCTTTGAAAATCGTAGGAATTGGTACATATGATTAACGAAGAAAAAAAACTCCAACTTCATAGGTAAAGACCCAATATTTATTCATAATTAAACTTAAACCAAATGTAAAAATTGTGACTATTACAGTCGCATAATTTTACTTAAGTACTACGTCACAAAATAATATCTAGTATTTCTGATTAAAATGTCATTCTATGGAACTTGCTAACTATGCAAACAAAAGACGATCTCAGACTTCTCTCGTACCTACTTGTTTTTTGCTTTCGGTATTGTATTATTCGATATGATTGGACATAAGTAAAGGAGTAAGTAAGAGTGTTGCCCATCACTAGTAAACTCATCATTCAGAGACAATTTCAATATGGCGGTTTGTTTACATAGTTAGCAAGGTTCATAGGGCTTTTTGGCGGGATCTCGGCGAGTGAAGTAGCATGTTTGTTTAATTCTTATAATTTGTGCATTCTGACTTTTGAAGCTTAATAATGGCAGAATATTGTGCAGCAAACGTTAGTGATGGTGTACAAGAGAAGGGAAGTGTAAATTAAAGTGCGTAACGGAGCTTTCGGGTTCCCACAAGAAGCCGCCAAAATCTTTTGTAAAGCATTCTGCCACTTTACTGAAGAATGACTTGACCGTGACTAGACTCTGTATACGCCAAGTACACGACGAATTACTTGTTTTGACTGAGACTAACTTATAAACTGAAGAAATAAGAAAAATAAGACATGGCTGATATGGGCTTAGATCCCTTTGCCTTCTCCTAGAGGAGAGAATAAAACCAAAAAAAAAAGCAAGGTTCATAGAATGTTAGTTTACCCTGAGCTATAAAATACACGATATACTCCGTAGTAATACACGATGTAACATTAAAAATTAATGTTTCTGACCACAGTAGTACAGTAGCATTAAATTTCTTGTGAAAGTGTATTTTAAATATTTATGACGGGAATGTTACCCATTCCAAAGTCACATAAACTACGATAAACGGAACTGTCAAATCGTCAATCTCTCAGCGGCTGGACTATGACTCCTTTATTGGGTCTGTATGTTTGTACATGGACTGCAGAGCCTCCAGAGACAGATATCGAAAACATAATTGAAGTCAATCGTCGGTTGTTGAACTACAGAATTGTTTTACACTTGATGTATTGTACAAGAGGCAGGTGACTTAGACAAGTTATTTACTAAATTATTTATTTTGACTGGAGTTTTTGTTTGTTTGTTTGTCAACGCTTTATTGTACAAAAGAAAATACCTGAGCTTTCATGTGTTTGCGATCAAAATGTACCTTCTTTAAGCTATACGTTTTATTGTACGTCTTAACCACGTACTAAAGTTATATCGGCCACTGAGTTTTAATGTTATGTAATAGTCTCGGAAAAATGTAATTTATTATATAAGTAAAACAAGATACGTATCATAAATAGTTAACAAAAGTTGTAATAAGTATACGAGTATACAGGGCGTCCCAAAGTTATGGGACATGAAGGGGAAGTACCTTAAATATCGTAGATAGTGAATTTTGCTCAAAGAAGACTTTATGTTATTTTTAAAAGTTAGTAATTCTGCATTCATAGATTTTCTAAAAATTATTTGCTTCGGCTGGGAATCGAACCGACTCAAATGTGAAAAAAAAAACACCCTACTTTTATGATGCCAATCGAAAGAATAGCTAAAAAATAATAACTCTGCCTAAGTAACATAGTATTTTAAAAGAAAGGAACAACGTGAAATTAATCATTTTAATCAAATAAAAAACATACATGAAACTGCCGTAGTCAATTAAGTAGGTATTTTTTTGTAAATTAATTAATTAAATGCTCAAAATGTGATCCCTCTTGTCTTAAGGAACTACTTATAATAAGGAAAACTATGTTAGTACCTATTTTATGAAGTGGGTACTTATTTACGAATAATCAATGCTATCTTTGGAATGATAATATCGCTACTTTTCGAACGTCGTCGGCAATAAATAACTTTCTTGAAATTTGACTCAATCATTTTATGTTGTTCCTTTCTTTTAAAATACTATGTTACTTAGGCAGAGTTATTATTTTTTAGCTATTCTTTCGATTGGCATCATAAAAGTAGGGTGTTTTTTTTTTCACATTTAAGTCGGTTCGATTCCCAGCCGAAGCAAGTAATTTTTAGAAAATCTATGAATGCAGAATTACTAACTTTTAAAAATAACATAAAGTCTTCTTTGAGCAAAATTCACTATCTACAATATTTAAGGTACTTCCCCTTCATGTCCCATAACTTTGGGACGCCCTGTATAAGAAAATATTGTAAATAACATAAACCGCTGTCACCTTACAAATATATAAACAATATGATTTTTCTTTTATGTGATGTCACTTGTCTACACCATCCTAATTGCGGAGACTAATTCGGCATACATTGCTAGTTGAAGTATAGATATTTGAATTAACAGAACTAAGCCTCCCAGCAATGTATGCCGAATTAGTCTCTGATTTTGGGATAGTGTAACTCTTTAGTTAGTATGTTACTACACCTGCACGATCTACATCGTATCGATATTATTAATCAAAGTATGTATGTATGTATGTTTGTTACCTCTTCACGCCTAAACGGCTAAAAGGATTAGATTTAAATGTAGTGGGTAGACAGGACCTGGATTAATGGGCTACCCTTGTCCCGAAAAAGTGACTGGAATGCTTTTGAGTTATGGAGTGACGCAGTTGGTAGTAGAATGATTTCTACGCAGATGAAGTCGCGGGTAAAGCTAGTTGTACATATATGATCAGGTCTTGATCAGTACCACCGATTTATGTCGTTCGTGCAGTTGTATATAATGTAATAACATCTTTAAAGAATTTGTTTACAACAACCGTTCACTATAAGCCTGCCCGCTCACGTCCGACAATCGGTGACCGATTTTTTGTGGGTAAAAAATGGAACTAACAGATTGCAATATTGAAACGCACACGTCCTACAAAAAGTCGGTCAAAAAATAAAGTCTGACGTGGGCGGACAGCCTGACGCATCGTTTACATTTAGCCCTCATAGTAATAGTGTGAACAGGTCTTTACGTAGTCGTTGCCATGTGACTGTGAAACAAATAAAGACGTTTACATGAGAAACCTACGACTGGGTACAATAGGATTCATAAGTGCATCTCCAGTTCAAACGATTTAGATGTAAAACACCATAGCGTTTATCTTTTACTGATCAGTTTATGGACATGTCTTTGTACATACACACAGCGCCATCTAGTTCTACACTAAGCAACTAAGCTTGTAATGTGGATAGCAGATGGTTGATATACTACACAAATACATTTTTGTAAATAAATAGATTTTATTTACAAAAAATGTATTTTTTAAATGAAAAACATCTATACCTCGGGTTCAGATGTCCATATTCATCATACAAACATATACCCTTAGCGGGATTCGAACTCGCGACCTTTTAGTTTAGCAGTCAGAGTTTCTAACCACTACACCAAACATATCGCTGGAACTGGACATACACTTTTGAATTGTTCAATCACTGTCCAAGTCTTATACACTATCCTAAGTATACATGTGTATTACACTTGAAGCAATAATAAGTATTTGTAATAGTTAGTATTGTGAGCGTCCCCGGGTGACGTTACTAGCTCGGAGGCTGTTTGTAAATAAATTGTATGTAAATAAGAATTATAATTTATTATATGATTTGCCATTTAGATCGTAAGGTCTGTGTATAATTTATTTAGGTAAGTGTAGATTGGATGGGTGGTCGCTTGTGTACTCAGTGTTATAGAAAATATGCTGTCTGATTTATGCCCCGTGTGGCCATACCGTGGGACGCAAGGCTATGGTCGTTCACTATCACTGACAAATGAAGGTATCTGTGGCTTTTAGATAAATATTACCCAATATTGGTGGACATGACATGGCTACGCCTTTCTGTCACAAATTGTTCAAATCGTGACTGAAGAGTTAAGCTCTATTCAGTCGTAAACGATATCGCTGTAGCGCTCGGTAGGCGATATCGCCAGACAGCGCGGCGGGTGTCAACCTTAATAATCACATGTACCTACTCGGCCTCGCTCGACCAGCTACTGACAACTCAGCTGGTACCCCAGGGTCGCCAACCGTGTGATTTCTGAAGCTGCTTTCTTTGTGATTATGAGAATTAAATTTTGTTAATTTTTTTAATTCCCTTAAAATTACTGCTTCCTTTTCTATGGCTGCTGTTCACACTGACATGCGGCGTTACTCTCGTTTGTTACACTCCACTAGCTATAAAATCTTATCCCAGCTTTTTGATAATGAGTGTGTAAAAAATATTATGTAATTGTTTGCTGTAATTAGAATTTTTGGGAATATGATTTGTGTGGAGAGAATGGTCAAGAAATCCTTCGCATCGCGAGGAGATCTCTTCACCTTTGGTGTGCCCCATTCCTAATATTGTCGGCGAACCCACGTTGTCGGGATTAGTATCCATCCTAAGGGCCGTCTTAATAAAACGATTTAATGATTTAGATAAACTTGAGATACTGTTATGTATTGAAACAGTGTGAAAAGAATTTTGAGATCGCTTTATTAATACAGGCCAAAGTACATTAATTTCTTTTTCATTGATTTGTAACTAACTAACTAAATCAACCCTTTAGTTTCCCTTCGGCGGTATAAGCAATATAAATCTGCGGTAGCTTTACTTAATAATGTGATAATTTGTGCCCCATTTATAGTATTTTTGACTTTAAATAAACCCAGATTGTCATATAAACCAATTGTATTCTATTGTAAAGTCCAAAGTGTATTTATTCTCCCGGTTCATTGTACCAATAACTTTATTGTTCAGTTTTCTAAAACGATGACTACTGTGACATACTAATTTTGTCCAAAATCGTATCTGTATTATTTTGTTTGAAAATAGTCCAATATTACAATGATTGTAACATAACGATTGCCGACCCACAAAGTACTCATACACAGCGGTCGCACGACGGCTGCAACACTCCCATAGTGTTGTATTACGGTCCTCGTGCCTTCGACTGTGCAAGATAGCAAACAGCTTTTAGAAATGCAATAAACAGCCTCCGTGGCCCAATGTAAAACAACAGACGGTTGGTGAATCGGAGGTCGCGGGTTCGATCCTCAGCAGGGTTCATGTTCAGTACTCGGCTTGGTTGGTCGTAGGACATTGTAAATGTCGGCTTGGCTAGCTACCACCATCTTATCTAAGTCTGCCACCAAACAGCAATGTTAATCCTTCATAAGGCAACTAAAAATGAAAAAAAAAGGATATAGGTAACAATGTTATAAAGTTCAAAACATTAATTGAGATGTCTAAATTGATAAAAAGTAATTACTAAATTGATGGAAAGTGATGATGTGGTCGAACATGAAGCTCACGATCTCAGCATATGCCTATTCACGCTGCTCTTGAAGATCCCAAGTTTGTAGGATTCAGAAAAGACTGACGCCGGAAGGGAGGTCCATGCCTTGGCTGTTCGCATTATGAATGAAGAGTCGAACATTCTACAACTAATGAGATTTTTTTTGTCTCTTTTTCCCAAGAGTTTTATCGTAAGAAATCGATACCACCTTCATAAAAACAACAGTTCTAGGAGGTGATATAGTAATCTGAACTAATGACATTTTGATTTCATGTTTCACCTAAATATTGTTTTTGTAATTTGAACGGATTTAAAAGACCTTTAATCATCATCATCATATCAGCCGAAAGACGTCCACTGCTGGACAAGGGCCTCCCCCAAAAGACCTTTAAACATAAGAATAATTATCAATTTCATAAATTCCACTTTCATTTTTTTCATTCGGAGCACTCTTACTGAAATCTGCGCTCAAATTTCTAAGCCTCAACATTCCCTATTGTACTGTGATGTAAATAATTATTACTAAGTAGTTACTCGTGTAGCGATAAGTTGATGTACTATTTATATATGCGTGTACATAGTTATATATCAGCGTAGAGTATACACAGGTAGGTGTGAGGCGCTCGGTCGGTGCGGGGAGATAAATAAATGTGTTCTTTCATAACGAGAGTTTCTTTTATACCCTTACTGACGTTAGACCTGACAGTCACAGTCACACATCATAATCTCTGGGTTTTACTACAATAATGAATTTACTGAGTCCCTCAGAAGACAAATAGTATACGTTTCTATGTTACGGTCTGTGGGTTGGTGCAACAGTGCTTTAGCATCTCTGTTATCGATTTCAGCTAAAGCACCATACAAATTAGTTAAAGTAGGTGTAAACTTAAGGGGATGATGAACTATTAACTGTACAATAGAGCGGCATAGTCAATATTGACTAAGCTCGCAAAATCAAGATAAAAAAAAAATGAATTTATTGGGACGAGTGGTTTCGGCACCAAAAAAGAACAGTGTGCGAAGTGCGAGTTTTGCCTCGTTTTTAACTTTACCATCGCGTTCGCGTTTACGCAAAAAGTATCTATGAAAGAAATCGTTTTGCAAACTATCCGCAAGAGGCGCTGCACATTTCTCCATACAAATCGTCACGTAAACGTGAACGCGGTAGTAAAGTTAAGTCGAAACAAAACTCACACTCCGACCTCTGAACCAACCCATCTCTTCTCGTGGGTGTCGTGAAAGACGACCAAGGGACTTTATTTACATACAAAACATCTATAGACTTCCTTTAACGGCGATGGGCTCACCCATTCACAGTGTGCATTTCCGTTCCGAAAGGCGAACCGTGGATGTTGTTTCAAGCATTGATCTTTTAATGCTGCAACAATATGCTGAGTCAGATTCAATTCGTTGGCCTGATAAAGGGCGCATATAAATTATAAAATTGTCTAATTTTTTAGTATTTATATTGCTTGCTGTGAATTGTATCCGTGTACCTTCTGACAATGAATAAAGTCATTCTTTTCTATCATATTTGGAACACCTAAACGCTTTTAGTTTGGGATATCTCTGACCACCCCATTTGGGATAAAGGTCGTAACCTTATATATGTATGCGACAATGCACATGCTGTAAATAAATATTTTATTTCGCTTGAAAAGTGGTACAATGAGCAGATACATACTATACAGGGCGTCCCAAAGTTATGGGACATGAAGGGGAAGTACCTTAAATATCGTAGATAGTGAATTTTGCTCAAAGAAGACTTTATGTTATTTTTAAAAGTTAGTAATTCTGCATTCATAGATTTTCTAAAAATTATTTGCTTCGGCTGGGAATCGAACCGACTCAAATGTGAAAAAAAAAACACCCTACTTTTATGATGCCAATCGAAAGAATAGCTAAAAAATAATAACTCTGCCTAAGTAACATAGTATTTTAAAAGAAAGGAACAACGTGAAATTAATCATTTTAATCAAATAAAAAACATACATGAAACTGCCGTAGTCAATTAAGTAGGTATTTTTTTGTAAATTAATTAATTAAATGCTCAAAATGTGATCCCTCTTGTCTTACGCAAATCGCCAATCTTTTAATGAGCCCGCTGCCTGTTGATTTTCTAATCATTTTATGGTGAACACTCGATGTGATATGGCACAATTCTGTTTGCAACTTATTTACGAATAATCAATGCTATCTTTGGAATGATAATATCGCTACTTTTCGAACGAGAGAGAGGGAGGGCGCTGCTGTGCGCATGTAAACATCGAATCCGTGTTTATCAATATTTTTTAAATATTTTAGTGGAGATCTTAACATCTAAATAATAGTGAGTGCGTCCCTTTGTGTAAATTCATTCCGGGGAAGAGATTATTCGATCCAGAATGTCATGGAAGCTACATAACAAACAAATTATCTATTCCGTGAGACTTCATACTCAGACACCGTATACGAAATATATATCTTTATAATAACTGTGGAAGTGAAGAACATGTTAAAAAGGCATGCCACTGTGATCAGAGGTACGTTTCTCATAAATTTGAATAACATATTATTAAACATAACCTCAATTTCCTAAACTGTTTATCATCATTCAAAAATCCACTACGCCCAGCGCCATCTGTAATGAGGCTATGTAACAACTTGATCGATAAATCTACATAATAAAAGTTCAGCTACTCGCCTCTAGAGGGCAATAATAAGATAATTCCACTACCCGCCACTAGAAGGCAATAACAAAAAAGATCCACTACTCACCACTAGAGAGCAGGAAAACTTACATTCAGCGATCTGCCACATACAACATTAGAGATCCACAAACCCTATCTCAGGAAAATGGCTAGCACTACCAAAAAAATGGCTTGTGGCCGCTGCTGTCATGAAATCACAAGTAGGCAATACCTGATGTGCAACCAGTGTAAACTGGCATACGACTTACCTTGCGCAAATGTTCCGGATAAAAGATTTTATAACACGATGACTGCTGAACATAGACAAAAATGGCGTTGCGGCCAATGTATAAGCCTAACAAAAAATATCACACAAAGAAAGCCGCTCACACCCGCTGAAACCTCGGACAGAGACGAATCGTCCGTAGATGAACAATCCGTTGAAGAGCAAAGTATTTTAGGCGATACCTTAATCCATAACAGTCCAATACAAAAAGATTCAGCAGTATCACTGGAACAAATAAGCAATCTCCTAGACCAAAAATTAATTTTAATGCTTTCTCAACTAAAGACTGATTTGAGAACCTCAATCCAAGTTGAAATCAGACATGCAATGATTGACGTAAAAAACGAAATCACCGACCAACTACAAATCATCACTATGGAACAAAAAAAACCTTAAAAGCGAAATAGACAATCTCACAAAGAAAATGCAAGAACTAGAGGTGGAATGCAACAAATTAAAAAATAATATGGAATTGAAACAACACCACGGTGAACCCAGCGAACACAGGTATACATCATCGCCAAAAGATGTGACAAAGAAAATAGTCCTCTATGGTCTTGAAGAATTGAGATGGGAAACCGAAAACGAGCTTTACGACCGTACAGAAACTGTATTTCACGAAATTATGAATGTCAATTTGGAGGGTTACATAGAAGAAATAACAAGACTGGGTAAGAACGGACATCGCAGACCCTTGGTTATTGAATTAATAAGTAAAAGAATGACCAATTATGTTTTGCGAAACCGGCGTGTATTTATGGGAACTGGAATGGCTATTACTAACTTTCTTGACGGAGAAACTCTGCAAAAAAGGAATGAGCTAAAAAATACCATGAGAGAAGCAAGAAGAGAAGGGAAGCATGCGATTTTCAGAGGAAATAAACTTATAATAAATGGCAAAGAATATATACCAAACGCAACCGGAAAACAACAGATTACGGACACGACTGTTAATACACAAAGGGAGCGATTAAACAGCTCCAGAAATAAATCAACGAACCAGCCCTTTCGAGACTAATTTCTGTATCTTATTACAAAATATACAAAGTATAAACAATAAAATATATATGTTGGAAAGTTTACTAAAACATCACCAGTACCAAGCACTATGCCTCACGGAAACTTGGATTAGAGAAGATCAGCGCAACTTCATACATGTTGATGGATTTGACATTGCTGCAGCTTTCTGCAGAACTGAGCACAGAGGTGGTGGCGTAGCCACCCTGTTACCTAACGGAATAGAGTATAGCATCCGCCAAGATATAATAGACCTATCTGTAGAATATATCATAGAGTGTTGTGCTGTTGAAATCAAGCCTAATCTACTTTTAGTTAATGTATACAGATCTGATCGTCATGTAGAAACCTTTTTTAATGTTCTTAAGTGCTTACTTAGTAAGATAAAACTAATATGTTCTAGAAGGCATGTCGTCATTGTAGGTGACTTCAATTTTTGTGCTTTTAAAAATAGTAATAACTACAAGAGACTGATCAATGAAATGCTAGAATGTAATCTTCATCAATTAGTAGATAAGCCCACCAGGGAAACACATAATAGCTCATCCTGCATAGATCTAGTATTTGCAAACAACAAAGATTATCAGACAACTGTTGAAAATATAGGTATATCTGACCATTACGCCGTAATATATAAATTTAAATTAAGCTCACTAACACAACCAAAACCTTCCTACATTAAAAAACGAACTTTTAGTGACAGAAACATATTGTCCTTTAAAACAGAACTAGGAAAAATAAAATGGAGTGACTTTTTATCATCTAATAATGACATCAACAAAAACTATAATATATTTGATTATAAGATGAGAGACCTGCTGGATGCTAATATTCCGGTAAACCGAATTAAACTTACTACCAAACTACGAACATGGCTAACAAAAGGGTTAAAAATATCATGTCAACATAAAAGATGTCTGAAAATATTAATAAATCAAACAAACAATAAAGTCCTGAAGAGGCATTTTAAAAAATTCTCAAAAGTCCTAAAAACAAGTGTGAAAGCTGCTAAAAAAATCGCGTATACAAAAGAGATACAATCATCAAAAAATAAAACAAAAGCTATGTGGAATATAATTAATAGAATAACATCTAAAGCAAAGAATAAAAAACACAAAAATATATCCCTAAAATCGTACAACCAAACCATACAATGCCCTACCACTGTCGCGAATATATTCAATCAATACTTTACATCTGTAGGAAGCTACTCCACAACGCAGAGAAATGATATAAGGCCAGCCTTGTCACAAAACTGCACAGTATCGGCACCTACCGTAAACTCTATGTTCTTGGAACCAGTAACAGAATCGGAGATTTATAACCTAATACGTAAATTCCCTAATAAGTTGAGTTGTGGCATGGATGACATTCCTCTTGTGCTAGTTAAATCCTGTATAAATGAATTGACCGCCCCATTAACATACTTAATTAATCAATCCTTCGATGAAAGCACCTTCCCCGATAAACTAAAAATTGCGAAAATAAAACCAATCTTAAAAAAGGGCGCCACATCTGGTGACCCAGGCCACTATAGACCCATTGCCCTTCTTCCGGTGCTATCTAAATTATTTGAAAAAACAATGACCAATCGCATCACTAATTTTATTGAAAAATATGGCCTACTAAACCAAAATCAATATGGCTTCCGTAAGAAACGCTCAACAACGCTTGCCGTGTATAGATATGTACAGGAGATATTGACACATATACGGGACAAAAGCTACGCTGTTGGAATACTTCTCGACATGTCAAAAGCATATGACAGGGTTTCACATGATATCTTACTGAACAAACTTTATGGGGTAGGTATAAGGGGAAACGCGCACAAATAGATCAAGTCCTATCTCGCCAACCGAATCCAATACGTGCAGATTGACCACCTCGAGAATGACTCTGGCGAGTGGGAGAGCGTGCTGTCTGACCCAATAGTGACAAACTGCTCCATTCCCCAGGGAAGCGTGATAGGATGTATATTGTTTATAGTTTATATTAACGAATTACCTGGGATCCTGGATTCATTAAGTATCCTATTCGCAGACGACGTCTCTTTGCTATTTAAATGCGATAAAATTGACAACGTTAGTGCTAGCCACATAACAAAAACGTTCAACACTGCAAAACACTGGCTATCGGAACATAATCTAGAAATAAATGAGAAAAAAACTAAAATTATTCAATTTAAAGCATATCAAAAGCCGCAACTTGACCTAACATTAATATCTAACACCCTGAACATAGACGAAACAAATAACTTTACATTACTGGGAATAACACTTGATACGCACTTAAACTTTAAAAGCCACGTGGAAAAATTGAAATCAAAATTATCACAATTTGTTTATGCCTTGACGGTGCTTAAAGCAAACACTAAGCGTGAATGTGCCTTGTCCGCTTATTACGCGTACGCATACGCTTGGCTGCGCTATGGAGTGATGCTGTGGGGGCATAGTACAGACGCTAATGACCTTTTTATCATACAAAAAAAATGTCTACGAATTATAAATAATATAAGCCCTAGAGACTCATGCAAACCGCATTTTATAAAAGAGAGAATTCTAACTCTACCATCTATATATGTACTGGAGACTGCCATGTTTGTCAGACAACACATCGATTTCTTTGAACATGTTAAAAGTGACCGCCGGAAAAATAAACTGGTCCTTCCAACAGCCAGATTGGAGATGTTCAGGAATAGCCCACTGTATAGATGCATTCTAGTCTATAATAAAATACCAGACTCTCATAAAATTGAAGAAAATGATAATATCTTTAAACATAAGCTTAAGGCTTTCTTAATTGGTAAATCTTATTACAGCATAGATGAATTCGTTAATGATAAAAACTTCGAACTGGTGTAATAATAAATATGAATGATATATGACAAAGATAATGACAGTGCTATTCTCAAATTAACTAAATATAAAATTGCATACATAGAAATAGACACATAGAGGAAAGTTACCTACGCATGATATAATTAATTTAATTGACATTCTAAAATGGATTTATGCATGACATTATTAATATTATTATTGACATCTTATTATATTCGTTGAAATAGGATAGGGTGTACTTTTAAATTGCAATTTTTTGTTTATTGCTGATTGACTGTGGAATTGGAGCACTTTCTTTAAACTTCCAACATACATATGTAGCTTCATAAAAATTATAACTATTCATAAAAATTATAACTATTGGTAATTGAAACGACATTATTAACATAAATATCCCTTTCCTCCATATTGCCATGCCTGACAAGGTACATGTGTATGTTAGTACTTACCTATGTATTGTAACTATGACATGTGTAATGCAATAAATATATGAATTATGAATTATTATGAACGTCGTCGGCAATAAATAACTTTCTTGAAATTTGACTCAATCATTTTATGTTGTTCCTTTCTTTTAAAATACTATGTTACTTAGGCAGAGTTATTATTTTTTAGCTATTCTTTCGATTGGCATCATAAAAGTAGGGTGTTTTTTTTTCACATTTAAGTCGGTTCGATTCCCAGCCGAAGCAAGTAATTTTTAGAAAATCTATGAATGCAGAATTACTAACTTTTAAAAATAACATAAAGTCTTCTTTGAGCAAAATTCACTATCTACAATATTTAAGGTACTTCCCCTTCATGTCCCATAACTTTGGGACGCCCTGTATATGTAGGTATATTTTACACTATCATTGCATGTAAGTTGATGTTCATATCTAACGTATGTATGTTTATATCTATTATTTAGTATCTATTATTTTATATATGTATTTTTTTAATCATTGGTGCACAAACCTACATGCTTTTATCCCGTTCTACTTTTTTCTCTACCCAAAGGTTGTCTGGTAGAAATTAGCGATACTTAATAGCGATAAGACCGCCTGGTTGGACAATTTTTTTTTTTTGAAGCTATATTTAAGAAGTGTATTGTAGAATTTTGTGCAATAAAGTGTACTTGATTGATTGATTGATTGATACATGTTATGTTAATGGAATCACACTTTTCTACATCCACAACTACCATAAAAATTATCACGAGTTTACAAGTAAAGCAAAACAATATTAAAGTTACAGAAATACACAATAATATAAAACAATTAGACACACACCATCGACTGAATGTTTAGTCATACAAAGTTTAATAATTTAATACATGTGTTACAACTTCCGAGTTTTCAAATAATTAAAATATTCAGCGACAGTTTTTTGTTCTTGCACAACGGGTTAGCACTTGACCTCAATCATACCTGATGTTAAGTGAAGATGAATTAAGTAGAAGCATACTGACCCGGACACCCCATCTTATTTGGGGGACTGGATATCTTATCTTTGACAACCGGAACATAATAATGCTATATTTCCGTTGCCTAATTTAACATTGCTATTTGGCGGCAGACTTAGATAAGATGGTGGTAGCACGCCAGACGGACATTTAAAATCTTCTACCACTAACCAAACGAAGTACTGAACATGTACTCCGCAGGGGATCGAAACCGCGACCTCCGATTCGTAAACCCCATGGTGTTTATATTGAGCCACGGAGGCACGAATAACGACGAAGTTAGTGAGTTTTCTCCAGTTTTGTTGAAATATAAATAAGTTTATTATTATTATTTCCTCCCTCCATCGCTGAGATGATAAATCAATGATATGACTTAATTTTGTGACTCTCGCTTGGCTACCTCTCCCCGCCGTATCCGCTACGGGTCCCGATCTACGGCAGGTGCTACGCCAACTACGATGCGTAGCACTGCGTAGAACAAGCTGCGAGGTTGCTTACGTCTACAAATTATATAATGTTTTTCAATATCAGGTGTGATTGAGGGCAAGTGTTAACTCGTTGTGCATAAAAAAACAACTTGATACAGAGAATTCGACGAAAAAACATTAAAAGCAAACGACAGTGACCAGTTTCACGTAAAAAGTCTAAATAAATTTAAAGTTATTTTTAATTTAATGAAATAGGGTTATTTTTAATTTAATTCTTTATGTAACGGCATCAAAACACCTATAAAAAAACTCCTGAGAGACAATGATTCATCATTTCTATCATCATATTAGCCACAGGACGTCCACTGCTGAACATAGGCCTCCCCATAGATATCCAGAGCGGCCGGTTGGAAGCTGCTTGTATCCAGCGACTTGTTCGACTTTGTGTGTGGACGTCCTATGCCGTCCTTGCCGAATGCGTAGTCTCCTGTTTATGACCAATCGGCCATCAGTACTTCGAGCTATATGCCCTTGCCCTTGATTTAGTACAAATATAGTCATGACTGTACGAGCCCCCGCGAGTCGAGGGTTCGTAATAAAGGATGCGAAAGCAACGCGATGACGAAAGAAATGTGATAAATTCCAGTGAAAGTAAAAAAAATACATTAAAAGCCAACTCACCAGTGTCTGATGTCGGAGATCACCTGTCGGCGCCGACAGTGACGAAATGGAGGATAGCGAAAATGCGGTGTTACCTCGACGACAGCGATGTACAGACAGGGCCGGTGAATGGCATCCAACGATACATCTACCTTCACTGGATTAATAATTTACAACAAAAACAAATACTCAACTACCTACGATACGCAGACCAACTGTCGCTAATATTACCAGCTATGAAAATTAAATTAAAACTAAAACTAAGTGACGGATCCTACAATGATATTGGAGACACAAACAACGCACCGTAAGTATTCATAAATTGGTTTAAGTAAAAAGAGAAAAATACCAAAAAAAGAAATAAGAAAAACTAAGCGAAGATGAACATCCGATGAGAGTCCGAGTCAAGTAGCCAATAGACTGTCAACCTGAAAGTTTATGAATATGTTTGCTTATTTCTTACTCAATCACGCACCAATTGGGTGAAATGATTTGGATGAAATATAGCATACAGGTAGACCATGGTCCTGCATTAACACATCGGGTAATTCTGTCCCGATACTTCAAACGGAAAGATAACGGGCGGAAGAGAAGTAGCCAATAGGCTTTATAAATAACTGTTTAGAAACCTTTTTTAAATATTACTTAAGCAATATAAATCCGAAGGCAACTCATCAGATATGTAAATGGATATGTTAATTACACAACCGCATTAACAGTCGGCCGACCTGTGTCGCGCCGGTCACGGAACTACGCAATAAAACAATTAATATTACTCATGACCAGATCACAATCTGTCCTGTGCTTAATGAACGACAGCGGAGTGAGATTGGCGGGAGCAGAGAGCCAACTTAATAATAAGCAGTCAATATTGAACAACAACGCAATGAGGTAATAGGCAGTCGGAGATGCACTACAATGCAGTGAGGTGGTAGGCAGTCAGAGATGAAAGACAACGCATGGAGGTCGTAGGCAGTCGGAGATAATACAGGACAACGCAGTGAGGTGGTAGGCAGTCAGAGATGAAAGACAACGCATGGAGGTCGTAGGCAGTCAGAGATAATACAGGACAACGCAGTGAGGTAGTAGGCAGTCAGAGATGAAAGACAACGCATGGAGGTCGTAGGCAGTCAGAGATAATACAGGACAACGCAGTGAGGTGGTAGGCAGTCAGAGATGAAAGGCCACGCATGGAGGTGGTAGGCAGTCGGAGAAGAACGACAAGCAGAGAAGTGGTAGGCAGTCAGCGATGATCGACAACACAGTGAGCCAGTAGGCAGTCAGTAGGACACGCATTTACTGGTGGAGAGTTGGAGAAAATATACTTTTTCCTTAATTAATCTGTGGGCCAGCAATAGAGTCTCGTAAGGCACATGTTACTTCAGTAGGGGTGTACAGGGTACCACTGTCGATCATCTCATAGTAGTTACAGTGTGGAATAAGTGTGGAGGCTGGATTGTTTAATCCGTAGCACAATAACACTTGTATAAAAAAGCCATTCTTGACTGCGCTGCAGCGGCGTGACAAGTACTTTTCGTGGAATATCTGCATAACTTGAATCTCTGCTTGTATCTACACTGCTGTGAGTGGAGTGTGGTTTGATTAGTGCGCAGATGTGAAAGGTAAATCATAGCGAAGGGAGAATGGGGGGGGGGGGGGTTGATATTAACGGGTGGTTAGTTAAACCGATTCACTGTGAGTTTAAAGTTATAGTGCAGGAGTTGGATACCGATTTTTCAAATCCTAATGCGTAATTGTAGACGTTTGGAATTTATATTCTCAAAAACGGAGGCATTTCATTTTCTTTAAAGTAGATCTAAATACTAATACGTTAGAGATTTAGCTTTCATTTAGATGATCGATCATCGCATTTGTGGTCGAAGGAGACCTGATGGCTTTTTTCTGTCAATAAAATTGTTTAATTTTATTGAATTGAAAAAAAAAACAACTTTAGTAAATAGGTACCGGAAGGAGGACGAATTCTCTTATTAAATGAATTGTATACATACATAATATCACGACCTTTATTCCAAACGGGGTGGACATAAATATTCCATATTAAAAGTTTAATGCTAGAAACAATATCCACGATTCCCTTTCGAAATATACAGAATTGCACACGTGACAGGGGGTGAACTTATCGCCGGTGAATCGTACAAGTTTACAGACTATCCACGGGAAGTGACGGATTGGTTTAGTTCTTTTAAGGTAATACTTTTAATTGTAATAAATAATACTATACGTATCATAAAATACTATTTTAACTTCAAAATTTAGCGTTAAAATAAACTTCTCTGTGTACTATGACCATCAAGAATAAAAACAGTGTATTTTTTTTTATTGGTCCATTTGGACAGGTGAAGGGCCCATACTGCCAATTATTTTTATCTGCGAGGGAGGAAAGCTAGAACAAAACATTAAAGGTAGAACTACATTAGGTCGACACACCCGGCTGAAACGTCTCACAACCACGCATAGCTTGGATCATATGAGCTCTACACAACTCGTCGCCACATAAAATGCATCCATATCGATGTAGGTGGCCGACGTGGGTTTAATATATCTCGATTAAAACTCGTGTGTACACCCGGCCTATACTCCGCTCCACAACTCAAAACGCACAACAGTGCGAGTGGTCGCTCCAATTAGCGCCAGATTGCCGCGAGCACGGGACCCGCGCATTACCGCGCCGTGGACTAATGGACCCTAATTGATGAGACATAACTCTCAACCAACCTCCACAAATTAAAATTATTTTTCTAGAATATAGGTACACAATTGGAATGATATGTGTGTGAAAGGGGTGAGTACGGAGATGACGGCTGATAGAGAGTGGAAGAGGATGACATGTCGTGCCGACACTTTTTCAATATTAAAAATAGAGCCCATAACATTCCGCCTTTTGAACATGCAACATTTGACAACTCTATTATTTAATTATAATTATCGGCTATTAAGCTATTATACAATCTCAGTGCGCGTTGACCTGTCAACGAGACCGGACGTTGCTTACGCGTGCTAGTAAACTATATTTTCACAAGTGTTATTCCTACCCTCATTGTGTAAAGTGCCTAATGATGGAATCGGACTTTTGTTTCAATAGTAAGTAATAATATCGCATATTTCTAAACGTTTCTGACTACAGGAACAAAATGAACTCCCAAACGTCAATTAATAGCCCTAGTTATGCTACTGTGACACAAAACACCATGTTCCCAAAAAAGGACCAAGCAATTGTCATCGATGCATTAGAAAACGTACAAATTAAAGAGTATGCTCAAGCTTTAGGAAGAATAATCGATCCATCCCAAATCCGCTTTTTGTCAAGAATATCAAACAATAGAATTTGTATCTACGTGTCTTCAAAGTTAATCGCTGACGAGATCATTGACAATAAAAAATATGTCACAATTCAAAATCAAAGACTACCCATCCGACCGCTGATCAGCAGAAACAAACGTATTATCATATCTAACGTATGCCCCATTATACCGCACATCGAAATAGAAAAGAAACTGCAAGAAATGCAAATCACGCCAATGTCACCCATCTCTTTCCTACGTGCTGGTCTCAATGAAACGGGCTTCAACCACATTCTAAGCTTCCGACGACAAGTTTACGTAACTCCTGAGGATTTCACCCGACTTCCAGAAAAAATATCTATTGACTTTGAAGAAACGAATTACTGGATTTACTTTTCATCAGATACAATGACTTGTTTCATATGCAAAAAAGACGGTCACGTAGCCTCTAAATGCCCAGATAACATCAACGACGTGAATGCTTTCAACAACCAAAAAACTCACGATACTACGGAGACACAACATTTCAAGCGTCCGCATCCACCCACTGAACCTTCGACTTCTACTGATTTCATGGAGTCCGAAACAACAAAAGAAGACAGTATACCTATCGACGAAAACAGTGATGAGGACTTTGATAACTTGTCCCAGTCCAGTTCAGACGAAGTTTACATATCTAAGAGTGGAAAGAAACTCAAGAGAACACATAATGACCTGGATTCAATTAATTGGGACCACTTGGAAAACCTTATATCGAACTCCTGTAAATCATACCCATTATCTGGAAAACAAGTTAAAGAATATCTCTCTCATACATATGGAGTTAAGAATATATCTGACATCACTTACAGTTACACAGAGGAAATTGATGCCTTGATTGAAATGTTTACTGACTTGATACCTAACTTCTCACGTCGTAGTGTTAAGAACAGACTCTCACGTATCGTAAGTAAACTCAAACTCTTATCTCGCAAAGGAAAACCACATAACAAATAAGTAAGTTACTTCTAGGTACTTAAGCTATTTCTTATTATTTTATTTTTATTTTTTTGTACGTTTTAATGGACTTGTCTATAAGTTTCAGGCTTAATATTATACAATGGAACTGTCAAAGCCTAATACCTAAATTAAGTGAACTAGATTCATATCTACATAATGAAAAAGTACACATATGCATTCTTTCTGAAACTTGGTTGGAATGCGAAAATCAAATTATTTTATCAGGTTACTCTGTCTTTAGAAAGGATCGAGCTGATGGATATGGGGGTTTGGCTATCCTGGTCCACCAATCTATAAATTGTATCCTCAAAACTCTTCCAAGAAATTGTGATAATATTGACGTTTTGTGCCTTGAAGTCCTTAATAGCAATAAACTTCAACATATCATAGGTGTCTATTCTCCCTCAAATGTTACAGTAAGTGTTAGGGACTATCAGGAGCTTTTCAATCATTTCTCTGAGAAAACTCTAATAGTCGGAGACTTTAATGCTCATCACACGGCTTGGTCATACACAACTGACACACGGGGTAGACATGTATCAGACACTAGCATAGAATATAATTACGTCTTTCTTAACAATGGAGACTTTACCCGTTGCGCTAAGCTTAATGATAGAATAGTATGCACATCCCCTGATATCTCTTTTTGTAGTGCTGATCTTGCACTAGACTTTGATTGGAACATCACTAACGAATCTTTTGGCAGTGATCACCTTATTATTTCTATTAAAACGTTAGACAGTACTCAAAATAACCCGGAATTCAAAAGAAACATCAAAAAGGCCAACTGGGTGGAGTATAAACATCACATAAAATCTGCATGTGAGGGATTATATTTGGGAGATGTACAAAGTAACTACGATAAACTCATAGAGATAATTGAAGAAAGTGCCAGTAAAAACATTCCTAATATTAAAATCAGTCTCAACCCTAACAAGTTCAAGCCAAAACCTTGGTGGAATACTGATTTATCGAGAGCCATAGCAGAGAGAAGACTATCTCTTAAGCAATTTAGGAAATCACGCACGGTTGAAAATTACTTAATTTATAGAGAAAAAATAATTACTGCTCGAAAATTAATTAAACTTGCAAAAAGGAATTCCTGGCAACAGTTTTGTGACAGTATAGACTGCAATATGCCCAGTAGTGAGGTTTGGAGGAAACTCAGATGGCTTAAGGGTTACCGTAGTCCTAAAGTCTACTTATCGGAAAGCGCCGCAGTTTCCTTTGTAACTGAACTCACTCCTGATAGTGTTTCCTTGCAGTCCTTAGATTTTAATTTTAATGGCTCCAACCCACATTACTTTACACTTTCAGAACTAAATTTGATTCTTAAAAGACTAGATACTTCAGCTGGTTTAGATACTATTACTTATTCTATGATTAGCCATTTACCGGATAATGCGAAAGAATATCTCTTACATATATTTAACAATATTTATAAAAAAGGTGAGATACCAGAACAGTGGCGTAGGATCAAACTTATTGCCATACCAAAAAGAAATACTGGTACTCTTAAGTATCGTCCTATCTCACTTATCAACTGCCTCTGTAAAACCTTTAATTTAATGATAGCTCGTCGCCTTGAGCATCATTTCGAAAGTAACAAATTATTTAATGATAGTACTTTGGGTTTCCGTCGTGGTCTTTCATGTCAAGACAATCTTAGTAGGTTTACTGTAGACACAGAAACAGCGTTTATCAACAAAGAATACGTTTTATGCGCTTACGCAGACATAAGTGACGCTTATAACAATGTGGCAATTGAACCTCTTATAACATCTTTAGTTGAATTCGATGTGGATCCTCTTCTCTGCAAATATATTAGAGAATTTTTAAAAGAAAGAATTTTGATATATAGATTACGGAATGGTAGGGAAATAATAAGAATAAGCAGACAGGGTTTAGCTCAAGGTGACCCAATGTCACCTATATTATTCAATATAGTTACAATTAAGTTATGCAACACACTCGTTAAGACAGTTAAGGTCTCACAATATGCCGACGATTTCGCTTTGTATTGTGTTAATCAAAGTATTGATTTTTGTGCTACTATCATTCAATCAAGTCTTAACATTTTTAAATCAATGTTAGAGGAAATTGGATTAGAAATATCTCTCTCAAAAACTAAACTTTGCATTTTTACCAGAAAATACAAAGTTCCTTCTATTAGTATACGAATAAAAAACACTGAAATTGAGGTTATAAATTGTACAAAGTTTCTGGGTGTTTGGGTGGACAGTCGCCTGAATTGGACTCGACATGTTTTAGAAACTGCACAAAAATCTATTGCATACGTTAATATCCTTAGTTCCATTAGTAGTTCAAAGTGGGGTGTCCATCCAACTCATTTAAGAAGACTATATTTAGCACTGGTGCGATCTAGACTTGATTATGGATGTATAATTTACGGCAACGCCAACTCTAGGCTCCTCCAGAGATTGGACGTAATTCAAAACAAATGTCTTCGCCTTTGTGGAAGTTTTATTCGAGACACCCCAATTTACGCCATGGAAAGCGAACTCTGTATTCCACCCTTAAACTTTCGAAGAATCTACCTTAGTGACAAATACTTCCTGAAACTCTCTTCCAGAACATCCGACTATTTGAGAAAACAATTAGAAGTATTAGATAACACATTAAATTCGGGCGTAAGCTATTGGCATAAAAACCAACTACCACTTTTGCTTGAAAGTTTCAGAAAGTACTCCAACCTACCTATGTCAAAATATGAGATTTTGCCCCAATTTTCGCTTTCCTATGATATTAAAACACTCCCCTGGGATAAAATTATAATGCTCAGAGTGAACACTATTAACGAACCTAAAGCTCAACTATCCATTCATGATCTTAAGCAACGTAGCAAAGATATGATAGACGTGCAGTACTCAGATCACATTCCAATTTACACCGACGGGTCCAAAACAAGACACGGTTCTAGTTTCGCGTTTTACGATGAAGCTGCGGATTTTGGGGCTAAATTTCTTATTGAAAATCCATGTATACCCATAATGGGAGTGGAACTGACAGCAATTAATGAAGCAGTACTTTACATAGAGTCGACGCCATATCATAAAACTGTAATTTTTACAGACTCGAAGAGCAGTCTACAACATTTGTTGGGAAGTGCTAAGGGCGGTAGTGTCGGTAGATACGAAGCTTACCTCATTATTAAATGTATCCATAGACTGATACGTAACGGGGTTGAAGTTCGTTTACAATGGATTCCTTCACACGTGGGCATAAGGGGTAACGAGATAGCAGACTCACTGGCATCCGAGGCTCTACGGAACGGTATACCTTTCGACATGGTACCGCACTATACCGACCATCTCCCAAAAGTGAAAACCGATAATTACATTAAATTCAAATCCTATTTCAATGAGTGCTCTCAAAACAAGGGCATCTGGTACAGGACCATTGTTGACGAACCTCCACGCGTACCTTGGTTTGTCTCACGAAACTTCAATAGAAAAGAATTAGTTATTTGTTTCCGAACCCGAACTTACCACATTCCACTCAACAAATTTAACTTCATTATGAAAAAAAGAGACGATCCAAACTGTACCCGATGCGAGAGAGAGGAGGACCTCCTCCATTTAGTTCTCGAGTGTAAAATCAACGAACAACAGAGGTTGGATCTCTTAAAAGAAACTCGGTGCTCTGCGGGGGATCTCCTCTTCTTTTTCCATCAAATTTTAAGCTCAGGGTTCACTATCAAATATAGTGATAGAATTTTAAGTTTCATCATACAGTCACTGAATCTTAGATTTGAACATTATAAAAATAGTCTTTAAGCAGTCATCCCAAGTTTAGATTAGATAAGAATGACATTATAATGTTTTTTTTTGTTTGTTTTAAAGTCACACCTAAAGTTTAAGTAACATTGTTTTTAATTTTAAGCCGGCTTAATCATATGATGTATGGCTTATAAAATAAATAAGATTAAAAAAAAAAAAAAAAAAAAAGCTATTATACAATTTTAAATGTGCCATAAACCACTTGCAAGGAAAGTTAAAAAAACAGTCAACACTTCAAAATTAATGTCAAAATTAGATTCAGTATAAATCAAAAAAAAGAAACTTTACAAACTTTACTTTGTATTTTAGATATAGGTAGATTGAAACTAAATTCAAGTAAAAACAATGTCAGAAATGTACATAAATACAATACAATATAAATACACTTTATTGCACAACAGAAAAGAAAATTACTGAGATACGTCCGGACAAAGATTGGACAAGCACACGCACACGCACACGCACACACACACACACACACACACACACACACACACAACACATACTTCAAAAACTGGTCTCTGGTTAGGTACCTCGTAAGAAAACTCAGGCATTTAAATTGTGGAGAGAACACCACGCACCGTCAAGCGAAGCGTGTAATAATGGTCACAGGAATGACCGCTTCATGTAATCGAATCTACCAATCTTTAAAAATGATTTCATAACTTAAATTACTTACCTACAAAAAACTTGACTTCTGTGCGATAAAAGTGAAAAATGATATATACCTACACTAAAGAGAAAAAAGTGTAGTAAAAATGCATAACCCTTCATTTTAGCTACGCCGCAGTCGGATGAAAAATAGAATACTGTCACTATTCGTTCAACACCCAGCGCCATCTATAAACAAAGAGTCTTCGTCTTCTCCCCACTTGTGCAGTACCGTCGTGATCTGGTTCCGCTACTCGGCACCGGGGCGCCAGTGTCATTTGATATTTTAATTACACGCGGCATTGGGGAGCGGGACACGGAGGTTTGGGGGGCGGCGGACGCGACACACAATTTGCAAGTGAAAGCGTCTGAAAAAACCCTAAAACACCCGACACACAGCCCTTTGGCACTGTGCTGCGAACAGCGATGTGGATGGAGCCGACTGAGATAATAAATATTATAGAGTTGAAGCAAACTGTTAATGTAAGAATTTCACTTGGTATTACACAATTTTCAAATCAACACACGTCCGATCAAGAGCCGACATCAGTTGGAGGGAGGCTTATGACGTATGGGCACGCTGGTCGGGCGGGTTGGTGATCGCAGGTGTAAGAGAGTGTACCGTAGGCATAGACGCTGCTCTCCATCATTGTCAATGCTGATATGTTCACGGTCCCTTAAGCACTATACAATGCCTACGGCCAGAGAGAGTTGGTCCTATTCTCCTCTGCCGGGAAGAACATGGCTTCTAAATTATAAATGTAATTTTATTTTAATTTATGATTGACAACATTTTTGATAAATACGTACATGTGTGGTCTTGAGCTGTTAGTGTAAGTAGAAAACAATAAATAATAACAAAAAAAGTATTGAAGTTCTATTAATTATTCTGTGGTATTGAGGACACTGTGAAAACATAAATGTTATAAATTATAAAGCTCTTAAACTTGTCTATACATAGATTAATCGCGAAGTTATATGCATTTTTCTCGATTGTTAATATTTATCATTGTGACACCTTACAATTAGAAATTATTGGCAATGTTACGATCTGGAAAGAAATGAATGAATTAAGAATATTGAAATGTATCAAAAAAGCACATTTCGGCGACAGCACGCGGTGTCATAATGACCGCCGCCCGCTTAGAACCAGTATTGCCACACTTTTTCAATCAACAAGCAGAACGGATTGCCTACATACCCCTCATTAGAGCTTTTTTTTTAGTATATTTTAAACAAAATTGCTCTGTTTTCGAGAGTGACAACATCAGGGCTTCCAATGTTTTACACTTTCTCCTCCGATTTTATGTCTTTAAAGCATTTTCGTACACTTTGTACTGACTAAAGGGAAGCATACAAAAAGTAGTGTAGTCGTAACTTCAACTCCACCCCACCGCTGTCTAGCTCGGCTTACCCTGTCGGAGGTGAATGTCGTTAGCTCTCATTTGTTTCTCAGTAATTGCTCGCGATATGAGTCCCCCGCTCCGCCTCCCCCTCCCCCGCCCCGCCCCGAACGCTTATTGGATTGCCTTATTGGCTCTTTGCCGCTAGAGTTTTATGTAACCACCTCATTAAGCTCGCTGCCAACTGGAGGGTAATGAGAATGACTCGAGGAATCGTTTGACAGAGGCGGGCTGTTTGTTTGTGTAATCCGGTGAGACGTTGTGATTACGTTTTTGGTGTGGGTGTACCAGGAGGTACGTACCGAGTCTGTCTGGTTTATATTTTATGTTTGTAGTTCTAGATGAAAATACTTTTTTTATGAAAGATTGCAAACGTGTTTAACCACAATCGCACTGCAAAGTGAAGATAAAGTACCAATACGATTCCATCAAATGCCTTTAATGCTCCATCATTAGTATCATGATTCGTACTTGTAAATTATAACCAAAAAAAATATTTATTGAAACAGCTTTAATCCGCCTCCGTGGCTCATTCCCTCATACGTGGTTCGATCCCGGGCGATGTACATGCTTAGTCAATTTGGTTGGTGGTAGGGCATTTTAAACTTGTAAAAAACACCGTCTGGCTTGGTAGCACCAAGCATTGTTGTGTTCCGCTTATCAGAGATAACATAGCCAATCTCCCAAATACGATGGGGTTTCCGGGTCAGTCCGCTTCCACCTTGGGTCTCATCTGTCAATGTGTAATTGAGGTGAAGTGCTAACCCGCTTTGCATAAAAAAAACTGATGCAAACTGATTTGGAAACTACATTACGTATTGAGTAAGTAACATTTTAATGTAACTAATATTATAACATTGGGAAAGTTTGTTTGTTTGTTAATCACGGCGATCGGGTGAATGGATTTGGATGAAATTGGTACATAGGTAGAAAATAAAAAAAATCAAAAAAAAACATTCTTAAACAATTTCGTAATGTCTTATCTTTATTACATAAGTAAAAAATATTTTATTCGATGTTGGATACAAAAGTAACACTTATTAAAAATCAACATGATATATTTTAAAACCACATCGCTTCACAAGGTGCTATGGTTAGAGAGAAGAAGCGACAACACAATAAGGTTGAGGCTTCCTAGTAAATGTGAAAATACCTGTGACAGGAAACCTCGCTCTTCCATAGCAAACATATTTGCGGATGATCTGACTGACGGTGATCGTGAAATATTTTCGTATTCGTTCTTGTGCCAATATTACGAATATCGTTAATCTTTGTGTGTCTCTTGTCGAATAACTTATAAGTGTTTTAATGTAAAACTGTAAACTTATAATTGTAAATAAATAAATTACGTTTGTTCCTTGGCTTTTGCAAAACAAATCAAAAATGCTTTAATTTGTACACTTAAAATAGTCAGATTTTACATTTTTAAAGCAACTGCTTGTTCAAAAGTCAAAGAAACTCAAGAGGTTGCTTTTATAAAAAAAGGGTTTTTATATTACAAAATTATTAATAATTATTTTATATTAGAATATTTCATTATTAATTGTGAAATAGCCTGGTTATGCGAACGGGCTGGTTATGTCCATGAATGTTTATCATCTAAATAATCTGATATTATGATTCCTACTTCAATAGTCATAATAATCGTTGATGCTCCTAAATCTCGCTTCCAATTGTGGGAAGAGCTCCCATCTCTTTAACACCTGCAGAGAAGCTTATATCGGGTCACAATCTGAGTGGCCCGTAATGAAATCACTCAATAGACTGCCGAGAGAATATGTCCAAGTGGGGCTACACGGACGCCACACACTGTGGGAGAATATGTCCAAGTGGGGCTACACGGGCGCCACACACTGTGGGAGAATATGTCCAAGTGGGGCTACACGGACGCCACACACTGTGGGAGAATATGTCCAAGTGGGGCTACACGGGCGCCACACACTGTGGGACATGTTATGCTGCCCTGCGTGTTCCGACACTTGTACGCCACAGGATCTCTACGATACCACGGGCAATGCTGTGCGTGCGGCCACATTCTGGTCCCCAAGAATTTGATGTATTTGCCATCGATTCTGTAAGAAAAATAATACTCGTATCTACCTACTTGAAGTTTTAATGATTTATGAAAGAACAGAAGGGAATTCCATGTGTTGGCTGTACGCATTATGAATGAACAGACAAGCCGCTTAGTGCGATAAAGTATTAATACTACGTCGAAGTGTTAATCAACTCAGTCGTCAAAGCAGTCCCTTTGTAGAATTTGAAATTTAAATGTCTATAAATAGATGTATATAATCAACATCAATCGAATCTGATCGTAAGGTTTCTCTCCCCACCTCACTTTGGAATATAAAACTGGTGAAGTGTGACTCGGGCCCGGGCAAAGAGTGTTCCGTTGAATGCTGCATCGACTCTTCGCCATACGAACATCTCAGTTATTTACATTTTCAAGACAAATTTAAAACATTTATGAAGTATTTAAATGATTTATAAAACTCCCAAAAAACTATGACGTTAACCAAATAGAGCAGAGAATTGGTAAAAGAGCTTACCTAATTTTCATCAAACATGGCTTATATAGTTTATAAGATATTTGTATTGTATTGATTTTTTATCCCGATAAAATGAGTAGTTCCCGCGGGATAAACGTATTAAACATCCGCGATAAAGTTATTCTAGGCAGGCGAAGCCGCGGGCGGTATGCCAATAATAACATACAGATTACTAATTTAGATCATTGCTTTTATAGTGTTAAGGAATATTTGGAATTTAAAAATTAAATTATAGGTCAATATGTCTAGATATAGATTCAAAATATATTTAATATTTGCATGTCTGCTTGCGGGCTGAATACAATGTACATATTTTTAATTATTAAGATCTTGTTTACTGTATTCTTGCAAATAAACTTATTATCTTATCTTATCTTATCTAGAAAACCCCGACCAACCAGACGTATAATAACTGAGATAAAGTTAAATTTCTTTGAAAAGGCGGAACTTCATTATGCTAACATTTCCCCTGTTAGCTATAAAAAAAATTAAGAAACTAAAACCCGACTACTAAAAAAATTATTAGAAAATGAAATGGGACAACTGCAAATATCTTTAAATCTGTTATTACAAAAGCTATAAATAAGCATCGTAGGTCCAGGTACCTGGTATCTATATATCTGGAAACATAAGGTCCTTTTATAATATTAGTTAGATTAAAACATAGAATATTTGTTATCCCGATAAAGCGAGCGAAAGCGAGTAGTTCACAGTAAACAAATTAAAATATCGTATCATGAATGTTCCTGCAGTCGGAGGTTTTATAATTTAGCGTCTTCATTGCATTGTTTCGATCCAGTAGTTGAGTTTGAGCACTATGATGGAACATCTATACCCACATACATAGGGTGTTAACCACATAACCTTTCCCCGGGTAAAAAACAGCACTCAAATCGGACCACGCATTAATGAGATACATCTCACAATGTCCTCACATAAAGCCTCGTCGTTTTTCGTCGAGGATTTCAAAATAAATGAGTATACCACAGCAAAACAAAGTCAAGGCTTTCTTTCCTAAACAATGTCTGAACGGGAATGAAATCAGCTCCGAACCGCCATCTATCTACAACAGGATAAAACGTATTTCTCTTCCACCAGGGTACTAACAGAGTTTCTCTTAGTGCTGCCATCTAGTGGCGAGTAGCTGTAATACGTTGGGAATTAGAGTCATAGATGGCGCTACGTAATCTGTATAGAAGTGTCTAGTGTAGATACTTTTGCCGCAGAATTTTTTCGATTAATAAAGTTCAAGGATATTGTAGTGAAGGATTGGAATGTAGGGTCGAGTTCGAGCTGACACATTTAACTAGAGTGTTATAATAACTATAAATTGGAAATTTAGTAAACCCCCGAGAAAACAAACGATTATCATCTAGATCGACCCCTAACTTTTTTAAAAACTAACTAAAAATGTCAAAATTATAAAGATAGAGTGAATGTCAAAATCTATAAAAAGAAAGAAGGAAAATTTCTTGACAAACTGTACTTTGCGGTTTACATACAAGAAGTTTTGCTATCTAGAACTAATTAAAAGTCAGCCTATGTGTATCATTGTAGACAGACCGAACCGATACGATCTGGGAACCTTCAAGAAGCGAGCATATTCCTTCCTTAAAGGCCGGCAACGCCACTGCGGATCTTCCGTTTCCGTAGATGGTTATGGGCAGCGGTGACACTTACCATCAGGTGCGCCTCTTGCTCGTTTGCCCACCTCTTCAATAAAAAAAAAAAAAAAAAAAAAAGACAGACAAGCCGTTAATGTGCATGTAACTCCGGTCACACACATACTATAAGTTATAACACAATTGAACAAAAGTAGTTCACAACATTCGAAGAAAATAACATCAGGATATTTATTTTTATTATATTAAAAAAACCACCCGCATTTGACAATAGCTAAATATTTCAAGAGGTTACTTGTACATGCCAATTACAGGTATTCCTATTTTACCATAAGCAAGTTATACAAATGAGATACATTAGTGTTACAACTAGAATGAATTATGAACAAGTAAAATAATATGGACTGTTATGGAATAACAGAATGTCAGGTAGGAAACAATCAGTTCGTCGATATTGCAGATTTCGCCGTCACCTCGCTTCGTTGCATTCAGGGGTAGTTTTCTGTTCGCGGCGTCCAAGTGCTGGAACGACTTACCTCCACCAATCAAACAAACCAACTCGTTTTGCACATTTAAAAGAAAATGTAAGGAATGGCTTTTATGCAAACAGAAGTGTTCCAGTAACTGGGCCTCTGTGATACCGAAGTGTGACGTGCCGGCCAGTTCTATTATATAACTTTATTATATAGAAATCGTAGGTGTCTTTCGCCAATTATTATTATTGTTATTTCTAGTTATTATTATTTATTTTTTCTCACCTTTTTATGTTTTGGGCATGTATAGCTTACTAGCACGTAGCTTGTAGCCAATAGTGAACGACAACTTCTGACGTGTGATACATTCTGTTATCACTGAATGCACGAGGTGGAGACTGAACAATAGCTATTTTGCTGAGGCTCCAACCTAAATGGATCCACGAAGTTAGCAAGTAGTGTGCATGACAGTAGTGTACATGACAGTAGTGTACATGACAGTAGTGTACATGACAGTAGTGTACATGACAGTAGTGTACATTTTTTAAATAGATGAATGAATATCTTATTATTATTATACCTTTTTGGTTGGAAAGGAAGAGGAAGACCACGGAAGAGATGAATGGATTGTGTGAGGGGTGATATGAACGAAAAGGGCGTGAATGATGAGGTAACGGCTGATAGAGGAGGACGTAAATTGGAATCAGGACAAGAAGATGATAACTTATACCTTTTTCTCAATTGCGGTGGGGATATGCGTTTAGTTGTTGCTAACTTTAAAAGTTGCTTGAAACAACATTCACGGTTCATCTTACGAAATATTACAGAAAAACGTGCAAGTCTATATGTTTATGTGTAAGCCCCTTAGTCGCCTTTTACAGCACTCATGGGAAAAGAAGACTACTTGAAACGGCTTAACCGACTTCCATGAAACTTGGCTACTTCGTAAACACCAGCTATCAGAAACAAAAGGTGTTTTCAAATCAGTTTAGCCTAAGTTAAGTTAAATCAGTTTATAATCAAAATCAAAATCAAAAAAAATGCTTTATTTTGTAGGTACACACGGTACACTTAAAATAGTCAGGTTTTACATTTTTTAAGCTACTACTTTAAATTTTAAATTTTAAATTTTTTTAAAAATTTAAAATTTTAAAAACAAAAGCCAATTTTCCCCTGAGAAGAACAAGCAAGCAACTCAAGAGGTTGCTCTGTTTTTAAAAAAAGGTTTTTATGTTACAAAATTATTAATTATTATTTTATATTATAATATTTCATGATTAATTATTGTGAAATAGCCTGGTTACGCGAACGAGATGTTCATGTCCATGAATGTTTATCATCTAAATAATCTGATATTTTGTAATATGCTTTCTTAATAAATTTCCGTTTTATAGTATATAAGATTTTGTATATCAACGGAAACCTTATTAAAAAAGCGTATACATAACCCTTTGAATGAATTATTGACTTTGCGCAGGCGACTTATGTGACCTGCAAGTTTATCTTTATTTCTTGTATTGACATCATGTTTATCACTATTTTTCCTAAATGATGCTATATTTTTTTTGACCTGCCACAAACAGGCGCAAGCTTCAATCTTAGATGTAACCGACATGTCACACGATACACTGAACAAGGAGTATTAATTATTCAATACTTAATACCTTATAAAAGTCCCTCATAAAACCTAATATACAAAATCTGGGAGATAATTCCGCACCCCTATTTGATCGCACTTTTATTGCGGGATGAACGTTACACAAACTAATAATGTCTCTAATCTGTCCACTCGTCGGCTCACTCACTCACACACTCACCGGCTCACTCACTCGCGCGGGGTGACTCGATGAATGACAATCATAACGGAATCAACCAGTGACGCCAGAGGCTACCCGGTAGCATTGGCCACCACGAGTTGGCACACGAATAATTAACGATGAAACGTGTCATAATTATCAGCCCTTAAACATACTGTAGCGATACAGGCATACCCTTGTACATGAGGGAATATGGGCCATAGTCCACCACGCTGGCCCAATGCGGGTTGGGGACACATGCCTTTGAATTTCTATTTTCAGGCATGAAGGTTTCCTCATGACGTTTTCCTTCGCCGTTTATGAGCAGCAGAGCACCGTTAAGTAATTAAACTAAATTTAAAAACTCATTAGCTTGCCTGGGAATCGAACCCGGACCTCCCAAATTGGGAGACCGCGTCTTAACCGCTGAGCCACTGACGCTCCGGCTCTGAAACATGTACGAGCAAGTAAATCCGAATGGGTTTATTCTTTACTACCTCGCCGCCCGCGGCTTCACTTTCCCGAAGTTCATCCGTTTCGCGCTGATTGAGTAACAAATAAACATCCAACCTTTAGCATTTATAATATTAGTTAGATTTCAGGCTACATGGCAAATAAAAATAATAATTTAAATCTGAACAAAGGAATCCCTTCTATATGTCCCAAAGGGGGCCCAGTACTACCTGATCACTTGTATTGCAACTTAATTTTTTGGTATAATGTTTGGTTTGTTGTAGCACTGATTTGTCAGAATCGTTAGAACACCACGCCTTTCGACTTCTCCTTCTATGCCCAACCTTGTCAATCACATCGCAGGCCCATGGTAAGGGTAGTCGGCCCAGGTAGGCCCAGGAACGCCCAACCTATTTGGAAAACTGGATACATGTCAAACAGCCAACACAATAATGCTACCAACAGACAGCCTTAAATAATATGGTGGTAACTGACCGGGCGGACATTCTTAAATGCCCTACCACCAACCAAACCGAATGCTTTGTAAATTTTATATTATTTACATTGAAGCAAGGATACGGCGCATGATAAGTTTGGACTTTTAATAATGATAAATAAATAAATAAACACATATATTTCTTTTTTGTAAATAAATATATATTAATGAAAATCATCAACAACTCGGGAACACATGTCTGTATTCATCATACAAACATATGCCCCCCGCGGGATTTGAACCCGCGACCTTTTGGTATAGCAGTCAGAGTATGTAACCACTACACCAAATAGGTCACTTTTAAGTAATTATGGTTAAGAGTTTCTAGAATTACTAGGTGGAATGTTTCCAAGTTACGAGTGAAATCATATGCGATAGCCGAATAGAAACAAAACAATTAGACTCATCACCTAAATACAAATGTCTGCCAGCACAGAGTGTCCAGGCCCGGGCGGGTGCGGGGCGCGGGGCGCGGGGCGGCTGCAATGGGCGCGAGCAAACACACGGCGCGCCGCACTCACACGGATTTAGGGCGAAGGTATACACGCGAGCAACCGGAACCTCTCTTTTGAGCTCTCATGATCTTCACAGTGGAACATGACAATCCAGGCAACGGTGCTTGGTGACAGAAAAAGATATGTGGGAGAGACCCACCCAGTCGGGTTCCACCAGGAAGCCGTCTGGGTGGGTATCACCAGAAGGTAAAGAGGTCAATTGTGTAGTTTACTACAGAGGAAATATTCTACTCCTTTTACTTACTACTTTTACTTTTATGTTTTATTTTAAAGAGCTATTTTGAGTCGTCATTTTTCTGTATTTTGGAAGTTATTTTTGAGTCTTTATTTTTCTGTGTTATGGAGAATTATTTTTTTGTTTTACACAGTTTTCTGTTATAGAGAGCCATTTTTGAGTCGATTTTTCTGTTTTAGTGGGTTATTTTTCAGTCTATATTTTTCTGTTATGGAGAACTATTTTTGAGTCGATTTTTTCGGTTATAGTGAGCTGTTTTTGAATCATTATTTTTCTATGTTGGTGAGACATTTTTGAGTCTTTATTTTTCTGTTTTGGAGACCTTTTTTGAGTCGTGATGTTTCTGTGTTATGGAGAGCTATATGTCATTATTTTTCCATGTTTTGGAGAGCAATTTTTTTAAGTTGTTATTTTTCTGTTGCGGATCAGGTAGATCCGAAAAATAACAACTTAAAAAAATGTTTCATTTTCACGGTCGCATTTTAAAGTTAGCATTACTGAGAATTCAATTCGCATCCACGACGAGTGAACGACGAGTAATTTCGATTCACGTTTTACCTTTGAAACATACCGCTTTTTGCCGTCAGTCAAGTCTTGAACATATAATTAACCTCAACGAAGGACGACGGGTGTGTGTGTATATTAATCATGTTTAATGAAAATCGGTTTTGTAGATATTTGGATGATATCATAATCATTCCGGGATTTTCAAAATTGTAGCGTGTAGATCTTTCTCTCTTCTATTTAAGAGCTATGCTCCTGTCGGTGGAGTCCTTTCCACACTTCTCTACATTCCGCCTTTTCTTTGACTTCCTGATACGACACGGCAATTCCGTTTGCTTGTACCATGTATGTTCTTCTAGGCCTTCCTTTCTTCCTTTTCCCCTCCACTTTTCCTTCAATGATGTTCTTGATAAAGTTGTCGTGTCGTACCAGATGACCCAACATCTTTCGTTGTAGATCTAATGGATAAAATTTGACTGTTCGATGACATTCACATTCGATTGATTCAAAAACGGAACAAACAAACAAATTCGCTCGTAAAATCGGCGAGCGGCTCGGTGGTATGTCACGGCCTAAACTACAATTTAATAAAGAAAGCCAAAGCCGCCCGCACCGCGACAGTAATAACGTTTGTAAAAATATCCGCAGACACGACGTTAAGGCGCAGCGCTCTTCACTACCAGCTGATGACTCATTGATCTGTTGATGAAATACCTTTTGTTATAAACAGTGCTATATCATCATCATCATATCAGCCCACACTCCACTGCTGAACATATATTTCCAGAGCGACCGGTTGGATCCGAACTACATACTCCAGCAACTTCACACAGACTAAAAAAAATTTTGTTGTGCATGATGGTGTTGGCTATTTATTCTCAGTAGTCCTATTATTAGTTCTCGAGGGTTCTAAGAGATGATTCCTGTTTTATCTTCTAAGAAAAGCGTGATAAAGATTTGTTCGTGCGACCATATTAGCATATAAATCAAGGCGTGTTATCTTTTTACGACGACCTGTTTGGTGTAGTGGTTACAAACGCTGACTGCTATACCAAAAGGTTGCGGGTTCGAATACGGCTCGGGGCATATGTTTGTATGATGAATACGGACATGTGTACCCGAGTTATGGATGTTTTTCATTTATATGTGTATTTATTTACAAAAAAACATATTTGTGTAGTATAACAACCATTTAGTATCCACAACACAAGCCTAGTTACTTAGTGTGGAACTAGATGGCGTTGTCTGTATATGTCCAAAGATATTTTATTTTATTATTTTATATTATTTTATTTATTATTAGTATGGAAACATGTTTATCCGTTATCTAGTAACTATAGTAGATCTCTTATATCGAGACGAGATAATTGGTCATCATTATCATCAGATCAGCCTCAGGACATGTTTTTGTGTACCATCTGGTTTCCATAACACAAGCCTAAGGAATTAAATGGCGCTGTGTATTATATGTCCAAGGATGTATAAGGATATTTATTTTGTGCGTTCGAAATTCGAACACAACTAGGTTTTTAATTTTAAAAGTGTGTGGTACATAATTAACACCAATGTGATAAATCAGTGCCGAGTAGGAGAGCTTCCCATTAAGGCGGGGGTGCGGTCGCATAGAGTTTTATTTGCGAGGCGCCTTAACCCGCGCACCGCCAATATTAAATTCTGCTAACCTCCCCCCCCCCCCCCCCCCCTCCCCTCCCTCACCCCCAGCACCCCCAGCACCGCGGTGCAGGATCGCTGGAATTACATTATGTGTTTGCATCGGGCCCGTGAGCGTACACGGATATAGTTCACAGTTTGAAACTAGTTATTTGTGGGAAAATGTTCGTCATTAGTAGGAACATGTAATACCTATGTCACAGATGATTATGTAAATATGTGAGTACGAGCTTGTCGTATTGCGGGTTGAGAATGAAGAGTAGCCAAGCCTGCTCTAGGTCCCAGGCTACTTTTCAGCCAAATTCCAATGAAAGCCGGACCGACAAACTTTCGCTTCACAATATTATTATTTGTTAGACAACCTGTTTGGTTTAGTGGTAAGAAACTCTGTTGCTATACCAAAAGGTCGCGGATTCGAATTTGTACCCGAGTTATGGATGTTTTTCCTTTATATATATAGTATTTATTTACAAAGAAAAATGTATTTGTGTAGTGTATCAACTATCTGGTATCCACAACACAAGCCTAGTTGCTTAATGTGGAACTAGATGGCGCTGTCTGTATATGTCCAAGGATATTTTTTTTTTTATTATTTTATTTATTATTAGTATGGAAATATGTTTATCTGTTATCTAGTATCCATAGCAGATCGCTTACATCGAGACGAGATAATTGGTCGTTATCATCATCAGATCATCCACAGGACATCCGCTGCTGAACATGGGCCTCCCCCATAAATTTCCAGAGCGACTGTCCGCCTTGTGAGTGTTGCCATTTCATCTTCGGACCACTAGGCGTGGGGAGGGATTCCATCCGTATGTAGTTAATATACCGAACATTCGCACTAAGAAGTTCGATTCTTCATTCATCATCCGAACAGCCAAGGCATGGAACTCCCTTCCGGCGTCAGTCTTTCCTGAATCCTACAACCTTGGGATCTTCAAGAGCAGAGTGAATAGGCATTTACTGGGATCGCGTGCTTCATCTTCGACCACATCGTCACTTTCCATCAGGTGAGATTGTGGTCACACGCGAATCCAGTCAATCATAAAAAAAAGTACCAACCCGTTGTGCATAAAAAAAAAGGCAAAGTCTACTACGGTTACCAGATAACGGATAAACGTGGATATTATGGATTATGTTTAAAGAAGTGCATAAAACCCTCGAAAAGACAACAGTCAGTCGTCCCCTTTTCTCGACATTAAGTACCGGAAACAGAAAAAAATCACTAAAACTAATACGTTGTTTAATCTCCAATGACAATTGTTGAACAAACTGCTAAATACATTCACTCGCGGCGCACAATACGACTCGCTTCACAAAAAACGGCTTACAATATAAAGAAAATAACTTAAACTATTGCTACAATTAAAGGATGACATATAATTTTCAACTCTATGCGTTTAATGCTACGGTTGGTGTTGTGCGCATCAGGTATTCACCCTAATTGTCGACACAATGGAGTTATAATAGTTTATTGTGTCTTTTTACTGGTAACTATTTAAATTTGGTTCATTTTGGTATCGGCTACTGCGTACAGCTACTACTAGCTATCCGCCCGCGACTTCGTCTGCGTGAAACTATTGGCGTTCTGTGTGTATGTCCAGTGTTTGTCCGAGTGTATGTCAGTGACGCGTGGTCGGATTTGAGTTCGGTTTTTCAAAGTTCCGCAGTCAACAAGGAACCTAGTTTCGCTATGTCCGTCTGTCTGTCTGTCTGTCCGAGACTTAACTCAGAGGCTCTTTAGTATTAGAAAGCTGTAATTCGCCATGAGTACATATACAGTATACATATACATTGCAGTGCACAGCTTTTGTCACAGGTTAGGCAGAATGATAAAATTTGCTATTATTATTATTAAGAGCCCATAGTGTCCCACTGCTGGACAAAGGCCTCCCTCATCTGTTTCCAGTCGTTTTTGTTCTTGGCGAGCACAAACCATCCCTTATTAAAACTGTCAAGGTCGTCTCTCCACCGTTTTCGCGGTCTTTCACGTTTGCGTCTGGTAGGAGTCCAAATAATGGACGCATTTGCCCACAACTCGCACGGCATGCGGCCCACGTGACCCGCCCAGTCCCACTTCAACGTTGCCGCGTTTTTTCCTACGTCAGAGATCCGAGTCCGTGAGCGTAGTGTCGCATTTCTGGCGCGGTCGATCAGTTTGACTCCCAATATGCTACGTTCCGCTCCTCTGACAAACCCTGAGTTTTGATTTGCTATTAATTGAGAAAAAAATATAACTACAAAACTTACTCTTATAGCAATCCTCGCAGCTGTTTAGAACATAATCTGTTTAAATAATATGAATCTATACGAGCAAAGCTTACAATATGTTAGGGTAGGCACTGCCTTTCTGCCTGTGTGGAGGGCACGCCACTGTATACATATTAATTACACCGACAAAGTGGTCTGAATAAAACCTTGGAAAATATTGTTTTAGGGAGTAACATATCTGCGATAACGTTATTCCACGCAAGCGAAGCCGCGGGCGGAAAGCTAGTTACTTATAAGAAACACTATTCGGCTGCTGGGAGATAAATTAATGCCTTATTAGTAGCTGAAATTAGAATATCTTTGAAAAATTTTTCAAATGCCTCATCAACTTTCAAATAATAAATTTTTAGTTCAATAGTTGAATATGGAACCTTTCCTACCTTTGCTTTTATGTGGTTTTCATTCATTGAATACGTCGTGCATAAAAAAAAAATCAGTCTCCCACAATTAAAATATTTAAGCTAAATTTAAGGTACCTAATATAAGTTACTGAGTTATCCTTAGACATACACACAGCGCCATCTAGTTCCACAGTAAGCAACTATAGGCTTGTGTTGTGAATACCAGATGGTTGATATACTACATAAATACATTTTATTTTTGTAAATAAATACTTATTATAAATGAAAATATCCATAACTCGGGTACAAATGTCCGTATTCATCATACAAACAAATGCCCCTAGCGGGATTCGAACCCGCGACTTTTTGGTATAGCAGTCAGAATTTTTAACCACTACACCAAACAGGTCGTCAAAAAGTTACTGAGTTGTTAGTAATTTGTAGATAATGATGCTAGTTTTGCAATCATCTATAACTTGTTTGTTACTAATCTTATAGTCGTAAGTTATACACATTGTAAAACTGTTTTTTGTCCCTAATAAATAATAATAAAAAAAATTGCTACTCTTTGTGCGAAGAAATATATAAATATTATATTATATTTTATAATGGCTCAAGTGACGTCGAAAGTGGGTGAAATACAAATTTGAAACGTTTTTGAAAAAAAAAAATTTGTTGGTGAAGAGAGGTGAGTCCAAACTATTTCCTTTTAAACTAAACTATTGTAAAATTTATTAAAAAGAAACACTACGAAAAATAAAGAAAACGTATTTAACAATCAGATCTGATACAAAAATATGTATCATCAATTGATAATGTCAGTGACTGGTCTTAGTTTAATACGTACATTTGGTGAAACTAAGCCACCTTCATAATAGTTTTGTATTTCTGAAAGAGTTTTATCTTTGGTTTCGGGCAAATATTTAAACATGATGAGTCCGCAAACTAAAGAACAGCAGCCAAGTAACAAGAAAGCACCGTGCAGCTTGAGGGTGGCAAACACAAAAGGGGCTAATTTTAAAATCGTTGCTGTAATAACATTGCATGATAATGCCATTACAAGTGCAGCAAGGTCTCTACGTACTAACGGTAATATCTCGATACAGATTGACGTGACCAATACAATTGGACCACAGCTAATAGCAATAGAGAAAGCTATTAAGAGAACAATTGACACGTAGGAATGTTCTAATACAATTGAAAGGTTAATTAGGTACAAGTGCAAGGATATTATAAAAAGGAAAGCAGTTCCCACAAATTGTGCCGCGAAGAGCAGCGTCCTGCGCGCAAGATACCGCGAGAGCGCGGCCCCGACGTACATACTGAACACGGTGATGCCGTCCAGAATGAGCATACCCGCGTACGCTGCTGATTCGCTGGACGTCATCTTCTTTATTATATCTATAGCATATACACTTAATACTATCTTGCCAGAAAAATAATACAGTAAGATCAATAACAAACTATGCGATATCGGCAGATAGAATCCCTTGGAACTAATATCTTTAAGGGTAAGCACGCACACGGAGCTCCAGCTCTTGTCGACTGTAACATTTTGGTTGCTTGTTTGTTGCGAGTCGATGAGCGACTGCAGCTCCCTCTCCGCGTCCTCCCCCGCGCCCTCGAGCCAGCGATGCGCCGCCCGGCAGTGAGCCACCCGCCCCTTGCTCGCGAGCCAGTACGGAGACTCCGGACACGCGAATATTGTTGCAATATTATAAATCGAACAAACAATCCCCACAATACCGACGTTTTTCCAATGAAAAAATGTACCGATCGCATTTGATATCCATATACCCCAGAAAAAATTTGCTATCTTGATGGTAAGAAGAACCCCTCTATACTTGGGTGACGTGCATTCCGTTAGGATGAGGTCCAAGACGGTGAACTGAGCTGCGATCAACGGGCCTTGTAGAACTTCACTGATCAGCACCTCTATCACGGTGGTGCTGCAGTAATACAAGACGAATCCCGCCTGTGTTGTCACACATATTGCCGCAAAGGTCAGCTTCCTCCCAATGAAGTGCGCTGTCACAGGCAGTAGGATACACCATGGTATTCCGGAGTAGTAATAACCAGCCGCTGAAAGTAAAATATTCTAACTCTGTATGTTATCGAGTTTTAATGAAAATTGTGTCAGGGTCTGCTGGTCAATCAATCACCGTACATAGCGCTTCCGTAACCATGAATTTGTGGATACTGTGACTATACTAACGTCGACTCCAACCGCGACCTCTCCACAAGATTGATTTGGTTTGTTCGTTTTTGAAGAGTTGGATTTTTCGTTTCAATAATTGAATTTCTTTCTTTAAAACTGACGCTTTTACGCATACTATTTCAATATTTACAAATATTATTCCAATATTATATTACTGTACATAAACGGCGAAACATCCGACGTCGGCAACTTTCTTCCCGTCATAACTGTTTCTTACTTTCACAAAAACTTTCCATCCACTTAAGCAAATATAAACCACCTGACATTATACTCAATAATAGTATCACTGTTTACAACTGCAGGGGAGTTGCCAACAAGAGGGAGGTGGTAAATAAACTCCTAAATTCACCCAACACATAGCAATAATCCTGTAAAAAGTCGATGTTTGGTTTTATTAAATTTACAAAAAAAAAAAGGAATTTATGTAATATATCAACCATCTAGTATTCACAACACAAGCCTATAGTTGCTTACTGTGGAACTAGATGGCGCTGTGTGTATGTCTAAGGATATTTATTTATTTATTAAAAGAAATTATTTTTTTCTTCGGATTGCTATAATATGTATATAGAGATGTTCCAGTTGGAGTCGCTGCGGCGAGTTATGCGACTTGACGTTCCTACATAGGCCCATTAATGGATCAATTAAATGCGGATCGCTGCTCGAAGGAATTATGTGGTCAATCCTGCACAATCTCCAAGGATGCCTTGGACTATCTACATTCATTCCAGAATAATTAACGCAGGTAGTCACTCACCATATTTCAGGATCTGTACTGAATACAACGAAGTGAACTCGGTATTTACAAATTTTAAAGAGTATTACGGATACTAGTTAGATGATAGATAGAAGTTGTATTGTGCTTTCTGTTATATAAATGCCTTGTCGAGTCATGGATGTATGCATAAATGTGTTATATTTGTTTCTTCTTTATGTGAAATAAAGACGACCTAGTATAGGACTAGATACATATGTGACAGGTGTAAGTTTCCGAAAATAAACTACATGTATGAAAAATTTAAAGATATCGCCATAAGGTTATCATGTGAAAAGTTATTAAAGCAATAATTGAAAAATATTGTGCTGTGTGGTTTCCACAACGGTGGTGCGGGAACCAACCCGTCTCTTCCCGTGGGTGTAGTAAAGGGCGACTAAGGGACTTTCCACCAAAAACATCTATATTTTTGCACGTTTCAACGTCGATGGGCTCACCACCTGTCACGTGTGCATTTCTGTATATTCCATAAGGTGAACCGTAGAAGTTGTTTCAATCATTAAACTTTTAATGTTTGGGATACCCAAACACTATTGTTTGGGATATCTCTGACCGGGTGGGATAAATGTCGTGACGTTATTAAATAAATATTAAATAAATAAATAAATATCTAGTTCCACAGTAAGCGACTATAGGCTTGTGTTGTGGATACTAGATGGTTGATATACTATATATATATATATATTTTCTAACTTTTGCGACCTTCTGTAACTATCACCAAATATCCGAATTATTAATCCATATATGTAATACCTCTATATTTTATCTAAAACCTTATCATTAAGCTTTAGGAAGCGTTACTATGCCAAATTTTAATTCGCTAGCATTTCTCTAGTAGCTTTGGGAGGCGGTGATATACGGACAGATACCGGAGTGAAACTACAAGCATTCCGTTTGCCCTGAACTGGTACAGTCTGAAACAGATAAACCTATACAGCCCGGCATAATACAATCAAAATTTTCACAGGAAATAATAAATATTTTTCAATAGTACTTTGGTATATAGTCGTACTCAGTTATTGCTGCAAGTATTTTAAAAATTATCCAAAAACATCGACGATTTCCTGAGAAAACTTAATTTGTATTACACAGACACTGTATAGGTTACTCTGTTTAAGACTATACATACATATTGGTACAGAATACTACTCGTACTATATATATGTATATTAGATAGGTTATGTGATATATTTATTTGTATATATTATTATTTTATTTTATTTTTTATAAAATAATTTTCAATTGTTGTGTACACTATTTTCTGCCCAATCTAATAAATACTATGTATCTCTAAGGTTTGCTGGTAGAAAACTCTATCGGAGTTAAGCTCGCCTTTGTATATTTTATGCATATTTCTGTAACAATTTTGTGTACAATAAAGATATTAAGATATTATTAAGAACACTGAAAAGGGTCCTTACAGAGCCAAGAGACCATATCGTCGCTGACGGCGGTGGTGCTGTTCGCTTCCCGTCGAAGCTGTGGGATGTACACGGTCGGCGCTCCCATGCACAGGCCCAGCTGGAAGTACGACGACCAGACGGCGCTGGACAGTAGGAGCTGTCAAACAGGTATATTGTTTATGATCCAGCTGTGTTCGCTGGAAGAAACGCCTAACGATCCGCAATCTGTTAACAAGGCGGATCCAGTTTAGGGGATAGTCACATATTGGAGGGGCTTTCCTGGACAGGCTGTAAAATAAATCTAATTAAAAATCATTGTGTTACAATTAGGCTAAAGCTTAAACAAGACATGTTTAATCTTCAGTAAAAAAACCTTAAACAAGACTGTAGTACGTATTGAGACTGTTATCACAAGAACTTAACCACTGTGTGATGGGGCCATGACCAGCCCGGGACCCGCGGTAGTCTAGTAAATCAGTTCAATAATTGTCAGCATAATGCTTAATGAATATTGTAAGCTTATGGTATATGTTATGGGAATTTACTATTGCCATTTTAAAAAGCTAAATCAAAAGTATATTCTTCAATGTAAGTTATTAAATAAATAAATAAAAAGATATTTATTCATCCATTTAAAAAAAATTATACTACATGATCATTAATTATAGTTAAATTTTCTAACGTAGTGGACAAATAGGTTGGAGCCTCAGCAAAATAGCTGTTTTTCAGTCTCCACTTTGTGCATTCACTGATAACAGAACGCATAACACGTCAGAAGTTATTGCACACTACAATACTATTGGCTACAAGCTACATTGCAAGCAAGCATTATATGACCAAAACTTTGGAGAGAAAAAAATTTAAATAATAATAATTGGTAAAAGACACCTACAATTCCTATACAATTACAAAGTCAATCTCACTAACAAAATCTCAAAAAAAATAGAACTGGCTGGCACGTCACACTTCGGTATCACAGAGGCCCAGTTACTGGAACACTTCTGTTTGCATAAAAACCATTCCTTACATTTTCTTTTAAATGTGCAAAACGAGTTGGTTTGTTTGATTGGTGGATGTAAGTCGTTCCAGTACTTGGACGCCGTGAAACGAAAACTACACTACTACACTAAACTATTATATCACTTACTGAAGATTAAACATGTTTTTTACGACGTTTCGTAATGAAGTGGTCTCTAAAACAACTCTAAAATTGTGTTTCTAGCTCAGTACACAAAGGGGTGTACTACCCAGTGAATATTAAGTATCTCGAGGATGAAGCGACGAAGTATAATTAAGAGTGTTTGTAAAATGGATTTTGAATTATAGCGAAAGTTGTGATCAAATTGTCAGCTACTGTCCCATTGATCGATGTTTTTTTTTGTACTTGATCAATCACACCTGATTTTAAGTGAAGATGAGGTCGAAGGTGGAAGCGTACTGACCCGGAAACCCCATCTTATTTGGGGGGCTGGCTATCTTATCTCTGACAACCGGAACACAACAATGCTATTAACATTGCTGCTTGGCGGCAGATTTAGATAGGATGGTGGTAGCTAGCCAGGCGGACATTTTAAAATGCCCTACCACCAATCAAATCGAGTACTTAAACATGTACCACGCTGGGGATCGAACCCGCGACCTCCGAAACGTAAACCCAATGTTGTTTACATTGAGCTACGGAGGCAGTAAAAACATATGTTCAGGTGTTCCAGAGCTCCAATCACGGTCATGGAAATAAGGCGTTTTGAGTTATACCCATACAAAGATATTGTCAACATAAAGACTGTGGAAAACGGCTCGGCTCGGCTTCTAATTAACGAATAATAAACACCTTACAAGTGGAAACAAAACAGTAACTGAATTCGCAACAATCCTTTATTTTTATTTTATTTTTTCTAGCCATATCGTACATACATACATACATACATAATGTCACGTCTGTTTCTCGTAGGCAGAGACCACAGACTTCCACTTGCTACGATCCCAGCACACCTCTTCTGCTTCCCTCACTCTCATAAGGTTGTTCATACATGCTCGTCGGTTTAGGGTACTCTCGACTTGGCCTTTCTTTAAGACGTCCCCGATTTGATCATGGTACGTTAGCCATATCGATTACAAAATATATGATCTAATTGGGGTGTATCGGCTTTTTAGTATACACCACCTCATTTGGGATAAAGGTCGTGACTTTATGTAAAATATGTATAACCTTGTATATGATCGAAGGCACAAAGGAGAAATGACCACCATAATTCAGATAATTATATATTTACGTCGGTCAGAAGATTCACACTGTGTGAATCTCACAGTGTGTAAGCACTCAACCTTAGGTATGCATAAACACTTGTCAGCACTTGTTAATCTCAGGCTTTGTAAATAAATAAATAATTATTATTATATTGGAAAAAAAATACGAAAAACTTAGATTGTCACACGTGATAGTTGTGCTTGTGTCACACCAAATCAAAAATTATTTTTTATTTCATAGGATAATATTATCACTTGAAAACGTCACAAATTATATTAAATATATAATTTACTGCTCATTCACAAAGCTGACTACCCGGAGAAGAACGAGCAAGAAACTCAAGGCTTGCTCTTTTTAAATACATTATGGGTTACAATTATATGAAAAATATATTATACGAATAATATGGTATATATCAGGTCCTTACCTATGAAATTGGCGTTTTGTATGAATAATTTCATTAAGACTGTTTTCTCCATACAAACATTTTTGATTTTTTTTTGGGAACGGCAAATTCAAATTTAGCTAAACTTTGTGTGTATTATCGGATAACATTAAGTTAAGTATAGGCAGCGTTAATTTTTAAAAGTAACCGCTTTATAAAAGTTTCAGCGAATCTAAGAAATGATTATGAGAAGCACATGAAAAGAGCTCTGTTCAAATTTGTTTTATTATGTGATTTAGCCCAGAAATTAAAAAATGTTTCATGTGAAACCTTGAAATAATATTCCATTTTCCGAATAAAAAACAAATTTGGATATACCTAACTTTGAAAATCGCAGGAATTCGTACATATGATTAACGAAGAAAAAAACTCCAATTTCATAGGTAAAGAATCAATATATTATATGTTATTAAAAAAATATATTATGTGAATAATAAGACAGCTATATCTATGCTTGTCTGTCATCTAGATAGTCAGTGATTATATAATAGTGTTATAGAGAAATTAAACAAATTAAATCTTAAATGACTTCACCTGTCTCAAAAGTGGCTTCCAAGATACTTTCTCAGGTCCTTCGTGAGCGAGAACTTCCTCGGGAGAAGGAACGATCGCTTTGTATTCACATTTATCCATAACTACACAAAAATTCCACATACATAAAATATAACTGTTATCTCTATTAGCTTTCCCAGTTCACTATCAAGTGATACAACTGCTTATATTCATTAATGTTAATTTGAACAGGTGTGTAGCTGTAAGAACAAATAAGAGAGGCTATATTGCTCGTACTGAAACGAGTTCACTAATACGATCGCTTGTATAATAATAAATAAGTATCCTTGGACATACACACAACGCCATCTAGTTCCACAGTAAGCAACTATAGGCTTGTGTTGTGGATACCAGATGGTTGATATAGGTACTACTTATATACTCTTTTTTTGTAAATAAATACTTATTATAAATGAAAACATCCATAACTCGGGTACACTTGTCCGTATTCACCATACAAACATATGCCCTAGCGGGATTCGAACCCGCGTCCAGTGGTCAGAGTTCTAACCACTACACCAAACAGGTTGTATGCTTGCATAATTGAACAATTTCTTGCCAAACATGTTTACTGTCTCATGCGATCATTTCTATCCTACATGAAATAAAAAAATGTTGCATTGTCTTCGCTGTTTGGCGGCAGACTTAAATAAGATGGCGGTAGCTAGCAACGCGGACAGTTAATAATGCCCTACCACCAATCAAACCAACTACTACATGTATCCGAATCGACCCCGCGACCTCAGTTTTACTATATGACAACGTCATTTACCGATCAGTGAGGTGTTGGGACTTGGCGAGAGGAATTAAACCAACATTATCTTACGACAAATGCATATTAACTGCCCATAAGGCTTCGTATCAATACATTAATACTTAGAGCTACGTACATGAGGGGATGGGGGGTGACACACACACTACAACAGGAAAGAGGGAAGATCTACCTACATAACACACATATTCCCTAAAGCACTGAAAATACTAACAAAAGGTGGAAAAGCCCACGAACCACAGGAACAATATATGCTTTCTCGTCCAGATTTTATGTATTCCTAGGTCCTTTTTTCTATGATTGATTAAATATAAAGTTAAGCGTGATTACCATCTAAATAGTCTGATATTTTATCTCTATCATTAGTCATTATTTATTCATCTTCTCCACATGTCCTAAACATCTAATAACTTTTTCAGTCCATGTCACTACATTCTCTTTCTCACCGAATTAGAACGCATGGTGTTGTATAAATTATTTTGTATTGAGGTTCAAGTAACCTTTAGTTGTAGACTCTACGAGAAATCCGTTTAGCACTTTCGATCACTTTTAATTTCTGTGAAGCAAATCCTGTATTGTATGTTCAAACATTCCGAACGAGAAGCGAAATTAGTTGTCATCGACGGTCGCCGCATTGTCGCACCGTAATCCTTCCATAAACCAGTGACTCCACCCTTGAGGTGCTGAATGCCTTTGAATAGTAAAAAAAAGTGAGAACCTTTTTATTCAACGTAGGATGCAGAATCATTTGCTTTTTTACAAAAATTGTAAGTTTAATTTAGAAAACCCCAGACAACATTGATGGAACGAATGATTAAATCGTCCAGGTAGACTAGACCAAAATATAATGTTAAAAGCGAAATATTTTCAAAACGGCTTAACCGATTTCTATGAAACATGGCTAAGAAATTATCACCGGGTTTAATTCTACTTTAACTCTAATCATTCAAGTAAACCGCAACCTTCACCCTTTAATATTACAGCTCACACTTGCACGGCACCAAATAGTTCCACATGTCCCTGTCCCAAACTCCACAGTTGTGCTACCAATATATATCTCGGCATTGAAATTGACAGCTATCTCAAATTGACAGCTATCTCAAATTTCACCTACTTACTTCAAGAATACGGAAACTGATATACATATTCAAACATTTAAGACAAGCATTTGATCTTGAAATAATAAAAACTGTGTATTTTACCCTTTGCCAATCGGTTCTGATATATTGCATCACTTTATGGGGTGCAGCTCCCAAATCATTTTTAATCAAATTATAACGTGCTCAAAGAGCAGTTTTAAAAGTTAGCTCCCATCTACCATTTCGTTTTCCGACCGTTGAACTATTCACGATCTATTTGATGTAGTGGTTAGCAACTCTGACCACTATACCAAAAGGTTGTGGGTTCGAATCCCGCTAGGGTCATATGTTTGTGTGATGAATACGGACATGTGTACCTGAGTTATGGATGTTTTTCATTTATAATATGTATTTATTTATAAAAAACAAAGTATTTATGTAGTATATCAACCATTTGGTATCCACAACACAAGCCTATAGTTGCTTACTGTGGAACTGGATGGTGCTGTGTGTATGTCAAAGATATTTATTATTATTATTAATGTGTCCGAAACATTTATTTATTTAAAAAAAATGTTGTATTTATAATGTGGCGATGTTATTGCCATGTAAATACCAAGTATTTGTTACTAGTGAGGTCTTCGGTTAATACACGTAGCTGATGATCTCATCGGGGGATGTGGACGGACCCTTTGATGCTTTCACTTAGCTGTAAGAGGATTTAAATTATATTCATTTCTAATGGAACCAAAGGCGGTTTCTAAGAAACATTATGAAGGGATTTTGACATAAAACACTGATCTACTCACTTACTTATTTAGTATTTAATGTTATCCGTAATGGAAAATACTTGCTCCATGGAATTCTAGGGTTGACGAATTGAGATTTTTAAGAAATTCTGTGAATATTTTTAAGTTGAAAAGATCCTGTGTGAGGCAAATTCATTAAGAAATTTAAGAAATGACACCGCATGCAGTTATTTACTTATATGTCGTTGATGATTGATACGTATGACGACCAAGTGGATAGTGACCCTGTCAGCGAAATCAACGGTTGCGGGTTATGACGGGTAAATGTTTGTGTGATGAATATGAACATTTATTCCTGAGTCATGGATGTTTATATAAATATTTATGTATGTTTATCCGTTTTCTAGTATCCATAGTACAAGCTTTGCTTAGTTTGGGACTAGATGATTGGTGTAAGTGTCCCAAATATTAATTTATTTATTACAAATACTATAAACCATTCACGACAAGTAGACCCTACCTATTAATGTAAACGGGTTCTCAGTGTGAATTTGTGTGTACTTAATATGAATCAAATTCGCCCGAGGCTTCTATATGAAAAATCTAGGTAGTTCCCTAACAACCGACAATTCCACCTAACTTAAAATGAAAATCTTTTAAACTTGGTAAGATTACTCACTAATCTGCTATGTTATCCCGATTGACCGCAGGCACAACTCGCATTGGTAGTTGGCAGTTGTTTTCATTAAGCCAACTCGGTGGCCTACAGCAAAAACGTCTTATGAAACTTCACATCACCTGGATGTCCACAGCTGACCTCCCCTAAAGATTTCCAGGGCGACCGGTTGGAGGCGGCGTGCATCCAGCGGCTTCCCGTGACTTTCATCGTCTGCCTACTTTGTGTGTGGACGTCCTACGCTGCGCTTGCCGGTGCGTGGTCTCCACTCGAGAATTTTAATGCCCTCGTCGGCCATCAGCTGTTAGCTATGTGCCCTGCCCACTACCTCTTCAACTGGTCAATCCGCTGGGATATGTCAGTGACTTTCGTTCGTATACGAATTTCTTAATTCCTGATTAGATCACTTTGAAACGTCGAGCATTGTCGTCTCCATAGCTCGTTGCGTGACCTTGACCTTTCTTATGATGCCCACAGTGAGAGACCACGTTGCAGTGAACCATAGTCCGACATAAATCCACAACCCACTGGGCCCTCAGCTTGGAGGATTATGGCCCATATCCTCCCTAGTGCGAGGAGGCTGTTATTGTGTTCATAGTCATCGTCAGCCCGTAAACATCCCACTGCAGGGATATAGGCCTTCCCTCGTATATGAGAGAGTATGAGCTATAGTCTTGCCCAATGCGGGTTGGATTGTCACATGCTTTTGAATTTTTATTTCTCAGGCATGCAGGTTTCCTCACGATGTTCATGATAAATGCATATAAGTAATTAAATTTTAAAAACTCATTGCTACTGGGCCAGCCTGGGACTATTCCCATCCTGGTCCTGGTTCTATAACCAGGACCTCCTAAATTGGGAAACCGCATCTTAATCGCTGAGCCACCGACGCTCCCGTTATTGTGTTAATCCAAGTTTATTAATTATAATTAACATTCTAGACTAATTTCAAATAAGCTAATGAACTCATTGATCCTTAATAATTAAAGGATTGCCTTTTGAAATATGAAGTTAATCAGACATGACTAGTCAAAGTGGAATGGCTGCGAGTGGAAACGATATTAAAATGCGATCAAATCGCGAGGCACATTGTCCGACCGAATAAAGGTGGGGAATGTAGGGTCCCTCTGTTAAAATCATTAATAGAAGATAACAGAATTTTTAACTGACTTTACAAAAAGGGGTTCTCAATTCGACTGTATTGTTTTTACACGTTCGTTACACGTTAAGAGGTTTATTCCAAGCGGCTTCTATACAAACTTTCAAGTTCAAATTTTTCGAAATGAATCATCCAATTGTATTAAACATTTGAAGTCTTTCATGAATTTATGACATGACTAATTAAATGTACCTAATTCGTGTTTCTCTTGACATTTCCAATTTTTTGTGAATTATGTCTGTCGAGTTATTATTTTAATTGCATTTTAAATCGAAAGTATTTTTCTATATAATGAATTAATAAATAACCACTTGTCTAATTATGATGCTAGTTGCAAATACATGTACCTAATATTCCAAAATTAAAAAAATATTTATTTCGTATAAAAATTATCACTTGAAAACGTCACTTTTTTATCTTATTATTAAAGTTTTTGACATTATTGCTCATTCACAAAACTGATTCCCCAGAGAACGAGCATTCATTTCGAAAAATGTTTGTGAAAGGTTATGTTGAGCATGTATGGAACCCTCAAGGCTGGAGTACTACACGCACTTGACAGGTTTTCTAGGTTAGCTGCTATCTCCTTTCGATTTTATCGTTTAACTTCATGGTAATGAACATTATTGCCATCTCCTTTGTTGGATGTCGAATTTGTATTTGAATCCGTACTATTCGTATTATTTATCAGTTGAAGGTTTACTATTGAGTCGAATATGACGGTAGGCGATGAAGTTCATTGTCATAGATTTTTTTAATTATAGACTAATTTTAGGGGACACGTTATGTACTAAATCGTCATAGACCTTAGGGGGTGTTCTAAATTTACAATGGTGTCGATTCGGATGTACACCAACTAAACTAAATTAAAACCAGTTTTGGAGTATTGCCGTCGCATCGTACTGTTCCAGGGAGAAAGAGACAGTACTACTTTAAAACTGGTTTTAATTAAGTTTAGTTGGTGTACATCCGAATCGACACCATTGTATAGTAAATGACTTAACACGACCAGTGTTGCCGACTGTACCCACTTATGTAACAGTTCCAAATGGGTCTTGTTTGATTGTGGTAAACTAACTAACTCGCTAATTCGAACACGATCCGAGAATGTGTAATTAATTTACTATAATATAATGAACTCATGGAACAAGCACCTACAGACTCTAGATAGCACAACAGAAATCATTTTACCTGACAGAATGTTTACGGGTGTATAGGTCCTTATCTATGAAATTGACGTTTTGTATGAAGAATTTCATTAAGACTGTTTTCTCCATACAAACATTTTTGAATTTTTTTTTGGAAACGGCAAATCCAAATTTAGCTAAACTTTGTATGTATTATCGGATAACATTAAGTTAAGTATAGGCAGCGTTAATTTTTAAAAGTAACCGCTATATAAAAGTTTCAGCGAATCTAAGAAATGATTTTGGGAAGCACATGAAAAGAGCTGTATTCAATTTTTTTATTATGTGATTTAGCCCAGAATATTCCATTTTCCAAATAAAAAACAAATTTGGATATAGCTTTGAAAATCGCAGGAATTGGTACATATGATTAACGAAGAAAAAAAACTCAAATTTCATAGGTAAAGATCAATATATTTTTCCCAAACATGCTTGGAAATTCCAGCGTTATTTTGTAAAACTTCTTTGAGATAAATCGAAAATCCTGTACTGGTTAAATACATTCCAGCAGCGGCCGGCAAAGTTGTAGAGAAATCTTTACTGTCGTGTCGAATTAATTACTATGAAAATTTGCCGTGTAATTTAAAAATGGTATTCATTCTTTTACACCGAAACATGGCAACCACGGTGGAAATTTCGAATTAGCTTTCAAATAGAAAGCTGTTTGATAAAAAAAAACTAATTAATATTTTAGCGCGTGAATAATTATTGTTGTTCGTCATTGATTTTATATGGAATTTAATAACTGTGATAATTTGACAAAATGACTTCAACTTTGACATCACCGGAAATTCAAGAGGCGGTTTATTTAAAAATATTTAAAAACCTATGAAAATTTTGTTCAATGGAAGAATGAAAAGGGGAAATGTTCTACATAGGTACAAGTTACTTTGAATTTCCACGCATTATTTGAGAAAAGTATAAATCAATATAACAACAAAATCCTTAACCCATTCACTCTTCCTCGTGCTGCTCTGAGTGGTGTCTTGCCTTTAACACCGCCCTTCGGCCAGAAGTCTTCCTTCGCGAAGGTGGCCAGCTGTTCAGGTTTCGGTAGACGAAATGGCTTCACCGATTTTGAAGTACAATATATCGGTAGACTCGCCTCGATCCCCAGAGTGTCATCATCATCTTCTTGCCGTGATCCCTATTTATTTGAGGTCGACGCAGTCTTTTCATCCAATCTTTTTTTTTTATGCACGACGGGTTCGTACTTGACCTCAATCACACCTGATGTTAAGTGAAGATGAGGTCGAAGGTGGAAGCGTACTAATCCGGAAACCCCAACACATTTGGGGGACTGGCTATCTTATCTCTGACAACCGGAACACAACACTGCTATTAACATTGCTGCTTGGCGGCAGATTGAGATAAGTTGGTGGTAGCTAGCCAGGCGGACATTTTAAAATGCCCTACCACCAACCAAACCGAGTACTTAAACATGTACCCCGCTGGGGATCGAACCCGCTACCTCCGAATCGTAAACTCAGTGTTGTTTACATTGAGCCACGGAGGCGGTTATCTCTATCAGCCGTTACCTCATCATTCACGCCCTTTTCGTTCATATCACCCCTCACACAATGAAATGTATCCATCTTTTCCGTGATCTTCCTTTCCATTCATCACTCTCTTAGTAACATTGTAAACGCTTCCGTGTAACATAGTGTTACTAAAGCGACTGTTAAGTCTGGGAAATCATCATGAGCAGGGTTAGATGCGAGTGAGCGAGTGTCGCGGGTGGGACGTAGCGCCCACGGAATATCGCCGTCGAGACCTTGCACCAACACGTGACTGTAATTTTCTCCATCTGTCAAGTTGTGCTACGAAAAGATAAGTTTGAGACACGAAGATTTGCACTAAGCGGTTTGACTTTTGATTCATAATGCAAACAACGGAACTCCCTTCCGGCGTCCGTCCTTCCGGAATTTTATTTTATTTATTTTATTATTTTTATTTTATTTATTCTTACAGAATCAACAGCATAAATTATACAATATTTAAATAGGATTTAGTTACTAATGTTAAGCCAATTATAGATTCTTACTTCTTATACAACATTAATAGGTTTATTGCAAGTGGGATAGTTGTCATGGTTACATAAAAATCGATAAATAACTGTCACATAAAATATTTAGACAAACTTTTGTAATAAGTTATTAATAAATTGAAATTGAATTTACTAATTATAAATAAATCAATATGGAACGGAGTTAAATCTTAAAATAAACATTTGTTAAATTATAATTGTAAGAATGCGTCAAATCAATGTCAGTAAATTATAATAATGATTAAATAAATGAAATAAATCTTCAATGCTAACTAATACAATGTTTTGAAAGCTCCATTAATAAATATTCGATGATGTCAATAAAATAAAAACAATGTCATGTAATAATAATAATGTCAACAATAATATAATGGAACACCGCAATCATGGGATCTTCAAGGTGAATAGGCATCAACTAAAATCGCGTGCTTCTTCGTTCACATCGTAACTTCCATCAGGTGAGACTGAAGTCACGCAAATCTTCATCTTCCAAATTTACATCCGCGGGTCCGCCGCATCCGCGAATCATTCCCATTAAACGGTACATTGACTTAAATATCTATGTAATGAAATAGTTGGAATTGTCTATTAGTTGGTAGTCGCACGCGGTCCGACAAAGCGCTGTAATTGGATTCATATCGGCAGAGTGATGGGGGAGGGGGGTAGGGGGTGTTGGGGGACGTGGGGGGAGGTAATTGAGCCCGCGCTTCAGAAGGCGTTTAATAATGTAGTTGGTAGTTGAACCGCGAGGTTACGGATGAATTTAATATAGTGCGGGAGCTGAGTGACGGTAATGCGAATAAAGTACTTATACAGATCTAATTGTGTGATTTCATTGTATTTTATTATTTCCAGGAAGAAGAAGCTACAAGAAGATGAAAGTAGAATATATGTGGCAGAGTACAGAATGCTAAAATGGATGTGTGGTGTGACTAGAATGGATAAGATCAGCTCGCGTATCATTATATCAAATAAAATACAAATGATTTATTTGCTATTGAATAGGGTACATTATAAGATGTTTCAGTATTGGTCCTATCGCCTATTCAGCCACTTTCAGCAGCATGCAAATATCTATAAATCTTAAAACTATTACAGTAATAATAATTTTTTGGATACTAAATTCATTTACATAATTCAAGTCGATAACATTAATTACTGTAAAATTTATAATATCAAATACATATCGCGCGCGACGCGATTAGAGAGTGGGTTAGTTGTATATTTCGTCCAGACGAATGAGCAGGACAAATATTATCTCGCGCGATGTAAACGTTTATCGCGCCTATGATGGTACTAGTGCAGGAATGAACATCAGAGGAAGTCTGACAGTAGCACCTGGAACAGGAAATTATAGGTTAGCATGGTTTGGGCACAATATGAGGAGGGATGAAGGCACATAACGAGGCGAGTGTTAAGTATGAATGTGGAGGGATACAGAGGTAGAGGAAGACTAAAGAAAGTGTGGGTTGACTGCGTGAGGAATGATATGTGTGTGAAAGGGGTGAGTACGGAGACGACGGCTGATAGAGGAGAGTGGAAGAGGAAAACATGTGCCGACCCCGCCTAGAGTATGATAAGGGCAGGAGATTGATGATAACAATAAGAAGATAAAATTCAATAACCAATGAAGACTTTAGTGATAAAATGAGATTTAGAAGAAAATGTTATGTTTAATTTTAGGTATAATTTAAAATGTCACTTTCTCTCCGACTTGTGCCTTTGGGATAAAGGTTGTGACATTATGTATAAACAGGTCAGTGGTAAAGTAAGGAATGTAAAAATGAGAAACAGAAGAGGATGTTTGTCCATCATGTAGAGCTGCTGACACAGTCCACACGTTTCCATTTATGTTCCTAATGTGGACAGGCTTCTGTTCACATTAGGAACATAAATGCTTCTGGTGAACTTGCGATGTTAAATTCTTAATCCAACAATCAACTTCTATTCAGTATAAAGTGATAATTTCCAAAAGCTTAGCGTGCTTATATCATAAGTAGGTATACAATTCTACGCTCGTAGCTCGGTCTATCGCCGACCGCGGGATCGGCGGGTATTTGCCGCTCGGATATTAGACAAGTTGTCGCACCCCCCTCTCTGTGCCACCGCACCCCCCTCACCGAGCGACACTCGCTCAACTCTCAACTATATTAATAATCATTATTAACCTGCCGGGGGTAGGGCAGCGGGGCGGAGGTGGCCCGGTTAACTGAATCTAGTTTAGGTTCCAGTAGTCATTTTGAAGGAATCGGAGAATTCGATGTTACGGAATACTGACTTTGTTTTGTTTGTTGTTAATCAAATGGTATTACGTACAGTTATTTTCAACAATATAGAGTTGATAATCATTAGACTGGTTGAAACCGAAAGTAAACGAAATATAAACATATCTGTGTTCTACGTTCAAAATACCAGAAACAGAAAAGGCCCTAATGTCCAGCCTTGCGTCAAGCTTTAGCGCTAGTCTATTTCAGAATCCTATTTTTAAAGATAAAATCATACTATGAATCATACTATGAATCAGAGTTTTATTAGTAAAGTTCTAAAATCGCTTTGATATTATTTAATGGAAAGCCCAAATTTGAATTAATGAATTTATACATAGAATATAAATATTAGGAGAGTATTTCCAAATGCTTATTTGTAATGTTTGTCTAGCGTACCAAAGGTCGTTTATTAGATTTCCTTGAAATCATAGCGTTAGTCGTGAAAGAGAGAAAATACTGTATAGTAACTATATTTAGTACCATTTAGTAAGATACCTACTCAAGAATCTCTCCATCCATTACACTACAAATAAACAATCTAAAAATATTTAACTGATCCCAAAGTTCAACTGAAGTTAACATTGAAAACTGAACTGCATAGATCAGTAAATCAGTTAATCTATCAAAGGTAAGTTTTATTTTGGAAAAATCAAAAGCTTTGCTCTAGTCCATGAACTACCGAATCAAACTATTTGTTGATATCGTTGAGGTCGTCGGCGTCAGCAGGTAAATGGCAATGAAGCAAAATATTCGCATAAACCAACCGATGGTAAACTAACAAGAATCGCAAACTATCGGAGTCGGTGACAGAGTTGAGAAATAGGTTAATATTAAACATAGGAACCGAAACGCGATGTCCCGAGCCGAGTGGGTTGTTTGTCAATCGTCCATGAATCTAATTCGAGTAACAACACCGACCCGGTCACAGGCGGAGAGAGGACGCTGTAAACAGATCTGTTACATGGAACCCGCGACGAGTGGCTACCGCTGGAGCGGCAACGGCGCGAGCTCGACTAGACTCCGGGAGACGCGCTATGAATAGCCCGCGCAGCGCTTCACGCCGCGGTATTTACGGAAACGCGCCGCCCGCGAGCGGCACGCGCCGGCGCCGATATTTCGATAAATTTAGAAAATGCTCGGGATCTGTCTTTACTATTTATGGTAGTGCACGCGGCGGCTAATTCTGAGACGTGTGGGGCAACCGTGGGGGGAACCTCCGCGCTCTAATTTTAACGAGCCGCCGCTTTCTAGCGCTGGGTGGTGTCGTAATGCGCCGAGTTATTTGGCAGATGGAAGAATTTGAAAAGCTTTGACGTGAGGCGTCGAGTGATTATTATCGGAATGTTGGCAGCTGGCTTGACCCAGTTTCGGACAGGTGTTCGAGTCGCTTCGACTCGCGTTACTGGATGACTTTCGAGATCGGGTGACGGGAAGCCGGCCGGGGCCGACGGTCGGGAGAGGAAGCGGAATGAGGAAGTGGCCGATACAAAAAACCAAAAGTCGATGACTGTATAAAAAGAATAGGTGTAATTAAAATAAATAAATTAACCGTTTATTTATTAATTACATTTTGGCTTGAGATCCATAACGATCCCGTTGTATAATAAAAAATAAAAAAGAAAAATTAATTTATATAAATTTTACAATAAATTACATTAAAATAAGATGGCGTTATATTTAGATGTTCAGTTCTGTCAGGTATCACTACGTACAACGTACAAAATGCTTGCGTTCCGAACTCGGAGCTAGAGCACCATACACACAGCACTGCAGTCACGCGGCCAAGGCCGGCGCGAGCCGCGGGCCACACACTACGGGCACGCTTAGAAGCACTTGCGGTGGACGATGCCAGGGCCGGACTCGTCGTACTCCTCCTTTGAGATCCACATCTGTTGGAAGGTGGACAGGGAGGCCAGGATGGATCCACCGATCCATACGGAGTATTTCCTCTCGGGGGGAGCGATGATCTTGATCTTGATGGTGGAGGGCGCGAGGGCGGTGATTTCCTTCTGCATCCTGTCGGCGATACCGGGGTACATGGTGGTACCACCGGACATGACGGTGTTGGCGTACAGGTCCTTACGGATGTCCACGTCGCACTTCATGATGGAGTTGTACACGGTCTCGTGAATGCCGCACGATTCCATACCCAGGAAGGAAGGCTGGAAGAGGGCTTCTGGGCAACGGAACCTCTCGTTGCCAATGGTGATGACCTGACCGTCGGGAAGTTCGTACGACTTCTCAAGGGAGGTGGAGGCGGCGGCGGTGGCCATCTCCTGCTCGAAGTCCAGGGCGACATAGCACAGCTTCTCCTTAATGTCACGCACGATTTCCCGCTCAGCGGTGGTGGTGAAGGAGTAGCCCCTCTCGGTGAGGATCTTCATGAGGTAGTCGGTCAAGTCGCGGCCGGCCAAGTCCAGACGGAGGATGGCATGGGGCAGAGCGTAACCTTCATAGATGGGGACGGTGTGGGAGACACCGTCGCCGGAGTCCAGCACGATACCGGTGGTACGACCGGAGGCGTACAGGGAGAGCACGGCCTGGATGGCGACATACATAGCCGGGGAGTTGAACGTCTCAAACATGATCTGGGTCATCTTTTCCCTGTTGGCTTTGGGGTTGAGGGGAGCCTCGGTGAGCAGAACGGGGTGCTCCTCGGGGGCGACGCGCAGCTCGTTGTAGAAGGTGTGATGCCAGATCTTCTCCATGTCGTCCCAGTTGGTGATGATGCCGTGCTCGATGGGGTACTTCAGGGTGAGGATACCTCTCTTGCTCTGGGCCTCATCACCGACGTAGGAGTCCTTCTGACCCATACCGACCATCACGCCCTGATGCCTGGGGCGGCCCACGATGGACGGGAACACGGCGCGGGGAGCGTCGTCGCCGGCGAACCCGGCCTTGCACATGCCGGAGCCATTGTCCACTACGAGCGCAGCAACATCGTCGTCGCACATGGTGTCGGTGTGTGTGTGTCGGGGCGCGCTGGAGTTGACTCTGCGGCAGCGAGACTGCGAGTGCGGCGGACGGCGCCGCCCCGCCCTTATATACGGCACGGCGGGCGGACCGCGCGCCTTACATGGCGCGGCCGCCGGGAGCGGGCCGGGGCGAGCTGGGCGCGCTCACGGGCCGCCGCTGCAGCCTCGGGCCCGACCCTCGGCGCCTCCAGCACAGCCTCCGACCCAGGGGTCCCTGCGCCGCTCCCAGCGCGCTTCGCACCGGCCTTTTCAGGCGTTGACCGCGCGCGAAACTTTGCCTGTAGGTGTATTGCAATAGATCGGTCGCCTCCTATTTTTATCGAATGCATTTTTGATATTGAAACTTGACAGACCGACAATAGCGTACGAGAATCGACGCATGGCGGTTATGGTTCATAATCATTGATCGTTCTATTCGATCGTAGTGATAGAATCGATTAACACAATTTCTGAAATTTGGGTAGTGACATTCTGTCAGAGATGTTTTCGGATCACCCGATGTAGGTCATGGTTCGGTCCAAACCTACAGTTTACTATTTACGACCATTTTGGAATACCGTATGGATTATGATGGCGTAACTCCTTCGTTTATGTTTAGAATGAAATTTCTGTTTCGTGACTCATATATCGGGAAAGGTTTTTGAACTCGCTTCTTGTCACTTAGTATTTATGTTTGCTTAACGTTTATCTTAATTATTGTTTGATCAGTTTCAACAAGAATAATTTCTGTTTTCTGTCAATCATTCAGATTAGACCACTTGGACATTAATTTATAGTAGAATGTATCAAACGATAATAATAATACTCCATTGCTAATTTATGATGGTTTTTTGACGACGAATAGTCCAGGGGAATTTGCGAATATCAACTTCTACTGCTACATCAAATTGATAATTTTATTTCTAATTTTGAAAGCCTGTTGTCCGTTTGATAGGAATCTAATTAAAGTCAAGTTTAATATAACTACAAAACAAACGGATATATTTAGCCATTGACAACGACAGGTCTGTCGTGGATCGCCATTCATTGATTGCACACAATTAAATACCAATACCGCTACCAATACATCCTCGATATAAATCAACATTGCGACCAACTCAGTTTGTTCACCATACAACTCTGGTATTCATCTCCAACAGAACTATTCGCTCAAAATAAACGCGTAATGGTTCTCCTTTGATGAAATGGAATACTTTTCACCAACGATATGGTGAAGATGGGTTGCAAGTGCATTTGGTAGAGTGCATTGGCCGAGTCTATTTACGGGAACAGGTGTTAGGAGTTGCGCGTGCGCACCGAAGTGCTTAGTGTGAGAACAGTAATTAGCTGCATGAGTCAAAACTTTACTTTGATGAAATTAAAATATTTCGACATTTCAGAACGCTATGTTATACCTGAAATTCAGGAATTTGATGACGCTTGAAGATTTGTCCTGAACTGCACAGTGGTTTTCAGAAATGGTAGGACCTTATTCCAATCCGGTAATAGAAGAGAAGACGAAAAACTTGCCAATTGCTTGTATGAACTGGCAACGCGTTGATGGATTTTCATAAATGAGGTGTTGTTAGGTTCGTCTTAATTGTTCGAGTGCTTCCTAGAGGCTGTGACATTTCAGAAAATAATAATATATGGCCACCATAATTAAATATTTTTCAAACATGTATATGGGCATCAAATGAAAGTCTTGATGAAATCAGTTCAAATAAGTACTTATTTTAAGTTAAATGTGTCATCCATGGATTATTATTTATAAATACCGGTCGTTGTTAATACTAATCGACGTATAAGGTTGAAGTGATAAATTTATTACATGTACATATTTGGAGACAATGGGTTCGTGGGGACCTGGAGCTCAGTAGCTATTTAAGGATTTTCCACTCGCCTTATTGAGGTATCCGGCGATCATAGAGCTGGTACCCAGAATGCTGGCAGCATTACCTCGTTGAATAGCAATACTTACCTTGACCAACACATCAACCACACGGACTCAGCTAAAATATCCTTTAATATGTAAATCTATTCACAAAAGATTGCTGTTTGGAAGTCAGGTTTATTAATTTAATGATAACTTACATCCACACCCTCTTAGACATTTTAATAATAACCATGTACAGCTGTTATTCTGTAAGCCCACAGGTGCGGCTCGCATCCTACACCACGGCGAGATGCCCAGCTGTAAAGTTTGTAGTCGTTTGAGATTCAACCGCGGAGTCAGATATAACGCGCAAACAAAAAATTTCTCGATACCATGTTGATTTGCCCCAATCGAGTTGAGGTCGATCACACTTAGCGAGTGTAAATTTAAGGAGATCCGTGCATATACCCGTCAATGGCCTTGCGTTTCACCTGTTTCCCCATTACATGTTGTTTTGTTGAACTTTAGTTGTTTCTGTCACCTGTTCTATTTCCACCGTGAGCCCTTATTAGGCGGTGCCCGCGATGTGATGCGTTACTCATTTGTTTTGGCAATCATCTCATCACAAGCATTGACCCATCTTCCATCTTGACGCATTTAATCTATGCACTCTCTAATTATAATTATTTAGTCAAAAGATTGATGACAATGCACTTACACCATAGTTATTTAGACGTCAAAAAGATGAGGTTCTTAATCGACTGTTTTTTAGGGAGCGTCATCGATCTAGAGCCTTACACGTTCCCAGAAGCACAGCCTGGGCCGTCCACCAGGCGTCCCAGGGCGGATTGGTGGATGTGTGACAGATTAGTGGCCAACAGACAGTCATGTTTTTAAGTCGCTCCCATCGATCACCGACTTGGCTTACCGACTGCCTTCAATGGAAAATAACCAAGACCTGATCCCAGGACTGACCGCGTCAGACTTTGCTTGACTTTGGTAATCGAAAACGAATAGTGAAGGCACTTGTTCTAGTCCTTTGTACCTCATAAGATAAAAAACGAAACGCTTATACGATCACTTAGATGTTCGACTGTTTGTCTGACCGTCGAAACCCATTTTTTAGGAGCGGCTAGAGGTATGAAGCTAAATTAATGTCAAATAAGGTCGACATTGGACTTTAGCTTTAGTACCCCCGTGCCAATTGAGTGGAGCAGGAGACACGGCAGAATTTTGCCCCGAAAAAGTCTTTTTTAAAGGTAAACAGAAACTTCTTCAATAATAACATCACAAACTTGATCTGTACAATGGGACAAAAATTTCCCACTGGACAGACTAACCTAACCATCGATCTGACCAACGGAAAAAACCGAAAATACGGTCGACGGTCAGAGAAACAGTCGAACATCTAAGTGATCCTATAAGCGTTTTGTTTTTATCTTTTGAGGTACAAAGGACAAGTGCCTTCACTATTCGTTTTCGATTACCAAAGTCAAGCAATGACTGACGCGGTCAGTCCTGGGATCAGTGACTTTAATACGAGTGTTTTCGTGCTTCGGAGGGCACGTTAAATAATCGGTCTCGGTTAATAATATTTTTTTGTAACCCTTATAAATTTTCATATTATTTAGGTAAAAAATTGAACAAAATTGGGCAGGTAAATTTAGAGATTATTTTTACCGTTCAGTTGTGAAAAACCAAATGACTTGTTTCAACCAGCAGATTACTATGTATTTTTAACGTAAAAGCTGTTTATAATGTTACTGAAATTCACGGTATTTTAATATAGGATTTCTAACTAATGACTAATTCATAGACAGCTTTGACAGATAATGAAAATGGGACCAAGCGTGCCTCTGTGTGTGTACCAACACATGTGTTAGATAATGCCGGTAGTGCAGTAATTTGTGATGGTTTATTGGCAAGCGCTTCCGATTAGCCGATAGAGTGACTAACGATGCGTATTGTGCACCGACACTGTCTCGGTGTGTGTGATTGTGTGTTAGTGTCGTGTATATATATATATATATATAAATAGTTGTATCGTGACAAGTTCACTGCCGTTTGTGAGTGGTGACCCGGTGGGGCCATCAAACTAGCAGGCGTATCATACAGTCACACTTGTGTCCTTATGGTGACAGAGATCCTGACACACTTCTGCTTCCTTCACTCTCATAAACTTGCTCGTACATGCTCGTCGGTTTAGGGTGTTTTTGACTTGACCTTTATTTAAGACGTCCCCGATTTGATCGTGATTCGTTTCGTATATCTCTTTCGTTAGTCTTCTTTCATTCATTCTCTCCATATCCATATCTTTTTCAATCTTTGTCACTACGTCTTCTCAAAATTCCCTAAAGCCTTTCTTTACGACGTCCCCGATTTGATCATGTTATGAATATAGGTCAATTTCCTCACAACTATCAATATAATAAGAAAGCGACACATTACCACATATTACTTGATCTAATTTATTTATTTATCTACAATCAATGCAACATACGTACACAAAGAATTTTGTACATATTTACATAAACAAAATAATAAATACACATTTACAAATAAAAATTTGTCCAAGACCTTGCTGAACTGGAAGGGTCTAACTAATATTATAAATACGAAAGTTTGGCTGTTTGTTTGTTGCTCAATCACAGCGAAACGGTTAAACATATCCGTTAACTGGGTTAAAGTTATTCAACGCAGTCTAAGCCGCAGGCGGAAATATAGTTAGTATTTCCCAGTAACCATTGTGTTAAGAAGGATGTAAATTTTTAACCTCCGACGAAAAACTATGGGTTGTGTGTGCATGAGTGTCTAGTTTGTGATGACTGGTGGGGCAGTTCTCGACTGGAGACCACGCCTCGGGAAGCGCAGCGTAGGACTTTCACTCACAAGGTGACCGGTCAGTCTGCAATTCCATGGCGGAGGCCTATGTTCAGCTGTGAACGTCCTGTTAGAAGATTAAGAAGAATAACATCAAGAATATAAATAATTGTGGTAAAGTCGTCATTGAGTAATTCTCGAGATCATGCTAGCATGTCCCGGGAGGCCGCCGTACTACCATATTTCAAGCGCGAGTCTAAAGGTCATGCCAGCACATCTCACAGCACGTCCCGCAGGTCTCGAGGCCGCCCCCGCGCCGGCGCTGGGCCCGCATGTGGCCAACATCGCCAGTGGGAACATCTGTTGAGCCAGTGTTGTCACTCTCGCTAGATAATTGCCTCTCGTAAACATTAGATCTAATCTATATATTTGCAATTTATTATCGATCGTTAGAATTGTTGATCTGTTTATTTAAAGCCAAGCATTGGTGGCGAAGTTGAACTCGTATCGGAAACGATTGAAGAAATTAAGCAACGATTGGCACTGATCGGCATTGGATGGGTAGCTTTGCTTCAAACAGGGGGGTCTACGGCTTGAAAATAAGATGAAGTAGCCACTTGTAAAACACGCCTACGTGATCTATTTGATTGTTTTCTATATCCCACCCGTGTCCAGCGCTGGGATATAGGGCTAGTGATATTAATAATAAAAGCACATTTTCAAAAAAGCAAGCAAGACGTTTTATACAATCTTTTCGTAATAGAACATTGCTCAGGGAATTTATGGGTTGAAGTGGCATTGGGCAGGCCACATAACTCGAAGAACTATTGGTTGGTGGGGCATTGAAGCTCTTCTGATGACCGTCCTGGGGCTGGGGATGATGATCCGTTGGATGCAGTGATGGTTGCTCTGGAAAAATATCCAAATTCAAAAATGCTTTATTTTGTAGGTACACAGGGTACACTTAAAATATGTATATTTAAAGCTAGCGCTTGTTCAAAAGGCAATTTTCCCCTGAGAAGAATAAGCAAGAAATAATAAAAAAGGATTTTATATTACATAAAGGCACAATAATTTTTCATTATTAATTGTGAAATAGCCTGGCATGTGAACGAGCGATGTTTATCATCTAAATAATCTGATATTTTATAATATGCTTTCTTTATAAGTTTCAGTTCTATAGCATCTTTAAATTTATTGAAAGTAAAATTTTGTATATCAACAGGAACCTTATTGAAAAAGCGTATACATAACCTTTTGAATGAATGACTGACTTTGTGGAGGCGACTTATGTGACCTGCAAGTTTATCTTTATTTCTAGTATTGACATCATGTTTATCACTATTTTTCCTAAGTGAAGCTATATTTTTATTGACATATATTAGATTTTCAAAAATGTACTGTGACGAAAAAATTACAATATTATATCTATCTCTAAGTGGCACTGCAGGTCTCAATTGATAGATCGCGCGGACGGCTCGTTTTTGTAAAACAAAAAAGAAACTTCCTACCACGTGCGACCACCCTGTGAAAGAAACCTTCAAGAAACGAGCCTACACCTTCCCCAAAGGCGGGCAACGCATCTCTGACCCTTTTGGTGTTGCGCGTGTCCATGGGCGGCGGTGATTGCTTTCCATCAGGTGACCCGCATGCTCGTTGGCCGCCCCCTTAAAAAAAAATTTTTTCCCCACAGCAAAACCGATACTTTTATCTCAATGAAGTGAGTAGTTACAGGGAAATAAACAAGTTACACATATAAACGGGTTTAACGCAAGCGAAGCCGCGAGTTAACACTAGTTAGCAATAGATGAAGTTAATGATAATGTCTGTAGTGTTTGTAATACATCGTAGAGACGTCGATGTTCGGGCGAGTGCCAACGCGGACATCTGTCGAGTGTCTGCCATTGTGGCCAATTAAAATCATTCGCAATTCACTCTTCTAAGATGTAAACAAAAGATTTTTCAATACACAACAGGTTAGCACTTGACCTCAATCATACTTGATGTTAAGTGAAGATGAGGTCAAAGGTGGAAGCGTATATACTGATCCGGAAACCTCAACTTATTTGGGGAACTAGCTATCTTATGTCGGACAACCGGAACACACCAAAATTTCGCGACATAAATAATAACATTTATTATCAAGCAATAGGGTCCATAGATAAATACCTTACAGACTAACATACATAATAATGGAAACAAGAATTTCTAAGCACGTATCGTTGTGCCGTCGTCCTAATTCGCAGGTTTCCACGAAACCGCCGAACTTTCGAAACTGTGCCATCTCTTCACCTTTTATATGCCTACCAAAACTTTATTGCTGCAAATAGTCTTTATATTACAAATTATTTTGGAATGTATTGAAGTAACAATAAAGAGCAGTATTACCCTTCCATAACATAAAAATAAATTCAACTTCATTGCTCATGTTCACTGAACACGTCGTCATGTTATAAATGGCAAGGATTTCTAAACGCGCGCCGTGCAATGCTAATTATTTAGGTAGTTCCATTATCGTGAGTCCATCTGTTAATAATTGGTGATATTAAAATCAGCGCCATAGTGTGAGCCGTAGGCCCCTCGTCGGAGCAACTCATGCGTCTAATCGCGGTAATCTGACGGGAGCTATCTGCGACGTGTGCTCTGTGTTACAGCTGTATGATCATTGTTGTCTGACGGGAGCTATCTGCGCCGTGTGCTCTGTGTTACAGCTGTATGATCATTGTTGTCTGACGGGAGCTATCTGCGCCGTGTGCTCTGTGTTACAGCTGTATGATCATTGTTGTCTGACGGGAGCTATCTGCGCCGTGTGCTCTGTGTTACAGCTGTATGATCATTGTTGTCTGACGGGAGCTATCTGCGCCGTGTGCTCTGTGTTACAGCTGTATGATCATTGTTGTCTGACGGGAGCTATCTGCGCCGTGTGCTCTGTGTTACAGCTGTATGATCATTGTTGTATCTGCGACGCCGCCTCGCGCCGTGTGCTCTGTGTTACAGCTGTATGATCATTGTTGTATCTGCGACGCCGCCTCGCGCCGTGTGCTCTGTGTTACAGCTGTATGATCATTGTTGTATGGGTTGGTTTCTCTGTGTGCATGTATTCTTGAGAGTTCAGAGTAGTTCCCAGCAGAGTAGAATAGGACCACCTCGTCTTCTCCTGTGGGTGTCGTCAAAGGTGACCAAGGAATCATGAGGATTACTTCGTTAAAAACATGCTTGAAGGAGTACAAAGAAGAGCCACAACAATTGTTACATACTTCATGGATAACCATGCCTCGTTTCGTTCGTTCGGCTAACCTCTCTGGAGCAGCGTACACAGCGTACTGATCTGGATGTGACCTATAAAATCCATCATAGTCACTACAACGTGCCAAGCTTGAGTGGTATATTTATGAGGAACAAGAACAACAGATTAAGGGACACTCTATAAAGTTATCACTCTCACCAAGTGCAAGCAATCCTAAACACCACTTAACGACGTTCATGGTTAACTGTGGGAAAAGTCCGCCTTTGTGCATGGTTATAAGAAATTTGTTCTGTATTGATTATCTTTTTTTACAATAATGCGTTTACAAACAAACCATTTCTTATCAAACTGAGTAGTGAAAGAGTAGAACCAATTACTAAAGTTAGTGGTCATTGCACCGTCGGTGAACTCTTTCACAAATAGACTGGAAATCAACTGGACAAAAAAATCTGTAAGCCCAATTAAGATACCGTACCATGGAATATGAAACAGTGGCAAGGGAGATGTTTATGAATATTATATAAAATCTGAAACTAAGTTGAAAGTTATGAAAATGCTTCTAAAACTAACCTATGCAGAAACGGATCTATTATAATTATCGTGACTACATGAGTACCTGCATCATTCCATTCTCAGTGCCTAATTTGAATTGATTTGATCTGTAATGAGAGCAAATAAATAAATAAATTAGGTATCTTCACAAAATATTCCTCACTACTCCATGTAGGACAAATGCTGGTGTGAGATGTCCTCTAAGACGCTTAGTAAACACGTGTAATGAACATTTTTTAGATTTCGACATATTTTCATTATCATATCACAGATTTAGGAGTTCTGTTATTGGAGAGTTATTGCACGGGTAACATTTATATTGTTCGGTTTGTGTAGCAGCACATTGTTACATTGTAATGATACGGATGTACTTATTGTAAACTTCATAACTTGTAAGTCTTGTGAAATACTGTATTACTTACCTTGTGGATAGTGTCGTGGACTGTGTATATACTTAATACCTACAGAAAATGTTAATAATGTAACTATGTACACTGTTGTTAACTGTCCCAAATAAATAAAATAAAATAAAATAAAATAAATAGGTATTGAATTACACAGCACACATACAATACACCTGTTCAAACACACGGATACCTTCCCTCGTCCACCCTAAACATTTATCCTCCCTCACCTCTTACACAAAATCACACTTACTATCAATATCATTACATTATGTAACTTTAAGCACCTAGGTATAGTTAACCATATTATAAGTTTATTCTCTTGTGTTATTATGCCATGTATCCTATTTTTGCCATTCCCAACAATACAGTAAATTACTAGTTTGGGAATAGAAGGCGCCAGTACTGTTACTCAATTATTATTTGTAACTCAATTATTAATTATTATTATTAGATCACACATATAGTGCAATCTTCTTTGGCTGGTCAATAAACTATTTTTATTTATTTATTTACACGAAGTCGGTTGAAAATAATAACTTACTCTTACAGCAATCTTCGCAACTGTTTAGAATATTTTTCTGTTCATATAGTAACAATCAGCTGTCTTGATTTCATTTCGAGGTAAGCTTACAATTGGCTAGGGTAGGCACTGCTTTTCTACCTGTGTGGAGGGCACGCCACTGTATGAAGCTACATATGTATGTTGCAAGTTCAGTCAATCAACAAGTAAATAGAGAAATAGCAAATTGAAAGTACAGCTTAGCCTATTTTAACGAATATAATAAGATGTCAATAATATCATGCATAATTCTATTTTAAAATGTCAATTGTATCATGCTTTATTCCATGTATCTATCAGAGGACAGTAAAACCATTATCTGGTACATCTTTATCGCGGATACGGACAGAGTATCATCACTATCACACTATCTATTGAAATAAAATATTTCACTTGTATGGGTTCGCTTGTTGTACACTCAATAGCAATGAATCCGGCGCACAGTAGTTTTTTCGTAGAACTCCCAAAATTTTAAGATTAATCAATCTATTCGTATTGTGCAACATACATATCAATATATGAATAATAATTTATCATATATATAACGTCAATTAAAACAAATTAAATTACATACATGTAGGTTCAACATCGTGAAACAGGCCATTCGATAAAATGAAAATGAATGAAAATGAAAAATGATTTATTGCGTAACATTAATTCACGACAGTAATTAGTTGTTGAGGACCCCTATTAAGTAAATAAATACCTGTACCAGGAGTCCCCGCTCTTCCATAGACTTCAGTTACAGCAACATAGGAAAGTAAAAATACAAAAATCCGAGGTACTTAGCACGAGCCCGATAAAATACCTCAGTGCCTTAAAACAAAAGCCTTTAATCAATGTGTGTGTGAGAAACATCGTATCTCACTATGGGCCTCATAAGAAAGCTGAAGGTCACGCAACGGGCTATGGAAAGGGCGGTAGTCGGCGTTTCACTACGAGATCGAATCAGGAATATACTAATCCGTAAACAAACGACAGTCACAAACAGCCCAGCGGATTAGTAAGCTGAAGTGGTAGTGGGCAGGGCACACAGCTCGATGAACGGCTGACCGGTGGGGCACTAAAATTCTCGAGTGGAGACCTGATGAAGGTCGTCCGGAAGTTGCTGGAAGCAAGCCGCATCCAACCGGTGCTCAGAAAATCTTTGGGGGACGCCGAAATTCAGCTGTGGACGTTCTGTGGCTGATGTGCTGTAGTTCTATATCTTATTAACGTATTTGGTAGGTAACATGGGTCAGCGATCGGTCGGGTAGAATACATCGATACAATCGTTAACCTTAGAAATTAGAAATGTTACAGTTGTCGAATAGTTCTTTTGGGGCGTTTTTTATGTCGTGAGGAATATGTTGAAAAGTTTGGAATCTTCTCGGACTTAGCAAGCCGACTGTGGCATGTTGAAGTCATTTTATACCGTGTTTTATATTGATGAGCGTCTCCCAGCATTGGGAAGATTACGTCGCACATATTTAGATTTTCACTGTTATCTAATTAATCAATCATTTTAATAGAGTATGATATGTCACTGTGTCAGTTAGATTTCATCATAGTAAAAAATACATTCTGGTTGATTTATGATAAATTTCTTAACTGCATGAAAATCCAATGCATAAATAAACGAAGAAGTAACGGTGACCCGGATTCATTGCACCCCAGTGTAGTTGCAAACTTATTAGAAATATGAAACTTGTGGTTATACAGAGAGCGGTCCACTGTCATTGCGCTGTGATCGTATCTCGTCGCTAATTCAGTCTGTTCCTACAATAGCTTAGCTAACGAAGCAGTATGTATTGCTACGCACTGTATTTTTGTGGATATTTATGCGCATGTGTGAATGATGAACACCGAATCTATGCAGACATGTAATAAGTTTGAAGTACATTTTTTTTTGCTAGATTTTTAGAATAGGCGGTGCATGTGTTGCTCATGGGACCTGACGATGGGCTACCGGGGAGTCCTCATCCAACCTCTTAATGGCTTCTATGGGCATTATATCAACAGTCTTATGTCCCTTCTATTGACACACGGCCGCCTCTTATTTAATAGATGGTATCCACCAGCGGGTCCAGCTTTTTTATGCACAACAGGTTAGCACTTGACCTCAATCACACTTGATATTAAGTGAAGATGAGGCGGAAGGTCGAAGCGTACTGTCCTGGAATCTCAAATATTTGGGTGACTGGCTAATTTATCTCTGACAACTGGAACACAACAATGATATTAACATCGCTATTTAGCGGCAGACTTAGATAAGATGGTGGTAGCTAGCCAGGCGGACATTTAAAATGCCCCAAATCGAATAATAAACATGTACACAAGGGCGGTGCAAATATAATTCCAACATTGTTGATAGGTATTCTTTACTGCAAGTGATAATGAAAATGACACAACACTTGGGTGCACCATATGGTTGTTCATGTGTTTCGAAATAAGAAATTTACGACACGGGTGTAGAGAAAAAATTAAAGTCACGTACGTCATCAGGTACGTCGATCGACTGTTCATTTCTGATAGCGCACAATGCCCGACACGCGCCTGCCCCGCGCCGGCCACGCGTGCTGCTAATCCTCGCGGGCTGTATACTTAATTTGTCCTCCATTGTACTGACATCCCCCCTCCCCTCCTCCCCCTATAATAGATCAGTTCGCGGCTCGTTTGCTACTTTAATTGGCCGCGATGCTCTTTTGGGGCGAGCGCGACGGGCGTCGGGCGGATTGGTTGTATTAACGCTATTAGCGCGAAATGGGCTTCGGAAAATTTTTGTGCATTTAATTTTGGAAGGAAATCGGACAAGGGATCTCATGGGAAGTCTACTTAGTTATTTTTATTAATATTTTTTTGTATTAGTGTGTACATAATAAGTTAGGAGGTATGTATGAATCAATGAGGGGCAGCTGCCGCCCGCCCCGCGCCCCGGGGAGAGTATTAGTATTTAATAATATAAAAGATTAAAAAATTTAAACCGACTACTAAAAAAATTAATAGAAAATGAAATGGGAGAACTGCCGAAACGCTTATCTTTAAATGTGTCATTACAAAAGCTATAAACAAACAAGCATCGTAGGTCTAGGTATCTACCTAACCAAGAAACATAAGGTTCTGTTATGTGTTAAGTAGCCTATTTATCGATTAGTAATAAATAAAAAATACGTGTTTGTTTTCTCAAACAATATCGTACCATATAAATTGATTTTCCTGCAGTCGGAGGTGTTTATAATTTAGCGTCTTCATTGCATCAGTTTTGACCTCCGATGAGTATATACACACCTAGAGTGTTACAATCATAACCCTTCCTCCGTAGTCGGGTAAAAAAGTTATTTTATTGCAAAAATTGTTTGTATATTCATGAGCGTTCTCTCAGCCCCCTTTCCCTATTAAATTTTAATCCCGAGCGAGGCTTTTTTGCATTTCGTTGCATTACATTTTTTATTCCAGATCTCTTGTTTCGTTCTTAAAAATTCTGGGGCCCAAGGTATTGTAAAGTCTTTTCACGGGACCTGCTTACTTTCATTATGCAATTTTCAGCTGTAACGCTGCAGATCCTGGCTATACAGGAGTTGCAGTGGGAGGGTTGTGGATGTCGGTCGGTATCGGTATCATAAGTACATGCGTGTCCTTTGGTATCAAAACTAATTAAAAGTTATTTTGTATACTATGTAGAGAATCAACAATATTCCCCGGCAGGGCCAATCTACACAAGGAGTAGACTAAATAAATGGTTTCAGGGTTTCACGAATTCGATGAAAAGAAAATTTTATTCGTGTAATTCCTGTTTCTTAAGCGTCGGTGGCTTAGCGGTTAAGACGCGGTCTCCCAATTTGGGAGGTATGGGTTCGATTCCTAGGCAGGTCATGCACCAATAAGTTTTTAAATTTAATTACTTATGTCCATTTGTCCGACTGCTTTTCAACAGTGAAGGAAAACATCATAAGGAAACCTACATGCCTGAGAAATAAAAAATTGTAAGGCATGTGAAGTCCCCAACGCGCATTGGGCCAGCGTGGGGGACTACGGCCCATACTCGCTCATATACGAAGGCAGGCCTATATCCCTGCAGTGTGATGTTTACGGGCTGATGATGATGAATTCCTGTTTACTGGTGATTCCACTCCTAATTACGAATAATTTACTTTGTATGGGTAATCAAAATTTTTTTGATCGGATTCGACTATTGTTTTTTGGGGAAAGTTGTTCGTGATCAAGAGTGGCATCACCAGTGACGTCAGTATTACACGAACTCAAATCCACTATGTATATTTATTTCTTAATTTTAATATCAATTCACACAAATTGTAATAACATTTAATTAGATATTTAACAATCAATGTCATTTAATCTATGCCAGACGGTACGTACGAACACTCCAGTCAGCTGATATAAGAACTCCCGTATATGTCATTGACCTCCCCCTACTTACCTGTCTATCTCTAATGACTTCGTTTATTATCAATAAAATAATAATTTTTAAAATGAAAATAGTGTTTAAATTGTATTTTAATGGGCAGTAGACTACTAACTCACACAGTATGAGTTAAGTATCATAAAGTCGTTCAATAACGTTCTAATAACAATACCAACAGAGCGATATTGACACAGTGAGTTAATTAAATACAGTAATAAAATCTGGATTATAGCGACGACATCGTTCGGTTGGCGGCAGGTTCCCACAGCGACGCTCGCGCCGGCCACAGCCAGTGGGGCTACCAGTAGCACCACACCGCGGACATCGTTCAACTTTCATCACTAAATTCGAAATCACCATCGCGTGCGAATTTGTTTTCTTTTTGTTCCGTTTTCCTGTGTTGTTTGTTAACCCCCGACGAAAAACGGCGAGTATTTGATGGCGTTGTGCGTGTGTGTCCAGTCTTTGTTCAGACGTATCTCAGTAGTGCGTGGTCTGATTTAAGCGCCCTTTTTTTATTAAAGACTGGACTGACAAAATAAAAGAAATGTTCCTAGTCAGTTTTGATGAAAATTGCTTAAATTGAACTGGAAAAAAAAATTGTCTGTGTCATCTTATTTTAAACTTAAGATTGTTCGTATTCGCTGGAATCAGAAAGATTGGATAAAAAGGCGAATCAATGATTTTCCTTTGCGCATTCAAAAGCGTAGAACTGTTAAATTCCTCTGCCGGCCATTATTACAAGTTCCAAACCCAACAGGGAATATGTGGTTGCTACTAAAACCGCAACATAATTTGCGCTACTTTCATCACTAAATTCGAAAAAAATTGTACGGGTAATGAACATTTTTTTTTAATCTAATTGGTACTTGGGAGATGAAAGGAAATGAAAGAGACAGCACAGGTAATTTGACGTTTACCTCATGCTATGGACTGCTTAAAGGAGAGTCCATATTGTATTTTCATACTTTTCATCAAAATCTTCATAAACTTATTTCAAATATGCTCACATAGAGCAGAGCTTATTCATATAATTTATTTAGTGCTGCTGGAGGAGTACGACATTGGAACCTTCAAGAAACGAGCCTACACCTTCCTCAAAGGCCGGCAACGCATCTGTGACCCTTTTGGTGTTGCGGGTGTCCATGGGCGGCGGTGATTGCTTTCCATCAGGTAACCCGCATGCTCGTTTGCCGCCCCTCTTATATAAAGAAAAAGTTTAGGTATAAGAATATCATTCATCGTATCCTTTTACAGAAGGTTAAGGTTAAGGTTAAGGTTAAGGCTAAGGTTAAGGTTAAGGTTAAGTAATGCATTTCTGATCAATATGCATATTCTTTTCCAAATCATCCAAGTTTTGCTTCAGTAGTTTTGAGAATGTCTAACTTTCCATTTTGTAACCTAGTTGAGTTACTGGTTGTCCGCGCAATACAAACGTGACTGGTTGACGATTTGTAACCTAGTTGAGTTACTGGTTGTCCGCGCAATACAAACGTGACTGGTTGACGATTTGTAACCTAGTTGAGTTACTGGTTGTCCGCGCAATACAAACGTGACTGGTTGACGATTTGTAACCTAGTTGAGTTACTGGTTGTTCGCGCAATACAAACGTGACTGGTTGACGATTTGTAACCTAGTTGAGTTACTGGTTGTTCGCGCAATACAAACGTGACTGGTTGACGATTTGTAACCTAGTTGAGTTACTGGTTGTCCGCGCAATACAAACGTGACTGGTTGACGATTTGCAGCTCATCCCCTAATATTATTGTTGCGACGACAACTGGGGGAGCTCTGCTAATTGTTTCCTTTATTGACCCTCTGTGTCCACACGACCAGATTTATATTAATTTGTATCAATGCCAACCATTGTTGCCAATGACATTTAAAAATATTTTTTGAACTGACTCAGAGCTTTGTCATTATATGCGCTTCACTTCATCCACTGTAACTCAAGACGCAGCGAAAGTCTTCCAAACTGCATCTACAACGCCGTAAGGCACTTAGGACTCCATACAAGACTCCATGCATGCTAAAATCATGACTTGTGTCGCTGGGTCTTGTTTCACCGTATCTTGCATTTAATCGTCATATTCAACATCAGTCTGCCTCTAGTCCTCAGGTGAACATAGGCCTCCCCCACAGATTTTCATTTGGAACAGTTTCATGTCACCTGCATCCAGCTGCTTCCAGATACCTTCTACAAGACGTGTATGCCCCATATATAACGGACGGATCCTCATTGCCGAAAAGCAAGAATTCTAAATTAGCAGGTTTTTTTAATATCTGTTATGTTAGAATCGACCCTACATTCCTAGGTATGTAATGTCGACTTCGTAATGGAATCCAAAATGATAAATTCCTACAATGTCATAATTTCCCCTACATCTGTAGGTGGCTGTGATCGCTTACATCAAGACCAATTATGACAAATTAATGAATAAAAAATCAATATTGGAATGATCATGGGTGATACGACCTGGAAGAGGCTTAACTGTATACCCACTACACAGTTACTGCTGCACTGAAATGGTACAATAATTGTCACACAAATCGAGTCCAAAGTTCATCACTCTTCGTCAGAAAATATTCACAGGAGATACGTACATATGTACCTACATGTTAAGTATTTTATTCAAATAAATACCTCATCGGCTAAAGAGCTCTATATATACTCATACTGTTTAGTAGAGTACTCCCGACTGGTTCCCACGCAGTGCCAAGAGGGGCGCGGGGGGATGACTCACTGACACACTGGGCTCCAGTAACCTACTCGCAAGAATAACAAATCCTCATAATATAGCAAATAGAATGGTATTTATGTGTGCGTCAGAAGGAAATTAATTATTGTAACTTATAGACAGCTGGAATGCAGAGTAGGGAGAAAGTAAAGATAATTGACCAATAAGACTAGCAGATGATAAAGTTTGAGTCGATTTAAAATATATTATTAGACTTTACTCTTTTCGGAGGGTGGGAGACCCTGGTGACCTGTTGTTCTGTTGTAGTGTGATATATTTATCTAGAGTACCTACACAATTTTGGAGAGAAATAAATGATATATTGATTGATTTAAATGTTCACGTAGCAGAACAAGTTCCTGAAGTCGGTTAACAACCTTATTAGACATGGAGTACTGTTGCTGCCGACTAAGTTACTCCATCTCCCATCGAGCCGTATTTGTATAACGTATGGTTACATTATGATTAAATCAGGTACAGTCATTCTTTGCAGATATTTTATGAGAACAGAGCCACAGGGATTACCAAACATATTACACGCTCTGACGCGGTCCGAACCTTGCCAAAAACTTCGGTCTTCACTCGATGTTCGCTGGCACATAATGCGACACTGAGACGATTAGTTAATTTGTTGGTGTTGCTTGTTTGTCGCTGCCTCGGGATAATGTTTGATGAAATATTTGTAATATCTGTTACAACACCATGTATAAAGTGACATGTGAAGACATGAAGCGAACATGTTAATACTACAACGAATAATGTTGGTTGTTAACGTTGTTTGTAACTTGTATATTTGATATAGCAAACATTAACACTTTTTAGAATATGCACTTAACCTGCAACTCGTAGGACAAAGTAACTGAAATAAATCAGAAATAATGTAAATCACCTGTATAGACCTGTATCTGTCTAATCCGTCACCTTACATGCCCCTATCAGCCAGTGTGTTTCTTTGGATCAAAACTTGAGAGTTGTGTTTAGTAATCTTTTCATAATAATGCACATTTCTCGACTCTCGGCAAATATTTACATTTTATTTTTAGCTCCTGAACTGGCGTCCAGATCTACATCAGCAGCGACAACACGTTTCTCTTTCCAATGCCTCGATATTGGAATTAAAAACCCAGTAGTGACTGTCTTTCACTTTGCTGTCAGTAAATGAAGCAAGCAGTTTAAATAAAGCTTTAGCTCCAAAAAATTTACATCAAGTGACATGCTATCTTATGAATCCTTCTGAAATTGCACACATCTGAGACAACTCCGCACATATAAATATACTATGAACTTCAGCCAATATACTGTTGTACAATCAACTGACCTACTTGCTCATTTGTCATACTATATTTTGTTTAGGATAAATTGGAGACAAGGTTGATGTGGTGCGGTCGAGCAAATAGTCCCAGAGAAGGCATTTAGTGCTGGTTTTGGGGATAAGGACAATAGAGAAATGAATACCTCTCGCGCTTTTATTACTCCTAAGATGAAGTGCTGGATCATTTCAATCATTTTGTCATAAATTTTGTCATCCTTACATCAGAAAATCTACTTAATATACACTACAAGACGTAGACCGCGGGCTAACAAGTACACGCTCGTAGTGCGCAGTGTCACGCCCGTCGCTTCTATTTCTGTTCACGTCTCCTGCGACGACGACGGTACACCGACGACGCCATGCTCTCAATATGAACTTGCTCCAATATCAAACTTAATATTACAAATGCACAACTTCTGCTATTTGCTGATTCGGATCATGCTTGCTTACACACGAGCAGGTGATGACCTGAAGTAATACATACGATTGTTTTAATGCCGATTTTACAATTCCCTCGGGCAGCATCTAGGGGTGTATTAATAAACCGTTCTCCAGATTAAGAATAGTTTTGTGACCGGTCTCAAGTAAACGTGTTGATTAATAAACCTTACTTGGGACCTGAAATGCACGTGCATACTCAAGCAGTACTCACTTGAGACGTGCACCGAGTTTCACGTATTAATAAACGAAAGTCAAGACTATCATTCATTCTCCGCTGAGGCGAATACTTGAGAAGTGATCTCAGCTGAGTAGGCCTCAAGATTGGTTTATAAATTAGCACGGAGCTTGAGATAGCGTCAACTGCTTAAGACGCTTCTCGGGTGATACAGCCTCAAGACTTGTATTGAGATTGGATTATTAATACGAGCCCTAGTATACCAATAAAAGTGGTCTCTAACACTGTCTACACACTAAGCAGCTCTCTAACACTGTCTACACACTAGGCAGCTCTCTAACACTGTCTACACACTAGGCAGCTCTCTAACACTGTCTACACACTAGGCAGCTCTCTAACACTGTCTACACACTAAGCAGCTCTCTAACACTGTCTACACACTAGGCAGCTCTCTAACACTGTCTACACACTAAGCAGCTCTCTAACACTGTCTACACACTAGGCAGCTCTCTAACACTGTCTACATACTAGGCAGCTCTCTAACACTGTCTACACACTAGGCAGCTCTCTAACACTGTCTACACACTAGGCAGCTCTCTAACACTGTCTACATACTAGGCAGCTCTCTAACACTGTCTACACACTAGGCAGCTCTCTAACACTGTCTACACACTAGGCAGCTCTCTAACACTGTCTACACACTAGGCAGCTCTCTAACACTGTCTACACACTAGGCAGCTCTCTAACACTGTCTACACACTAGGCAGCTCTCTAACACTGTCTACACACTAGGCAGCTCTCTAACACTGTCTACACACTAAGCAGCTCTCTAACACTGTCTACACACTAGGCAGCTCTCTAACACTGTCTACATACTAGGCAGCTCTCTAACACTGTCTACACACTAGGCAGCTCTCTAACACTGTCTACACACTAGGCAGCTCTCTAACACTGTCTACATACTAGGCAGCTCTCTAACACTGTCTACACACTAGGCAGCTCTCTAACACTGTCTACACACTAGGCAGCTCTCTAACACTGTCTACACACTAGGCAGCTCTCTAACACTGTCTACACACTAGGCAGCTCTCTAACACTGTCTACACACTAGGCAGCTCTCTAACACTGTCTACACACTAGGCAGCTCTCTAACACTGTCTACACACTAGGCAGCTCTCTAACACTGTCTACACACTAGGCAGCTCTCTAACACTGTCTACACACTAAGCAGCTCTCTAACACTGTCTACACACTAGGCAGCTCTCTAACACTGTCTACACACTAGGCAGCTCTCTAACACTGTCTACACACTAGGCAGCTCTCTAACACTGTCTACACACTAGGCAGCTCTCTAACACTGTCTACACACTAGGCAGCTCTCTAACACTGTCTACACACTAGGCAGCTCTCTAACACTGTCTACACACTAGGCAGCTCTCTAACACTGTCTACACACTAGGCAGCTCTCTAACACTGTCTACACACTAGGCAGCTCTCTTTATCTAACACTGTCTACACACTAGGCAGCTCTCTTTATCATCTAACACTGTCTACACACTAGGCAGCTCTCTTTATCTAACACTGTCTACACACTAGGCAGCTCTCTTTATCATCTAACACTGTCTACACACTAGGCAGCTCTCTTTATCATCTAACACTGTCTACACACTAGGCAGCTCTCTTTATAATCTAACACTGTCTACACACTAGGCAGCTCTCTTTATCATCTAACACTGTCTACACACTAGGCAGCTCTCTTTATCTAACACTGTCTACACACTAGGCAGCTCTCTTTATCTAACGCTGTCTACACACTAGGCAGCTCTCTTTATCTAACACTGTCTACACACTAGGCAGCTCTCTTTATCTAACACTGTCTACACACTAGGCAGCTCTCTTTATCTAACACTGTCTACACACTAGGCAGCTCTCTTTATCATCTAACACTGTCTACACACTAGGCAGCTCTCTTTATCTAACACTGTCTACACACTAGGCAGCTCTCTTTATCTAACACTGTCTACACACTAGGCAGCTCTCTTTATCATCTAACACTGTCTACACACTAGGCAGCTCTCTTTATCATCTAACACTGTCTACACACTAGGCAGCTCTCTTTATCATCTAACACTGTCGAGCTGGGCAGCTCTCTTTATCTAACACTGTCTACACACTAGGCAGCTCTCTTTATCTAACACTGTCTACACACTAGGCAGCTCTCTTTATCTAACACTGTCTACACACTAGGCAGCTCTCTTTATCATCTAACACTGTCTACACACTAGGCAGCTCTCTTTATCATCTAACACTGTCTACACACTAGGCAGCTCTCTTTATCATCTAACACTGTCGAGCTGGGCAGCTCTCTTTATCTAACACTGTCTACACACTAGGCAGCTCTCTTTATCTAACACTGTCTACACACTAGGCAGCTCTCTTTATCTAACACTGTCTACATACTAGGCAGCTCTCTTTATCTAACACTGTCTACACACTAGGCAGCTCTCTTTATCTAACACTGTCTACACACTAGGCAGCTCTCTTTATCTAACACTGTCTACACACTAGGCAGCTCTCTTTATCATCTAACACTGTCTACACACTAGGCAGCTCTCTTTATCATCTAACACTGTCTACACACTAGGCAGCTCTCTTTATCATCTAACACTGTCGAGCTGGGCAGCTCTCTTTATCTAACACTGTCTACACACTAGGCAGCTCTCTTTATCTAACACTGTCTACACACTAGGCAGCTCTCTTTATCTAACACTGTCTACATACTAGGCAGCTCTCTTTATCTAACACTGTCTACACACTAGGCAGCTCTCTTTATCTAACACTGTCTACACACTAGGCAGGTCTCTTTATCTAACACTGTCGAGCTCGGCAGCTCTCTTTATCTAACACTGTCGAGCTAGGCAGCTCTCTTTATCATCTAACACTGTCGAGCTAGGCAGCTCTTTTTATCATATCAATTTAAGTAACCATATTGTAACATGAATATAATATTGGATTTGCGACCCAAAGTACGTTTCCCACCGCAAATACATTATATACATATATTATACAGATATCTGTATATATGATTCACAGATACCTGAGAAAATGGGTCTTATTGATAAAAGGGCCCATTTCCACTTAGTTTTGGTAATCCTTATTACGTGTCGGTGTAGTTCTATTAAATCTAACTAAACTGTCCTGGAGGGCCTAGTACTTGTTATACAGGGTGAAATGTAATTAATGTAATTCCTGTATACTGGTGACTCCACTCCTGATTACGAACAACTTTCCCGAAGGAACCATCGCTCAATTCGATCAAAAAGTTTTCTATTACCCATACAAAGTAAAGCATCCTCGTCCCTCTGCATCCTCTATCGCATATTTCATGGGAAGTGTTCTGAAGAACTGTTCAATTTAACCGATACACTTCTCGCCGAAAATTAAAATTCCATCCACATCACCTTAATGAGTGGAAGTCTACCACTGTACGTTTCTCAAGAAACTTCTTACCACGTACGACCACCCTGTGGAACGGACTTCCTGCAGCGGTATTCACGAACGAGTACGACATTGGAAGCTTCAAGAAACGAGCCTACACCTTCCTCAAAGGCCGGCAACGCATCTGTGACCCTTTTGGTGTTGCGGGTGTCCATGGGCGGCGGTGATTGCTTTCCATCAGGTGACCCGCATGCTCGTTTGCCGCCCTCTCATATAAAAAAAAACCATTCTGAAACCACCTTTAGTATGGAAGTCCAACAATTTTCGGCTGAATCCAGCTATGGTTCCTAGTAGAAAGTTGTTCGTAATCAGGAGTGGAGTGACCAGTCGAAAATATTCGGACTTTCATACTGAAGATGGTTTCAGAATGATTTACTTTTTACTTTAGTAACTTATTAGCAATCTGTGGTATGGGTAATCGAAAATTTTTTGATCGAATTTGACTATGGTTCCTTCGGGAAAGTTGTTCGTAATCAAGAGTGATGTCACTAATTATTAAAATTACTCGAATTCAAATTCACCCTGTATAATCCTTGTACGTACTATGGAACAAACAGCCCATCTCTCAAAGCTATGACGTGGCGTAAGAGTCAGATGAACAAAGATCTCAAAGGTTGGCAACGCATGAGCTTCCACGGAGTTGTAAATATTCTTGGAGATTGATGACCGATGGACTCTAATAGTAAAGAAATAAAATGTTAATGGTAGACTCTGAAGTGGGCGACGGATACGACGAGACCTCGAACAAGTCGCAAAACGTCATTTAGAAATACCCTTTTAACCTTTCAAGGATATGAGGAGGTGTGTCCAACAAGACTAGTATTGCATTTGCAACCGAAAGTGGCTTGGTCAGATCGGTATCCAGACAATCCTCGAATCAAATATCCGGCCTGTAAAAAGCACTACATAGCAGCAGCCTCGGGTTGCAGTAATCGCATGCTGCCAGATAATGAGCGGGCCGAAACTTGTCGTATAATGTAATTAGTGACTCTCACACTTCGCCGCGACATCGTTTTAATTTTAATATTGTAGGTTAATATATGTTTTGCATGGAATGTGGAGTGGCCAGAAAAAATCCCAGAGTGGACTTAGCGATGTCACAATGAAGAATGCGAAGTTTAATCATCATATCAGCCACGTTCTGTATATAGATTTCAGAGCAACCGGCAGGAAGCGGTTTGTATCCAGCGACTTCCCTAATCTTTATCATGTCAACCGTCCACCTTGTGGGCAGGTGGTGGTGACTTACGTAAGTCTACGCATCTCTTCGTAAATATAAATAAAATAAATAATAATTATAAAAATATGTCTTTTTTTTTGTGTATGACGGGTTCGTACTTTACCTCAATCACATCTGATGTTAAGTGAAGATGAGGTCGAAGGTGGAAGCCTTACTGACCCGGAAATCCCCACACATTTGGGGGACTGGCTATCTTATCTCTGACAACCGGAACACAACAATGCTATTAATATTGCTGCTTGGCGCCAGATTTAAATAAGATGGTGGTAGCTAGCCAGGCAGGCGCTACAACCAAACCGAGTACTTAAACATGTACCCCGCTGGAGATCAAACCCGCGAATGTATAATTAATATTAGTTAATTTAAATAAGTGGTATCCTTTTACCACACCTTTTACCTACCAGCTATATTATACTATAGATAAAAATAAAAAAAAGTAAAATATCATCACAGTTACAAAATTAGTGTGTACACAAAGTTTAAAATTATAATAAAGAGGCTATCAGAAATTGCAGCCGTCAATTTACCTGAAAGAACAAAAATTCATGTGTAAGTGAAGACAAAAAGGTTGAGGATGTTAATTCATTGAGGATATAGAATGTACTGTAAACCAAAATTACACCAGCCTTTTCAAAGAGCCTTGCATATAATAGGCGGTTTTAGAGGAAATGACCTCTGCCTCAAAGGAACTTCCATAAAAGTGATCGCTCGCGGAACGTAAACATTCGCTTACACAACTCATCGCCTTCGCGCGACAGAAATATGCTATTGACTAAACGACCACGTGCGGACAGCCATACTGTACCGACAGCACCGATATAGCCAGACAGAGACGGAACACACTAACGCCTACATCAGAGCGGGACAGAGAGGCTGCATCGCAACTCCATTTCTGGCGAAACTCTGCCGCGTAAACTACTAAAACAACTCAAGCCCCCGAAAACTTTTCGATGTAATTTAAAATGTAGCGAAAGATTATAGGGGTGGTATTACAGTGAGCGGCTTACGCAGAGTTATTTCAGGATTTACACAGCACGGAAGAACAAATTTCATTTCAACTGTCAAAAGTTTAGAGTGCATTTTAAATATTGCGTCGTTGTCGGCGGGGGCGCTCTGTGCTCACAATATTAGCTCATCCCGGACGCAGACACGCGGGCACCGCTGTGTCGCCGACTGTACCGCGGGAGACACCGCTACGGCGACTGTGTTCGCTTGTTGGAATACTCCGGTAGGCCCATGAGAAGCAATTTATAATAACACGCCAGGTAAAATAGAAAAATCCGACATTAGCATCGGTAACGATGGACTCTATGTGGGAGGGTTAAAGTCTGTTATCGAATGGTATCGCGTTGTTGAGAGGGTATTAATAGAGAGTTGCAGAATGCGCGCGAGAGACGGCTTATTTGGTGAGAGAGGTTCGGGCGGCTCGCGGTGCTGTATGGGAGCCACTGAAGCGAAAATAATCAGAGTAGCTACTTTAGATATTTGTACTTTAGAATTAGCTGATTCTGGCCAACTATCAAAATCAAAGCCAAATTTATATGCTCCGGTCACAGATAAGAAAACCAATGAAATTACAAGTAATAGTTATGTTATCTCTAACCACCCCATTTTCAATAGCGGTTGTGAGTGTCGTGACTTTATGTTTGAATAACTGTGGGTATTGGTCTTGTAGCACTTTAGATGGTTGACTAGCAATTTTATTGGTTTTCGTACCTGCCTTTAGTACAGAGATAAGATAACCTGCAAACTGATGAGGACCAGAATATTAATTTATGACTTTCCTTGCTCACGTATCTAAAGTAATGAAACGCCAACTCATTTAACAGTATTTGTACTACTAGTATCTATTGATGCTCGACCGTAGCTACAAACTATATAATTGATTTGATAAAGTGTCGATTGTGTTTAGCGTAAAGCCAGATTTTTTGTAAATAATACGATATGGCGTAACGTAAAATATATTTTAACGCTACGCATTCCAATTACAATAACTATAAATTGATTGAAAATCCGCGGGAAAACAAATGATTATACTTGTAGGGGTTGTAACTAAAAACCAGTGTTTCGCTCTTTAAGTGATGTGCCACACTGAGTTATAACCCATTTGGGTTACTGCGGCACACACTTTCACTTTGTATTTTGGTCTGTTTCTTTAAGGTCATATTAGCCTTTATTGAAACCCGGAAAAGCTCCCGATAACCTGGAAAATGTCCGTCCTATCTCCCTACTGTACATACTGTAAATGGTGGGTTGGGAAAGTCCGTTAAAAAAACCTTACCTCGTCACATTAGATCTGGACGCGATGGTAAAATTAAAACAACGTATCCAGAATAAGAATATGTCTAATGAAATAGATAAACTTAAAAAAAGGACAAGCAGGAGGTATAAGATGCAATTTTTATATCTAAAAACACAGAAAATAAGGTGTCATAGAAATTAGGCATTTTAAAAAAACTTTCGACTGGGTTAAAATTTGGCAATTTTAAAAAATAAGTCTTAACCAATGGTCGTATCGCGTTCAGGTAGAGTTCAAAGTACAATCATCCTTAAGTAGAGGTAAGGACATACATTTTTAACATTATCTACATTATATCAAGTTATGGATAGTTTTAGATACGTATAGGTTCAAACTAGTTAGCAAGTTACACTGAATAACTTCACAGCTGGGAAGTCATTTATGGAAAAGGATACTGATGGCAGGACACCAAAAGTCACCACAGACTTAGCTGACGCAATCTTCCGATCGGATCTCTGTCCAGCTATTGCATGTCAGCAGCCCTCGTCTCTGGCGGCCCAAATGTGTTGGGGTTTCCGGGTCAGTACAGCATCAGCTGTCATTGAAGTCAAGTACCAACCCGTTGTGCATAAAAAAAATCTTCCAAGCAGACAGACTTAAGTCCATAAACGACATACAGCAACGATCTCAAACTGAAGTGAGTGAGTATAAGGATATTTTTTTTTCTTTTTATGCACAACGAGTTGGTACTTGACCTTAATCACACTTGATGTTAAGTGAAGATGAGGTCGAAGGTGGAAGCGTACCCCAACACATTTGGGTTTTGCAATGACATTTCTAAGTACAGAGGACCCCTTTGTTGCAGTCGTCAATGCTATATATTATGGTTATATTACTAAGTGGCCTGATCAAAACTTCTTAACATGTCAGATAACATTCTTTACAGACAAAATAACACCACTTGGAGAAAAACTAGGACGCTAACCAAAAAGAGCGATTTAGATAGAGATTAGATAGTCTTCTAATCCGCTGTTTGTGCAACTGCCGGACAATATTTTTTTTACGAATTATTACCTTGCAATTTACTTCTAAAACAAAAACAACAATTTTTCGTCGTTCTGATGAAAAATTTTACGTCGCTCCAGTACTACACCGCGAGCCGCTGAAACATCTCCTGAGAGCTAAATAAGGTGCGTACGAGTCGTTACTATCCGACCCACGCGCTGCCGCTGCACCAGCCTGCCTTGACCCCCAGCACTGGGCCTTTCCACCCCGCTGTGGCCCCCGGCTGCTGTGTGTTGCGGGGGGGAAGCCGGTCTGTGAGCATTGGACGCTGGTGGGACTACGCGTAGGCACGGCGACGTATGACGCAAGCGTGGGTGGGCATGATGAAAGATTGGTGACATCAAGGGCAGTTAATAAACTGTAATCTTTAATTAACATTGCTCGACATTAAGACGATTTCAATCACATTAGAAGTTAAGTGAAGATTATGATGGTAGGAGGATAACACCTCTCATGGCCACATCCACCATCTTGATTTTTAGGGCTAATTCTTAGGGCTAATATATATTTTTTTTATGCACTACGGGTTGGTACTTAAAATCAATCACACCTGATGTTAAGTGAAGATGAGGTTGAAGGTGAAAGCGTACTGACCCGGGAACCCCAACACTTTTGGGGAACTGGCTATCTTATCTCTGACAACTGGAACACAACAATGCTATTAACATTGCTGCTTGGCGGCAGATTTAGATAAGATGGTGGTAGCTAGCCAGGCGGACATATTAAAATGCCCTACCACGAACGAAAAAAGAAGAAGAGGTCGAGATCACAGAAATGGGACCCAGCATTTTAAGAGAGGAATTTGAAAAAGCGTTAAGATGTATTCAAAACGGTAAAGCAGCGGGACTAGATAATATTTACATTGAAATGATTAAATATGCAGTTTGCGACCCGTTAAAGGAAGAGATTTTTAATTTAATTCAGGAAATGTATAGAACAGGAAAAATACCTAAAGATTTTTGTTTAAGTAAGACCGTAACACTACCAAAAAAAGCAAACACACTTAAATGTGAAGAACACAGAACACAGAAGTATTATATCACAAGCCAGCAAAATATTAATTAAAATTATACAAAATAGAATTAGGCCGTTAACGGAACGATTTGTGGGACCGGATCAATATGGATTCAGACAGGAAAAGGGAACCAGGGAGGCTATTTTAGCAGTAAGATTAATAATAGACCGAAGGTTGGATTTTGACTTAGACACACATATAGTGTTTATTGATCTAGAAAAGGCCTTCGATAAAGTCAACTGGGAGAAAATGATAGAAATACTTATAAAAGCAGGATTGGATTATAGAGATAGAAGGATCATCTACGAATTGTATAAAAAGCAAGAAATGGTAATAGAGGTAGGAGAGGCAAAAGGAGAAGCAAAAATTAAACAAGGAGTAAGGCAGGGGTGTCCACTATCACCCTTGATTTTCAACATATTTATAGAGTGTGCAATCCGTAAAATAACAAATACAGAAAAGGGGGGTGTCAAAATAAATGGGGAAATATTCAAATTTGTACGTTTCGCAGACGATATTGTAGCCATGGCAGAGAGTAAGACAGAATTGGAAGAACTGCTTAAAGAAATGGACCTTATTTTCAAAGAATTTGGACTCAAAATTAATATCAATAAAACAAAAACTCTAATTACATCGAAACACCCAAAAAATAGCCCTATTACTCTAAATAGTACACAAATTCAACAGGTTGAATCATTTAAATACCTAGGCAGCGTAATTACTAATGACTCCCGATGTACGCCAGACATAAAATCAAGAATAGCAATGGCAAGACAAGCATTCAATGCAAAAAAGAACCTGCTCAAAGCCAGAATATCAGGCCGAGTTCATAAAAAACTTATAAAATTGTACATTTGGAGCATTGCTTTGTATGGGTGTGAAACGTGGACTTTAACTCTTAAAGACAAAGAAAGATTGGAAGCTTTTGAGATGTGGTGCTGGAGGAGAATGGAACGTATCAGCTGGACAGAGAAGAAAACGAACGAAGAGGTTTTAAATATAGTAAAGGAAAAAAGGAAATTGTTGCAAGTAATTGAGAATAGAAGAGGGAAAATGCTGGGACACCTTATACGACACGATGATTTCATCAAAACTATAATAGAAGGAAGAATAGAGGGGAAAAGAAAAAGAGGAAGACCGAGAATAAGCTACATGCAGCAAATAAAAGAGAAGTTGAACGTCGTGTCGTATCAGGAGGTCAAGAGGAAGGCGGAGAGCAGAGAGATATGGAAAAATCTCCACCGACAAGAGCATGGCTCTTAAATCAGATGATGACCACGAACCAAACCGAGTACTTAAACATGTAGGTACCCCGATCGAACCCGCGACCTCCGAATCGTAAACCCAATGTTGTTTACATTCAGCCACGGAGATTATACGTGACCGACACGCACTTAACCGGTTTTCTTATTGTGAATTATTGTCAGTGTGTTGACTACATGGGCCATGTCGGTTCCATCTCTATTTTCAGCCAACGTTTCCACTTCTCTTCCTGGGGGCATCCGCTCCACTTTACGACGGTTTTAAACGTCCAACGGAACTGTTGGTTTAGAATTAGTTCAGCTGATGTAAAAAGTGATATCACGCTATTTTCTCTGAACGATTAACGATCATCATCATTAGCCTATCTTAGTAAACTGCTGGATGTAATCCTCTGCTAAGGCCGATGGACCCGATCCTCGACTCTCAGTTTCCAGTACCAACTGCATTGAGCACAATTTAGCAAGTAAGAGTCCCATACTACGTTTCTCGAGACAGGTTTTCGCCTATGACTATCATCTCTGTGACAGATGTGGCTAGCTCTTTGCCACTTTGTCTTACTAGTTCTCTGAAATCTGTCAGCAACTCGCCTTATGGATGAGTCATCTAATTTTAATCTTACTCCTCAGAGAAAGTCCAACGTAATTCATTCGACAGCTCGCTTTGGGACTTTGAACATATGGACTTTTCACGTTGGCTATGTAGGTCATTAGATCTAACGGGGATACTATATTATACTATTATTCTGTCACACATGAGCATTAGATACTTTAGGATACTAATAATATTAAAATATTGTTTAAGTGATAAATATCCCAACTATGTTTTTATATCTATTCATAGTCATGATTTTCATTAAACATTTGTTAAACTACGGTTAACTGGTCGTGGTGCTAGTGTGCCACTCATGACGTGTACGATGCAATACCGAATCCGGCGCGCGCGTCGTTTTCAGCTGTTTCAGTGTGGCCGCCGCCCGCTCGCGGCGCACACGCTGCTCCATGTTTATCTTTCATCGTTTTAAATCTGGAGGTGTGAGCCCGGCCAATCATGGCCGAGCTGACTGAGTTCCCAGCGAGTTGGGACAACTGATCTGGACAAAATTGTGTACTTATTCTATGATAACAAAATCTATTGTGCAATTTACGCTAATCTAATCATACGTTACTGTGTTTACTGTTTCGAACCAATTTGATTGTAGTTGTATTTACTATTGGTGATAATGCTATCGGTAGCTAGTTTCTATTATCGTGTTAGTACAAACAGTCCTGCGTATATTTAGAGATGAGTGATTTGATAAAAATACGTCTGGACATCTCAAGTTGCCATTTTGTTTATAGGACATACGGTGACGATATTCTCATAGACTGATGCCAGATTATGTTTTATGATGGGATACGCGAGACCACGGTGTCACCTGGAGGGAAGTGACGATGAAGTCGATGGAGAAGCACGCAAGCAGAGTCCATCCTGTAGCCCATTTAACAGAAATTTTATTTGTATAGCGACATGACAATAATTCCTCCGCGTCGTCAGTAAACTTTGCAGCGTGATATGATACGATGGACAAATAAGCTAACTAACGTTTATTTTGCATTATTTGTCAATCGTTAGGTAATCTATAAATTTCATTTTATCCAACCAATCACTTCCAAGGTATTGGATGTCTTGAGAATCCTGAAATTGTATGTTTGACATATTTTCTTGTGGTTCTTCAATGAAACCAGTTATTTCTGGTATGACGTGATCTGCAGCAGGACTTCAAGAAACCCTAAGTTCCGTTCCAACATAAACGCTACAAGTTTTTCCACATTGTCTATTTTCTCATATTAATGTAATTATTCTTTTGCATTGTGTAGATTGTAGCGTACCTAGTAACTATGAGGTGAAATTATTTTTGGTCGCGTACATGTGTTGTTACTTCAATTGTTATTGTGGAGTCACGTTACTGGCAGAAATAGCTGCAGCGTTGTTTATATATCATTTGTAGTTATATGTGCTCTGTTTCAGCTTTGAAAAAAGAACAGAACCAACTAGTCTCTTCGCATGACTTGAGGGGATACGGAGCTTATGGATCATTGGACTTAGCCATCAACCAGCCTGAACGGTGTGGCGACTGGGGCAAATCCTCCCAAACGTTGCACATTGCACACATTGTCAGAAGGTTGTATCCAGCACTGGATTCTTATAGAGGGCTCTCATGTAGTTTACAACTGGCTCTATTTGTTGGTGAGTGTCATAGAGCGAGGAGAAACTTAAACTATAATGTAACTGTAATGGAACTTGGCAATTTTTTTTTTATAAATAAATGTCCGCCTGGCTAGCTACCACCGTCTTATCTAAATCTGCCGCTAAGAAGCAATATTAAGCATTGTTGTGTTCCGGTTGTCAGAGATAAGCTAGTCCCCCAAATGTGTTGGAGTTTCCGGGTCAGTACGCTTCCACCTTCGACCTCATCTTCACTTAACATCAGGTGTGATTGAGGTCAAGTACGAACCCGTCGTGCATAAAAAAAAATTATTTCGGACACTTATACACCAATCATTTAGTCCCAAACTAAGCATAGCGTGCTATGGATACTAGATAACGGATAAACATACATAAATATTTATATAAACATCCATGACTCGGGAATAAATGTTCGTATTCATCACACAAACATTTACCCCTCGCGGGATTCGAACCCGCAACCGTCGGTTTCGCTGACAGGGTCACTATCCACTACACCAGCCGGTCGTCAACTTCATGATCATGTTCACCATATCAGCCACAGGATGTCCACTGCTGAACATAACCCTCGCCCCTAGCCTTCCAGATGTCAAGCACAGTTTCGATTTTTTTTTAATCCAAATTAGATAAGCATTTATTTGCATCTATGTACACACACATAACTATTTTAAATGGGAAAGATTCAACTAAAATAATAAAACATAAGTACAGAAACATCAAATAATATTTGTGTGTGTAAAGGGGGACTTTACCGTATATAGTTAACTTACCGAACATTAGCACTAAAGGGGGACTTTACCGTATATAGTTAACTTACCGAACATTAGCACTAAAGGGGGACTTTACCGTATATAGTTAACTTACCGAACATTAGCACTAAAGGGGGACTTTACCGTATATAGTTAACTTACCGAACATTAGCACTAAAGGGGGACTTTACCGTATATAGTTAACTTACCGAACATTAGCACTAAAGGGGGACTTTACCGTATATAGTTAACTTACCGAACATTAGCACTAAAGGGGGACTTTACCGTATATAGTTAACTTACCGAACATTAGCACTAAAGGGGGACTTTACCGTATATAGTTAACTTACCGAACATTAGCACTAAAGGGGGACTTTACCGTATATAGTTAACTTACCGAACATTAGCACTAAAGGGGGACTTTACCGTATATAGTTAACTTACCGAACATTAGCACTAAAGGGGGACTTTACCGTATATAGTTAACTTACCGAACATTAGCACTAAAGGGGGACTTTACCGTATATAGTTAACTTACCGAACATTAGCACTAAGAAGTACGACTCTTCGTTCATGATCCGAACAGCCAAGGCATGGAACTCCCTTCCGGCGTTACTGGGCTCGCGTGCTTCATCTTCGACCACATCGTCACTTTCCATCAGTTGAGATTATGTTCTGACGAGTATCCAGTTAATCATAAAAAAAGAGGACGTAAAGCCGTTGACGTGTATATTTAAATACTTATTGCTACAAGATGCTCCACATTTTAATGTTGTTTCAGGGTTCCGTTATCAAACAAGAACCATTAGTTATATCTCTATCGGCCTGTATGTCTAAACTATTTTACTCGGAGACGGTTAGAGTTATAAAGCAAACTATTATGGTCGTGACATATATTAGAAAATTATTATGTAATCTTTAAAAAAAATGGTGTAAATAAAGTGGAAGAGAATTTTTTTTTATTCGCAAACCTTATGCAGCGGTGTCGTTGAACAGGTCATTCTAAAATATTTAAAATTGTTTTAAATTCGTTGTCCATACAAAGGTCTGTTCACGAATTAAAATGAAACTTTAAATTAATTGTTTTTGGAGTTACGTAAGTACCTACTCCAAATTTTTGAGAATTGACAAACTATCGATAATACCGACCTACAGGGTAGATAACCACACAGGGCACGTCGCACACAGGGCGGCTACCAGACCTGCCGTAGCTACAAGAAATCGTGCACATCTAAGTTTTGCAGAGTTTTATTGCATTCACATATGTTTTATCCCATTCGAGCCTCTTACGGATAAGGAACATAAATCACTACGAGGGCAGCCGAGGACGTAGTGGTATTACAACTCTCCGATAATGCAAAATAATTTCTCATTAGGGAAATAACTGGCTCAACTTAGCTTTAAGCCTAGGTATATTTCAATTATATATATACTTACCATTGAAATGAAACTGAACACTAAAACAAATAAAATTACATAGATAATTTGAATTTTGAGAAATATTTACTGCCTTTCGTGCCCCATCTCAACTTACCGCCCCGTATACTAGTTTTCGACTGATAGTCGACCAACTTATGACATATAAGTTGAGTCTGCAAAAATATAACTATAAATTAAATATTTGTGAAAACAACCGAATCATCCAAATATATCAAACAATAGTGTTTTTAAAAGCTAATTAAAACCTATATATGTTCGAAACCGCTTAACCAATTTTCATTAAGTATGATTAATAATGAGTTCCCTTGTTTAGGCTATTATATAAAAAAAACGCACTAAAATTGGACCACACATTACTAAGGTACATCCAGACAACGACACACACACACACACACACACACACACACAACGCGTCAAATATTTTCGTCCAGGTCGTCATGACATAAAACAACTGTAAGAATCACTCGGTAATGTAAAATTTATATTCGGACTACGGAACCTCACTGCGCGTGGTGAGACACGCACTTGGCCGCGATTTTTTTTTTGTTTTTATTCAGGTGTTCCTTACAAACCTTACAAATAGTGGTGTGCCGTTTCCCGCGATTTGTTCGATCCACAATGGCACAGCGGGCGACATTCGCTCGTCGATTCTTGCGGTTTTTTTCTTATTAGATCGTGTGAATGCGGTTTTTGGGTTATTTTTTGCTCAAATGGCCTCTATTAAACGTAATTATAAGGTCTGTACGCATTGTGCGACTGTATCGGAGCGGTGATGTGTGTAAACAGGCTCAATTTCGAGCTCTGACGGCTTCACAGAACTTTTGTATGTTTATTTGTAGCACAATTGTAATTTTATACCATTTCGATGGTTCGTGGTTGATAATGGGCAGATGGAGATATCATTGGTTTGAGATTTATTTCTTTCATCGATTCACAAAAAAAAATGTTTTATTGGGTACTCATTTGAAACCTCGTCATTGTATACGTCACATAACATATATATATAACTACTAGCTTTTCACCTCCGTGGAATAACTTTATCGTTTTAATCCAGGGTATGTTCTATCTATATACCGTATTTCATCCAAATCCGTTCATCCATTTCGCTGTGATTGAGTGACATACAAACATCCAAACTGTCATATCTAACTAATATTATAAATGCAAAAGTTTGGATGTATGTTTTTTTTTATTTTTTATTAAAAACTGGTTTCGCGTTTGACTACAATCTCACCTGATGGAAAGTGACGATATACCCGAAGATGTATCACGCGCACCCAGTAAATGCCTATTCACTCTAGACTTGAAGATCCCAAGGTTGTAAGTGTCGGGAAAAACCGACGCGGGCAGTGAGTTCCATACCTTAGCAGTCCGCATTATAAATGATGAAGCAAAGCGCTTAGTGCGGATGTTTGTTAGTTAATTTGTTTGTTTGTTTTAGAAAACCCTCAGCCGATTTAATCATATAACGGCTGATTAGCCTTGGAATACACGATTGTGAAAATAGAAACTTTAAAATTGACACAGCGGCGACTACAATTCTCTCTGTTTTCATGGCTAAAAAAAACAATGGCAAGAATACTAGTATTTCCTGTACTAGCTCTATAGCATTTTAAATATCGGCATTGCATTATCGAAATTAAGACGTCGTCTTCAAATTGTTTCACAATGTCACAGACAGACATACATATGAAACTCATAAGTCATAACACTCCTCTATTCGCGTCGCGTTAAAAAGATGCTAATTATCAAAAGATTAAAGGATAAAAGAGTAAAATGTTATAAGAAGGGTTATTGTTGCATTCCCCTGTTGGAAAAAATCATAATGTTATAGTCATTAGAGCGTACACGCTGCATGGGCGCACAGCCCTCGACGCCGCGAGGAGCTGACAAATTATCGTAAACACAATGAGGCGGCGCACCCCCCTCTCCCTCCGCTCACCATAACATCGGCTATTATAAAATATTTATATTTATTTATTTATGGTGTTGCTTGTTGTATAAACCCCTCGACAAACGCACAGGAGCGCGAACCACTAATTATATTTCACAGATGTTTACAAAATATGTTATGATAATAAAATGATGGTAGCTACATAATAAAGACCAAAGAACTCTTCTCATTATCGTGATCTTATTGACGCAGTTCTTCTTTATAATATAGTTAACAGTAACATCGATGCCCCTGCACTACTGTAGACGCTAACACAATTGCCGTAAGAAGCCATTATTTCCCATTCCCAAAAGGAGTACTAGTTAGTATGCGGGCAACGGTTTCATGTCAGAAAATGTTGATCATTGCAAAAATTACCTACAGTTTGACGGTTGATTACAACCTTCGCATTTTTGTGGAGGCACTCAAGAGTTGGTTAGCGTTTACTTGTACGATGATTCGAAGTTAGAAATGTTCTATCCGGGGTCGATGCCCCCGACTCTGGTTCGGAAACTTCGGCATTTCATAACTTCCATTCCACTTACCTAATATGCCCTATTTTTTTCCTTATGGTAAAAAACCTCATCCGGTATGTTTGTATAAAATTATTTACTATCCATCTTTATTATAGATATTGTACTTCTTCGATCTAGTTATAAAGTTGGCAAAGGTCTCTCTTATAGATAAGCTCACCTATGTAACTACATATGTTACCAATGTATGATGTGTGCGTATTTTCAATGAAGATTTCGTAATTTGATGGAATTGTAGTTTTCATCAAACTTGGCTTAATTATGTTGATCATTTGATGATATTTGTTGAACCCGGGCGTTTCTGAATTATCAACTTATTACAGTGTTTACTGGTCTGTAATGTCGCACTCAATTGCCGCGCTTGTCGCACTTCCGGTGACGCGTTGTGCGCGTGCGCCGATGTAACGTGCACTCCTTTATTCGCCCTTCTTGTTCGCTGTAAGGAATCACACGCTTCGTGTAACCGCATCGACACACAAACATACATTTGCTCTTATATTATATATAATATTATTATGATACCTTACAGATTACCTAACCCTTCAATACTTCAATAGTTTCATACAACAGATTCTTCGATTGTAAAACAATATTTACATATTCTGCACAAAAAAAAATTGTTGTGCGCGGAGGATTTAACCATTTATTTGACAGATACTATTCTCTGTCTATGTCTATTTATTATCAGCAGCCCTATTAGTTCTCGAGGATTCTAAGAGATGACGCTGTTTTATCTACTAAGAGAAGCAAGAAAAAGATTTGTTCGCGCGACCATATCTAATAGCATATAAATCAATGGTTTTGGGGATTTTCTAGTAATTGCTAATTATAAATACATTTCAACAATTATTTATTATTTTCTTGTTATATATATAGAATACGGCGACACACATTGGTATTATGTCAACTCACATCTGTGTAATTTGTTTTTGATCGAGCGGAAACCGTTCGCGATAGGGATCGGGTAATAAATGGGTTTATGATTAACTACCACGTTAAATATCCTAAACTGTTGGGGATATATTGTTACCACAACAATATTGTGTCGCTGTGAGTAATGTTGGCTTGACAATGGCCGACTCTGGGTTTCCTACGCAATATCGAATGCCAATACATCGAAATTAATTTGATCGGCGATAAGTAATCACACGGTAAATATGTGTCAATGTGTCATTACTTAGTTAGAAATGACATTAAATCAAAAGTTCGACAGATCGATGTGTCATTACTCAGTTAAAAATGACATGAATTCCATAGTTCGACGGATCGATGTGTCATTACTTCGTTAGAAATTACAAATCCATAGTTCGACGGATCGATGTGTCATTACTTAGTTAGAAATGACATTAAATCAAAAGTTCGACAGATCGATGTGTCATTACTCAGTTAAAAATGACATGAATTCCATAGTTCGACGGATCGATGTGTCATTACTTCGTTAGAAATTACAAATCCATAGTTCGACGGATCGATGTGTCATTACTTCGTTAGAAATTACAAATCCATAGTTCGACAGATCCATGTGTCATTACTCAGTTAGAAATGACAATAAGTCAAAAGTTCGACAGATCGATACCTCATTACTTCGTTATAAATTCATAGGTTTATATTACCTTGCACTTCATATTTAAAGAAACAGATCTAGCGCACTTAGGGGTATACTTTTAGTTGCGGGTGGCTGTACGAAACCCCATGCGCCATGCCGTCAGTCACATGTTCATTAGGAACTTAGAATTAGTTATTAACTTACTCATCAGCAACATCATCATTTCAGCCCGTAAATATCCCAGAGTAGGGATAAAGGCCTTCCCTCGTATAAAGAGGGAAGCCTCATATAGCCCACCACGCTGTCCGAATGCGGGTTGGGAACTTAACTTACTCATTCGACACTGGTAAAATTCGAAGTGTTGCCAAAAACTAAAGTATTGAATTGAGTTATTAACTTTAAAACATGAGATAATAGTAGCTTAGTAGCATTATCGTGGTCCAAAGCAATCCTTTATACTATTGTTCTCAGTTATCTATCACTTACTTAACTTGTGTTATCTGGCGATTATAAGATTAACTGTTGGAAGAAATATTAGATAACATAGAGATATAAGTTAACTATTTAGCGAAGTCCCAAGTAGCAGTAGCGGGGCGGGGGACAATGCTGCCGCGGCCGTGCGACTGTGTGGTGACCACCCACCTCGCTACCGATAATCCTGTTCAAATCCCCGCGCGAGGTGCACGAATGTGAACCTTGTTGTCAAGGAGGTAAAGACCGCTGATGCATGGGTGCGATAATGCGGATACACGATTGAGCGCTCAATCGGTGAGGGAAGTAAATATTTGCATCAATTAGCTGCGGTCTCACACGTTGTCGCAAACGTACAGGACAGCCGCAAGCAGTGACACATGTTCATTCCCGATGTGTCGAGAAGCTCTCCTCTCTCTCTCCCCTCCTCTAGCCATGCACGCACTAACCGAGCGTTCTGTTCTGCCGCGAATGATTTCCCTTTCCGAAGCGGTAGTAGCGTAGACATACTGACTGACAGAGAAATGCTTAAGCCCGATTATTGTTTCCAATAGATTAAATTGATATTCAACAAATGATATCATGTATCTTACGATGAAATGAATGCATGAAGTTTGAAGTTATACTCGTAGATATACTCCATGGAAGTGTACACAGCCATTGAATACATACATTGATCCTATCTTGAAGGTTTGAGTATAATCACAAATGATAACTGTTTTTTTACAAAACAATTTTAAAAGGAACGTGACTTAAGTTAAATTTTTTAACAATCGTACAAGATCTATCTAGACGGTAACTGTGTTTGAAAATGATCTTTAATACGTATGAAAATCTTGAATTTTAATAATTTCAAGTAATATTTAAATGGTAATTTGTCGTTTTGACCTTCAACTCCTTATAGAGGTAGAGTCGACACATCCTAATGATGAATATTATACAAAGGAAGAAAGAAATCTTGTACTCACCAATACCTAGCGAGATCGCCAAACTACGGGTTTTAGAGCCCTAGTTGTAGTAGCGACGAGTGCCACACCCACCTCCTATCAAATGCATTTATTTTATTAATCGCAGACAATCGTCTCACAAGTATTGAAAATGAAAAAATATTTAGTTCACAACAACAATAATGTTTAGTTCACAACAACAATAATGTTTGATTAGATGCTATGTTTGTTATACATGGCTTCTATTGTTGTAATGGTATAACTAGGAGTGATTGCCTGTGATCCCCACACTAGGCGGACCTGTACTAGTAAAATATTGAAGTTGAGTTACTGCTTCCCTATATTATCAATATCACCAACGTTACAATGGGGCGCGGTTCCGGCGCGGCGAGATCACATACCTTTATGTGTGTAATGAATATCGTTAATGCTGTAATGGAAACGTATTCGGAAAGGATATTGGCAATAAATGACTATAATAAGTGTAGTTTTTTTTTATTCATAACATTTACCTTAACATCTAGTGGGTTACAATGTGTATTCGAGGAGAAATGAATAAGAGTAACGTACATAAAAAAATATAAAGCAGTAGGAATAGAATAAGTGAATGAAGAATAGACATCCTTATATATAGTTAGAGAATAAATTTAGAAGGTATAAATGGGAAGGAGGCAGATGTGATCGATTAGTTCTCACTGTGATTAAGCTAGGATCATCATTGGTATTTTACACTGCCGTCGTCTACTGAAGGTGGGCTATTCACTGCGCGATCCTAATGGAAACGCTTGGACCCCAAACTTACCGCCGGTATACTAGGCTCACATAAATGAGCGAGAGTCATCACCCACTATAACCATTGCCGGGATCGACGATATTTTGCTGCCTTGAAGCGCAGCTACAAGGGTGGCATAACCGAACTAACGTCATTTCAGCACAGGGACCTTGAAAGTGCACTAGGTAATCCTGCTATTGCTACGTTCTTGGACAAATTAATTTCATAAGGCTAGCATACGGCAGAGCACTTCCTGATGCCTAGTACAGACGGTATCCTATCCTATCTTGAAACCTAAAGAGATGAGCAATAGGCTAACATAACCGATTAAACGTTACCTCAGTAGTATATATATAACCACATATATTGAAGGTAGCGGTGATCAAACGCGAGTGAATTGCTACCTTAAAGCCCAGATAAATACTGAGACATATGAGAGAATGGGTCCAGGATAGCTGGTTCAGCACGAGGCGATAATATCAACGTAACTAGGTTCCCAGGCTTATACAGAAATAAAAGTAAAATAAGATGAGAGCGTGTTGTGTATGTGTTAGTAGAACTCCCCGTCGGAGAGCTTGAGAGCGTAGAGATGCAGCGAGCGGAACTCGCAGTACTGGTTGGTGCACCAGCCGCCGTGGCCGTCCGTGCAGCGGCATGAGTCGCACTCGTCCATGTACTTCTCGCCAGGGATGCACTTGAAGAACGGGTTCTTTATCACTGCAACATATAGAACATAGTAGACCTGACCTCTTCCAGGGGGTTTCACTTCTTTTTAGTCTCCAAGCATCAATGCAAATTGATGTATAATGGCGTGTAAAGGATAAACGATATCTACCTAACTAGGATCAAGTACTTGAGACCTGCCTACGTGACTGTATTAACATCAAATTCTATTCTTATCTTCCTATATAACATCAGAAAATAAAAGAATAAAAAATCTCAGCTCAGGCAAATGAATAAAAAATCCAGTAAACTGCCAGCATAGGTGTAACTTTTCCAGTTCTGTAACGAAGTCTGTAACACTTTCAGGGCGAGTATGTCGTTGTTCAGAAGATAATAAGGACGATCGTAGTGGAAGTCCTCGTGACGTAGTCACACGTAAACCGGCAAAACGTTCAGCAATAAGTATATAGGTACACCCACTACTGGTATGTGGTAGTTTAACAAGGTCATTACTCATAGCTCTAATTCTACGTAGTGGATTGTGGTCCGTACCCTCTCTCAGAGAGAGACGTTGCTACAGTGGAGATGCAAGGCTGTAGATGTGAGTCCAGTACATACCGGTACACCTGAGGCAGGGCGTGGAGCGCTCGCACAGCGCCGTGACTGTCGGCTCGCAGTAGACGCAGGAGGGCATGGCGCGGCAGGCGCCCGAGTCCTGCATCTCGCACAGGAGGCAGTTCTTGTTCTCCGGCACCAGTGTGAGGGACGTCTCCTCCTCCCAGTACTGGTGCGGTGGCTTCGGCTTCACGAACTGAGACACCACATATCTACCGCGAATACAACCACTCTTTAAATATCAAAACTCTGAATGTTTTAAAAATGTTCGGACTGTTTTCTATCAAATATGGTGTTAATGAACCATCTATCAGCTTTGTCCATCATTCTCTCTGACAAACATACACCACACATGGCCAGAAAGTTTCAAATTTAGATAATTTTTTGGATCGCTGGCGAAGATACCAAAGTCACTCAACTAGTAGGTATCATTTACATGAATGATCCATCGCTTTTATTATAAACGTTCCACTCCAGAGCCCAAACCTTTGTTCACCATCAAATTCCTTGTCGTCTCAGGTCACTTTTATTTCTTCTCAACCTTGCAGGATCACGGAAAGGTTTATGGCCCTGTTTTATTACAATTACCTCGATTCGTTACAATCAATACAATAAACTGGAGTGTGTGAAAATCGGATTCTTAACATAGATGTAATAGCGTGTTAATAAAATAAAGCGAGGTAGTGTGGTACTGACGCCTGCGATCCTGGTCGGTAGATGGGCGGCGACTCCTCCCCCCCGCCCCCCACCGAGCTCAGCGTGCCCGGCAGCGGCTGCCCGCGCATCATGCGCCGAGGGTCTGCAATACAACAGTATGATTTTACTCTCATTTGGTTATGTTAGCCTGGTACTGCCTACCAGTTATTTAGTCCAATTAGTTGTTTAGTTATTTTAACCAGCAACTGTGGGATATATTTATGACATCAGCTTAGCTGTCCTAGGTTGTCATGAAAAAAATATCTAAGTAAGCCGCCCCTACTACACCTCTGACATTCGTTAGTTGTCCAACCTACAGCCGACACGACCTTTGCTCTACAAAATCGGACTCAGATTCAGTTCGTTCTACTCCTCTGCGGCTGCTGTTCTTCGAGTTCTAGAGTTTCCCACCAACTCGAGATTTTAATGACGATAGACATGGATCCATTTGTCACTTTTGAGTATAAGTGTGAATATGATAGACATAATAAATGTATATTGACAGTACAATCACGAGCTTGTCTGTTAACAGATAATGTAAATTTTGGTTATATAAATATTAAATAATAAATAAATAAATGCATTTAGAAATAGAAAATTTTTGGTATGCCTAATACTATTATGTAGGTTTATATTACAGATTTTTTTCTATAGTGTAATAGTATAGTTTGTTTGTTAAAAATATATGGATATAATATATGGATATAATATATGGATATAATATATGGATATAATATATGGATATACCACTTATTGTCCGTGCTATTATGAACTAAGGTGAACGACAGCATTGTATCTGCAAGCTTCTGACACGCTCAAGAAGTAGTTGTATGAGCGTGTATAGGTGTATATGCTCTATGAACCTTTATTTAACACTTTATTGTCTATAACTATACACACATGCATTAAACAAACAGGACAGAAATTACAATACACAAAAGGCGAGCTTATCTCTGTAAAAGATTTCTTCTAGCAAACCCTCGGTAGGAAAAACAATGGAAATTTTATTGTAGACAAAGAGCTGAGCAATGGTTTGATTATTTGATTAATTAGTCAAAAAATAGATAATCCTTTGTCAACAATCGAGATCTCACTGACCATCTGGGAAGGCCGTGACGGCAGCCAGCAGGCACAGCACCCGCAGCGCTGGCAGCATGTCTCCGCGAGAGTGCGCCACTGTGTGGGGCCGAGCGCCGGCGCCGTCCGCCTTAATTGGAGGCTGATTGATGGCGCATTGTTAGTGCACCAATTACTCTGGCGCCAATTATAGACCACGCAGAGAAACGTATACGTACGTATAAACGTATACCCGACTACAGCAAACCTAAAAAGGTTAAAATTTCTGCAATTTGTTTGTTTGTAAATTCTAAACATTCTATTGTACAAAAGGAAATATATGAGATCTAAATCTGACTAATATTATAAACGCGAAAGTATAGAAGTATGTTAGTTCGTTGCTCATTCACGGCGAAACGTTTAAACGGATTTGGATGAAATTTGGTATATAGGTAGAACATACAAACATAGCATATTTTTTATCGTGATAAAGTAAGTTATTCTACGCAGGCGAAGCCGACGGCGGAAAGCTAGTAGGTACGGTTAAGTGTTTGATATCGGCCTTAAAGATATTATTAATTTGCGCAATGATCGCCGCCTAGTATGTTAAAATTGGAATGCACCCTCGATGTTGTTCTTTTTGACCGCGAGCGGCGCTGGATGACCGCCCACGTCAAGTTTTCGAACCGCTAGTTTTCGAAATACTGTCATTACAATTTTCAAGCTTCATTTCACAGCAAAACCAGCAGCATTTTACCTGGTTCTTAAAGCCTGCGGGACCTTATACATGCGGAAGTGCAACTAGGAACTGTCCTCTGGAGCTGGAAGCTATCTGCTGGAATTCCAGTGCTCAAGACCCGTGTCTAGACGGCAGAGGTTCGTCCATGGAGGACCAGCAAGGTGAGTGCTTCTTAGCACTTATGTGGACTACCAAAGGCAGAAATTGCGTAGAAGACATCTTGTTGAACCCTCTGATAGCTTCTCGAATACATTTGAATAATATTGACCAGTGGCAAGCTATTGACAAAAACTCAAAATTAAAAGGAAGTTTTATTGGAGGTTACCTAGAAGAGATCACTTTTAGTAACAAGACAAGATAAAGGATAATCAATTGAGACCTGCGGTGTGTGTCACTTAGAGATAAGTTAAAGAGTATGATATTCTAACCTTTCCTTCACAGTCCATTCTTGAAAATTTTATATAATATATGTCAATAAAATATTGCGCCATTTAAGAAAAATAGTCATAAATTGATGTCAATACTAGAAATAAAGTTAAACTTGCAGGTCACATAAGTCGCCTCCGCAAAGTTTGTAATTCATTCAAAGAGTTATGTATACGCTTTTTCAATAACGTTCCCGTTGATATACAAAATCGTCCTTTCAATTAATTTGAAGATACTATAAAACAGAAACTTATTAAAGCCTATAGACGTAGTAATAACACAACATCTATTGTGTCTGGTTCAGTGTCCGTGAACGTGTTAAGAAAGCATATTATAAAATATCAGACTATTTAGGTGATAATCATCCTTGGACATAACCAGGTCGTTCGCACGTTTATAGACTATTTGACAATAATGAAAAGTAAAAATCTGTTTGTAATATAAAAACCTCTTTATAAAAGAGCAACCCCTCAAGTTTCTTGCTTGTTCTTCTCAGGGCAAAATTGCATTTTGAACAAGCAGTAGCTTTAAAAATGTAAAATTGACTATTTTAAGTGTACCCTTTGTACCTACAAAATAAAGCATTTTTGACTTTAGACCGGCAATTCTTTACTTTAAATATCCTTTGTGAAATGTAGTATCGTTTGCGGTATATTTTGTTTATATAGTTGTTTATTTAAAATTAAATTAGAAATACGAGTATAGAGCTGGTGCAGCTGGTCTGACAGTCCGTGTGCCCAAACTACTACATTGATTGGGTGAACCATCACCACCTCATGTCAGATTATCTCCTATATACAAGAGGCAGATGGTTCTTTTTCTTATTATGTATTTGTAGTAGTAGTTTGTGTAGTTTATTGGTGTTGTAGATCATTCTGCTGTAATAAACTTAGGTACTCTCACATCCTTCTGAGCTGGATATTATTCGAATAGTACAATTTTTTTTTTTTTTTTTTATTACGATACATTGTCATTACAGTAGAAACCAATGCAATAATGTACGAACCAACTAAATAGTATAATAATTACTATATAGTTAATATATAAAACAATAAAATTATAATTTAGGCATACTAATCATTAGCTACTTATATAACATACAACATATAGCGCGACTTTTAGTAGACAATGATGTAGTTAGCGGAAGAAATACCTGCTCCAATTCTGTCATCACATCAAAAGCAGCTTACGTCCATTTTCCAATCGGATCAGTCTCCGACATTGGCGTCAATTGGAAAAAATTATAATAACGAGCAAAAAGAGTCAAATTTCATAAAGGGCTCCCCCTCATGTGTGCCAATTATGTGCTCTCCCTGATCACACCGCCCCCCCCCCCTCCTCCTCCTCCTCCCCCCTTCCCCTCTTCCTCGCCCCGCCACCTCCACACTGAATTAACTACATTCCTACAACTAAAAAAATATATCATTAATGCTCTTAAAATACGCAAAGTATTTCAAAAAGTGCTTTATTGCACAATTTACAGATTCCGAGATATGGTCTATTACGAAAGTCTTCAATCAATGCGTGTTACCAGTGATGACTCTATGGTACCTACTGTAACATGGACTCTCATTATTGGGCCTCGTAAGAAAGTTCAAGGACATGCAACAAGGTATGGAGAGGCCGATGCTTGGCGTTTCACTACGTGATCGAATCAGGAATTATAGCTTGATGAATTGATGGTTCAGCAAGCACAGCGTAGATGACTGTGACGGAAGGTCGCAGACGCTGGATCCAACCGGTTGCTCTCGACATCTTTGGGGGAGGCTCGTGTTCGGGGGACGGTGTTATGGAGGAGCATTAAAAGAGTGCTTTCATAAAGTATTTGTAATGTAGAGCTTATTATTAACTAATCGCGACACTATCTGCCCTTCCATTTTAATTTCGACTGTTTATTCAAGTAGATACGAGTATCACATAGCACGCTAAATGCCGAGTACGTTCGAGCCGGGTGGTGAGTGTGTGTACGCGTTGTAAGGGCGCCGTTACAGTTTGCCGTCACGTCACGTCACGGCACAACACGGCACGGTAATCCCGAGGACGTCCACGGTATTATACGTCGCTGTTATAATTCCACAGTAAAATTATTTTTCATTTACGTTTCCACTGTGCAGACGTCATGCCCTCTAGAAGAGAGATATTATTAATTACATATTTGTGGGCAAAATACGACAATTTGACAGAGAGAGTGTGATACGGCGACGTCACGACATGCCGCCGACGTCGACGTACAATTAAAAGCATCTGCATACTATTCCTTACATTTAGAATAGAAAGCGTTTATTTGACACTGAACGACACAATAAATATATATTATTAATAGATTATTATTATTATTTGTGTACATTTGTTTAAGTATATATCATATTTAATTATAGGTTTTGTATTTATTTTTATCATATTAGATTATATATTTTATTATATTTATTTATATTATAACAACACCATAATTTAAGTATGTATGTCATCGACATGGTTGTTATTTTCTCTATTTATTAGTTGTATGTTTGTTTATAACTACTGTTTTTGTAAGTGTACTCGCTGTATACTTTTACGTTACCTCATCAATTTGTCTCCTTACTGAGGTTTTGCTGGAAGAGATCTCTTATAGAGATAAGCTCGCCTTTTGTATATTTTAATATTCTCCTGTTTTTTGTTTTGTTTGACGTGTATGCTTATATACAATAAAGTGTTAAATAAATAAATAAATAAATACATAAAAAAGCAACAGTAATAATAAGTATTATATTGCAAGTATTTATATTAATACTACAAGCAGGTACTAGTACTAGGACATTTAACATTATTCGTTCGAATACATCTATAAAAACCGGTCTTGGAAAGAAAAAATAAAAACGCGAATTATGCCCGCATTAATAAAACGCTCTCAAGACTACGATGAACATAAGTTGACAGTTGAGGTACTGTTGAAAAATAATTGAGCGTGAGAGTGGTTCTCAATCCTAAGATCGCTTCGACAATACGACCCTTAGAGCTATCACAATCGATGTCGTAAAGTGGTGTCGAAAGGTATCCACTCAGCACGAGTTGTTGTTGTGCTACAACGCTGATTTTCTGTGGAGTCTCGCGAGTCGTTATATAAGAGTTATATACGTAAACCTGTAACTACGATGCAATATCTGTACAATTAAAGTTGTGCTTTCCTATTTCATCGTGACGTCAAAACGTGCCGTTCCCGTGCCGTTCGACGGCATGTTATAAAAGCGCCCTAACGAGGGAACAGCCACCTGCCTCACTTCCTTATCGCATTATGGCAATAATGTCTAAATGATGACCGAGTGGGCACCGATAGCGCCTACTGGGCCTCAACCACCGACATATTACTATTAATAACACCAATATCGCGCAAATTTATGATATCACCTCGTTATTGGACGTATGTGTTTTATATAGTGACAGTTAACGTATGAGGTTAGGGAATAATTAGGTTTCTATGTAATTTTCCTGAAAACACCAATATAGATATGAGTTCATTACGCTTTTTATTGCAGGTAATCGATTTTAGATGACAATATTACACAGAATGACTAGAATTACAAAATGACTAAACTTAACTTGCAGAGATAAATGACTATTATTTTCCTGAAAACATGAATATAGATAGGAGTTAATTACGTTATTTATTACAGGTAATCGATTTTAGATGTGACAAAGTTGCACAGAATGACTAGTGTACGGTCAACGTCATCGTGCTGCACTTTTGCCGAGCTGACAACGCGCGTGTAACACGAATTAGGTAAACGCGCTGACCGGCTCGATCCGGCTCGGCTGAGCGATCCATAGGACAAAGGCGGTAATCCTTTGCCCTTATAACTAGAATTACAAAATGACTAGACTTAATGTGTCGAGAGATAACTATCATTTTGCTGAAAACACAAATATAGATAGGAGTTCGTTACGTTATTTATTACAGATAAATAAAATTGCACAGCATGACTAAAACTACAAAATGGCTAGACTTAATCTACAGAGAGATAAATGACTATGCTCGATGTGTGAGAGATAAATGACTACACATATATGTAGAAATAAATGACTACACTCAATCTATGAAGAAGTAAATGACTACAGAGGTAACGTAAGAAAATTAAAGTATTTTGTTAAAAATGAGCTCTTTCCCAGAATTCGTTTCATATTAGTGACACTATCGAAGGGCTAGAATGTGTGTTTTGTTTTTTTTTTCAAAATCAACAAGTTCGATTCCTGGCTAGGAACATCGATTTTTCTAAAGTCCAGTGATACAGCTTTAGGTTTCATCAAAGTCGGGTCCGAGACTCCTTTAAATACTCTCCGCTATTCCTCATAGTTTCGGATTTGCCCAGCCACGTCCACTTGAAAAATTAACCCTGTATACTTCTTCATTGGACCCAAAACATGCTCGTGTTAGTTACTAGTTACCTACTCGTATAATGAACAAACAACTTGTCAAGTGCTCGCTGTAATATAATCTAGATATGATTGATAGAGGCCATCAACGTTATTACCCGCTATCGCGGCCCGACCGCGCGGAGGGAGGTGCTGCGTTCGACCACCGACACGTGGCGGTTCACATCCGCACGTGGCCCGATAACCTGTTATAATAAGTTAACTATTAACCACTTATCTCCTCAGTTAACCTGGAGCGATGGTTTTATTTGTTAGGCTTGTTTGATATCGGCCTGTCTGAAGTTCATTAATAGATAACGTGAGCTTGTTGGATACGTTCAGCTACGTGTTTAGCAAAAGGACTGAGTTTATAATCACACTTCACATGAAATCCGTTAAAAGTTCACAGATGGACTAATTACATCTTTCTGTAGAAGGATTTAAGCGATAAGGCCGCCTAATTTGTAGTTTCTATAAGATATTTAAATGTACCTTCCTTATTCAAACAATAAAGCGTATTTGATTGATTGATTGATTGATTTACCCTAATCGCCACTGTGGGCAGACCAGTTAGCGATCACAGATTTTACGCTGCTGTCCATCACTGGTGTAACATGGGTACTGTATGTTCACTATCCCTTACTCCTCTTTTACGACACCCACGGGAAGAGATGGATACTCTGCCGGGAACGACTAGACCACGGAGTTCATAATAATCGTTTATTATAAATAAATAATAAATATCTATGAACATGCACACAGCGCCATCTAGTTCCCCCACTAAGCAACTAGACTTCTTGGTTGGTTGATCTACTAAACAAGTACCTTTTTTTTTGTAAATACATACAGAAATGAAAACCATCTATACCACGGGTACACATGTCCGTATTCATCATATAAACATATGCCCCTAGCGGGATTCGAACCCGCGACTTTATAATAAAGGAGTCAGTGTTTCCAACACCGCACCAAACAGGTCGTTTATTATTAACAGACTTCATAAAGGAGTGTGTTACAACGATATACAGGGTGAAATTTAATTAGTGTTATTCCTGTTTACTGCCGACTCCACTCCTGATTACGAACAACTTTCCCCGATTTTGGAAATCCAAATTTTGAAACCACCTTTAGTAAAAATTGTCGGCTGACTTCAGCTGTGGGTCCTATAGTAGAAAGTACGAACAACACCAGCCGATAATTATTGTACTTCCATACTGCAGGTAGTTTCAGAAATGTTTACTTTGTGTTCAGTACAAGGAGTAACAGGAGTCGACACAAGTGATACACACCGCGGTTATCAACGCACTGATTTAATGACATATGCATATACAGATATACATATATAACACTTTCTCTGGATAATCGAAAATTTTTAGATCGAATTCGACTATGGTTCCTTAGGGAACATTGTTCGTAATCAAGAGTGGCGTCTCCAGTTATTTACACGAATTCAAAGTCATCCTGTATTGTGTCCCATAAAAAATGTTTGTTTAAAAAGCTATGTAAATTGTACCCTTATTAGCGTCCGGGCGGCGGCGGCGATCCGATATAAACTTGGTGGACATAATAAGTGATGCTGGACTGCAGGGATAGACAACGGAACCTTATAGTACTCTGATAATTTGCCAATTTTTCGTTCTTCATTTAGTATGGTATTAGTAATTTAATTTTAATTTTAGCAATAAATAGGTACACCGGGATCCGTGCTTACTTAACTAAATACACAGCTAACTGCAACTATTTGTTATCCCGTGAGATTCCCACGACTTCCACCGACATATTACCTACATTACTAAAGCCACAGAACAAATAATAACAGGCAGTAAGCCATCTTCATACTTCTCACGAACACACGCGCAACTTATGTGCACTCCATGTGACTGTCCATCGACATTACGCATCTGCATCCAGGGAATATATTCGTTAACATTACTATGTGCGTTATGTCAAACTGCAATGATCCGTGATACGTATTCTATTTTGACAACGCACATGATACCTACGTCGCAAGATTACTTAAATATTTTTTCTTAATGCGATTGCCCCATTAGACTTCAAACATTCCACTGAGTCGCCTCCCGTCACAATAAGGGAATGCTTGGCTTAGAGCACGACGCAGGGCCCCGCGCCGGTGGCCGCACATTTATGACACAATATGAGTTAAGCCAAAGGCTACACAGGTTATTCAGCAGAAAAACAAATGATTAATAATTTAGTGCATGCGGAGTACATAATAACAAGGTATAACTATATAATCTTCAGATTTAATGTTGGGTCGATCTTCAAAAAGGCTATCAGCCAAGACTTCTTGACAAACCATAGTTAATCTTAGATCAGTTAACTCAAGATCACGGTGTAGTTGACTTACTGTTTATGTCATGTAGTGTGTTGTGTTGACTGTACCTCGCCAATGGCCTCCCGCAAACAATGACCGGCATTAGCGTCGACCCGCTGAATATTGCCGCCGTGCTGTACTGCGCTTTATGCTCCCGTGTGAAATCGCATAGCTCATTCACTATAATTAATTACATTAGTGACGTGAATCGACATGAACCTTTTATTTCATTGATTTCTATCTTGAGAACGGGTTCTGATTTCTTTAATTTTATTTTGTTAAAAAGACTTGTATTTATATCTGCTTCATTACCGACCGGCCCCGATTTTCCACATGAGTGAGACAACATTTAAAATTATCAAGTTCTTGTTCGCTCTATGAACTTTAGGTTTGTTTGAAGCAAAGGAACAGGTGTGGGCACACATACTGACGCACTGATACGGTTCCTGTCGGGTAGGCCACGGTTACAGTCGTTGATTTTTTGGTGTTTATATAAAGAAATGAATTAGAATGTGAGGCATAAGTGAAGGAGTACCTGGCATAAGAGAGCTTAATCTGTCCAGTAGCGCCCTCATTGAATAAATTAAGAATTCTTTCTAAATACAACATAAATTTAAAATATTGTTCTGATCTGCACTCGAGAAGCCTTAAAGCTAATTTAATTATAAATAATGCCTAACTAGCTTTAATTACGGTTAGTGTCGTGAATTTGACATTATTGTTTTTTTTTATAATCTTGAATTCTGGAAAATAACCCGCATCACAACTATTTATAATTAGCTTTTAAGCTTCCCGAGTGCAGGTCAGAGCAATATTTTTTTGTTTATTCTGTGTTTAATAAGAAATCTTAATTTATACAACGTGGGAGCCACTGGATGAAATAAACCCTGTTATTTTTTTTTTCTACAACAGCAGTATAATTACAATGTTACCACCAGCTCCAAACGCTGCGTTTATCTGCGGTGTGGTGAGATCACTATGCATTCAACACATTATTATATATGTATTATTTTTTTTCTACAACAGTAGTATAATGCAGCATTTACTATAGGATTCAGTCGATCAACTGTAAACATAAAAGTTATTGGTTCAAGTTGAACCAATAATTAAGAGATGTTCATCGTTTGATGTTCGCCCTTATTGTAGCCCCGACTCTCAAATCCATTACATTTCCGATGCTCCTTTCAATTTATTCTAATCAATTCTCATTCGGCTGAAAAAAATTCATTGAAATGACATTCGTCCCTCGGAAGGTGTGTCGGTGACACAAACAGCTCTGCGCATTGGGGCGGGGAGGGGGGACGGGGGGGACGGGGGGGGACGGGGGGGGCAAGGGCACAAATCGCTGGATAAACTTAATATCGTCGGCTAACTGAGGGGAGGAAGGGAGGGAACGACAAACATCTGCAGCTTTTATTGCGATGATCGTGTATTGATTCCACTTATAAGCCGCCGGCACGCGGCCGGGCTGTTCCCATCGCCTACTTGAGCACCTAGCGAGCGAATCATTCGAAAGATATATATCACTGATGTCTTACTGTATCTTGCTGTGGAGAAATGCCGCGGATATAAATACAATCTTAATTTTACAGAAACAACCTTTCGCGATATTTATCAATTGAGACCTGCTCCTGAGTGTTGAGTGTCAGTTAGAGTTAAGTTTAAAGAGTATAATATACTTTACTACCTTTTCGTCATAGTCCATTTTTGATACGTAAAAATAGCATCATTTAGGAAAAATTGTGATAAAAATGATGTCAATACAAGAAACAAAGATAGGCTTGCAAGTCATGAAAGCAGACTCCGCAAAATCAGTAATTCATTCAGAGGGCTACGCATACGCTTTTTTAATAAGGTTCCCATTGATGTACTAATCCTTCCTTTCAATAAATTCAATGATTGTATAAATCAGAAACTTATTAACACACTTTGCAGGACAGTACGGTTATACTATTATTTAAACTATTTAAGTATATTTATTTAAATATTATACTATTTAAATATTGTATAATTTATGCTGTTGATTCTGTAAGAATAAATAAAATAAAAAATAAAATAAAATACCAGGGGTTGATCTGGTTAATAAACCGGCAGAACGGCAATTGCCGTAAGTAATAGTAATGGGTTGAAAGCCACTACGGGTATCACATACCAGGACCATGAATATCATCATAGTCACATTTAAGAAATGTTAGTTTGTTTGGATATCTCGCTCACACATAAATGTATGTCGCGCACAGTGACGTACGGGTATTGCCGTCGCATTTACTATGGCGCACCTAAGTACTACGGTTATTCCAGTAGGTACAAACACGCCAACGTATTTAATTCCAGTGTTGTGTGCTAGTACAGGTGCTGTTGCCGTAAATAAATAATAAATAAAAGGTATATTCATCAAAAAAAGACTGGTCTAGCCGTACCGGCAACACTCAAGACCGAAACTTTAGGTAATGCTGTTAGTACTTCTTAAATTATTATAGTTTTGACAGATTATAGCTAGTACGGCTATAGATGTGTTGTAATTTTGTTTGGAAACAGTGACATTCTATAAAAATTTTAATGTGTACTACCGCCCTGCAAAGTGTTAAGAAAGCATATTATAAAATGTCAGACTATTTGGATGATAATCAACCATGGACGTAACCAGCTCGCTCGCATGCCAGGCTACTTCTCTAATATAAAAACCAGTTTTTAAAAGAGCAACCGCTCGAGTTTCTTGCTTGTTCTTCTCAGGGGAAAATTACATTTTGAACAAGCAGTAGGCAAAAAAATATAAAATCTAAAAGCATTTTTGACTTTGACTTATTAGTTTATTCTTAACATGTCGTACTTTGGGGCCAATCGGTTTGTCCGAGATAGTAATTATAATGAAAATAAAATTATAGACCAAATCCTGCCCGCGGTGCCGCTAGCGTGAAGTATCCTAATTAGTCTTAGCTTAATAACACTTAACACCATTCTGTCGCTTTGAACGTCAACGGCATGAAAGTGACAGTATATTTAAGGAGCTCTTAAAATTAGGAAGCGTAAACATTGAGATCATCCATAACCGCAATTTGACTGCCTCCGTAGGGTTTACGAATCAGAGGTCGCGGGTTCGAGCCTCATGTTTAGTACTCGTTTTGGTTGGTGGTAGGGCATTTTAATTGCCCGCCTGGATAGCCACCGCCATTTTATCTAAGTCTGCCGCCAAACAGCAATGTTAATAGCATTGTTATGTTCCAGTTGTCAGAGATACGATAGCCAGTCCCCCAAATAAGATGGCGTTACCGGGTCAGTACGCTTCCACGTTCGGCCTCATCTTCACTTAACATCAGGTGTGATTGAGTTCAAATGCTAACCCGTTGTGCATAAAAATATCAATTCCACTCGTTAGAACTTAACTTACCGTAAGTTCACTTCAACGAGTAGTTCTCCCTTTACCTACTTCCGAGTGAGCCATAGAATGAGCAATGAAGATCACTTTGCCGAAAAGATATACATCAATTTTCTTTTCAGTAGGTACTGATGATAATACACTTTGTGCAAACCTTCCATTCACCGCACATATCCCCCCCCTCCGCCTCCCCCTGCCCCTCCCTCGCCCGCGTTATTGAGTTACCCGAAGCAATAAAATCTCTCCGCTTTTGTAACGGATATAACCCGTGCCATCTGACGTGGGGGGCGGGGGGCGGGGGGGTGATGTTGGCTGATACAAGCCTATTGTTTGAGCTCTGACACCTTGCAGCTTGTATTACGTTGATAATTTTAAATGTTTGTCGAGTAACACTTATACGGTATTTTTGGCTTAATAAATAAGTTTACAAACACTCATGATGTCGCAAGAACATCCCCTCGAGTGTGTTGTTTATTCTTCTCGGGGGAAAATCGCCTGTTGAACAAGCAGTAGCTTTAAAAACGTAAATTCTGACTATTTTAAGTGTAGCCTGCGTACCTACTATAAAGTATTTTTTAACTTAACTTTGACAAGACGCGACTTAGAAGCAATAAAACCTTATGTATACAGGGTGAAATTTAATTCACCTCATTCCTGTTTACTCCTGATTACGAACAACTTTCCACTAGGAACCATAGCTGAATGGAAAGTTGTTCGTAATCCGGATTCGAGTCACCAGCTGAAAATAGTTGTACCTACTTCCATACTAAAGTTGGTTTCAGACTGGTTTCAGACTGGTTTCAGACTGGTTTACTTTGTATGAGTAATCGACAATTTTTGGATCGAATTCGACTGTTTCCTTGCGGAAGGTTGTTCGTAATAAAGAGTAGCGTCACCAATTAATGAATTACACGAATACAAATTCACACTTTAATAAGATAGCCACTCCCCTAAATAAGATAGGGTTTTCGTTTCAGTACGCTTCCACCTTCGACCTCATCTTCACTTAACATCAGGTGTAATTGAGGTTAAGTGCCAACCCGTTGTGCAAAAAAAGAAATTTACATCAAACAATTTTTTTTAATCTATTTGGTATACAAAAAATATTCACTCGAGGTCGTCGCAATTTCTAGAATTTTTAAATTTACTCGCTCATTCACAACGCCTTAAACCACAGATAATAATGAGCACACAGGATTAGTCCTTACCAGACTTATCTTGAAAATTGGTAAAAAGATTAAAAATTACCCGAACGGAAAACCAGTATAGCAATCAGAAAGTATCTGTTAAGGTACCCACTTACGGTTATCTGTTGTGGAGAGGTTTACATGTAATTACCGCGGAGACAATGATTATACAGTGACGCCACACGGATCACACCGGGCGAGCGGGGGGAGGGGGAGGGGGAGGGGGAGGGGGAGGGGGAGGAGGAGGGGGGATCGCAATCAAAGAGGATGTCCGCTGATCCGAAAAGTTCTCATTTACAGCTCGTAAAAATGTTACCATTGTTTGGGTGGAGTTTAGTAGTCGGTTTGAGGAAGAGGAAAATGCCTTAATAGGACTAAGAAAACTTTAGAGTTCCACCATCCACCTCCTGGGTCCATCATCAGACCCTCGACACCAAGTGTAATATGTTGGACTCAAGAGGAATCATATAAGCCCACACTCGAAGGGTTTATTAGTAACCACTGAAGACTTCCACACCACCATCAACCTCCTGGCTCCTTCATCCATCAGCTCCAAGATACCAAATTATAGAATCCTTATCCGAACTTCCGAACTACATAGGTATACATCCAGTGGCGGTACTTTGATGTAAGCCTATATAACCCAGCCTGCCTTTCCCTTAAAAAAACAACTTCAAACTTAATGTTTAAACAGTACAGGAATTACAAATGACCTTACAGATTGAACATATAGGCAACAAGATGTATTCAGCTTCAGTAACTCTGTAAAAACCACAAATCATTCACCAAATATTACTCGGGCTTGCCCTACTCTGAGACCCTAAACATGCCAATGTATACATCAGTATTTTTTAAAATTTTTTTTATGCACAACCGGTTTGTACTTGACGTCAATCACGCCTGATGATAAGTGAACATGAGGTCGAAGGTGAAAGCGTATTGACCCGGAAACCCCAACACATTTGGGGGACTGGCTATCTTATCTCTGACAACCGGAACACAACAATGCTATTAACATTGCTGCTTGGCGGCAGATTTAGATAAGATGGTGGTAGCTAGCCAGGCGGACATTTAAAATGCCCTACCACCAACCAAACCGAGTACTTAAACATGTACCCCGCTGGGGATCGCACCCGCGACCTCCGAATCGTAAACCCAATGTTGTTTACATTGAGCCACGGAGGCGGTATCATTTCGATACGACAATTCGAAGCAGGTTAAAATTGACTTCCAAGATTTGTTACTTACAAGTGGATCAACCAGCCAAGCGCGTGTCGGGCCAGGCCTAGCTCCATAATTGCCTTCACAATTTGCGGACTTAACCGATTTTGATACAACATATCTAAGAATCTTTCAAATTAAAAAAATACATCCCGGTACACCACGGTCAAACATATCCCGGTACACCACGGTCAAACTTATAACAGCTCTCTTTTTGCGTCGGGGGTCAAAACATGCAACCGTAATTATCTGTAATTACCTACATACAGATATAACAAAACGTCAGTTTGTGGAACAACTCTTTACTTTCATAAACATTACAAACTGGATCAAACAAATGAGGAGATAATTAAAGCGGTGAGACAATGCGTCTGTCACGCGCAGGCGGTGACGAGCGGTCGGGGTTCGCTCCCGGACCCGCACCATTGTCATTGTACACCCCCTCCCCCCCTCCCCCTGCCGTCGGTCACGTCAGTCAGTCAGTCGCACTCTCCGTAACGCACAAACGGAATAATACCTGTTGTGCTCTCAGTGATGGGGTTAATTTGTGATCATCCTACTTGAATGTTTCTGATAGCTTATATCCTATACTTAGGTAGGTACTGAGAAGATTAGGTATATATAATGGACCTTCCTGTAATTTTAGTATTGCCAGCGCAAATGGAAAAATATTTGGATTTCTTTTGCAGCAAGAACTCACTTTCATAGTCAGTCTGCGAAACTATAATATTAGGATCTCGAAGTCGATATCCTTCGATAGGTAGGATAGGTATTTATACTGTGACCATGTGCCTCATCTTTGGCTACATCGTCACTCTCCAACAGGTGAAATTTTATGAGGTGAGGTTCTTCTTCAGTTTTCTGCCAATGAAACGTATCATTGGATTCCGTATTGTTTATGCAACGGTATAAAATCAAACTGTGTGCTGGGTGACAGCGTATGTGCCATGGACTCGCTCCGCTCCAGCCTGTTTCCGAAGGGTTTTTATAAATGCCGGCACATATTTTGACGACCTGTTTGGTGTAGTGGTTAGAAATTCTGCTGCTGTAACAAAAGGTCGCGGGTTCGAATCCCGCTAGGGGCATATGTTTGTATGACGAATACAGACATGTGTTCCCGAGTTATGGATGTTTTTCATTTATATGTGTATTTATTAACAAAAAAAATTATTTGTATAGTTTTTCAACCATCTGGTATCTATAATACAAGCCTAGTTGCTTAGTGTGGAACTAGATGGCTCTGTGTGTATGTGCAAAGATATTTATTATTTATTATTATTATTATAAAGCCCGTTTTACATAACAAGTCATGAATGATCATCATCAGAAATAGAGAGAATGATGTCTGCACATTCTTATTCCACCATCAACATTCCATCTCTGGACTACGAGCGCGGGGAGGGTTTCACCCGTACGTCCTCGTTGACATACCGAATATTGGCATTAGGCGGTATCATAATGCGCACAGTCAAGATATGGTGTGTCCTTCCTGTGTCACTTTTTCCGCAGTCCTTGAGGTCTTTATTTTCGAACATATCGTCACTTTTCATCAGGTGAAATTGTAGTCAAATGTATATTCAGTCAATAATAAAAAACATAATATGGAACTGAGAAAATGTAGTAAAAACGTTCTAGGTTCGGTTCACTCGGTTACTCTCGTACAACAGCGGCAAAGCAACGAAATATTATTCATTTATCGACTCAGCGCACTGCACGTGGTTGGTTAGTACTCAGTTCCCGTCACGTGGCATGTGTCAGTAAACCCTTTCATCGGAGACAATATTCTCAGTCGCCGGAACTCGGAACACTTTGTCTCTCTTCCGCGCAGACTAAATTAAAGCAAAGGAAACAATCATCCTGGAAAAATGCGTCCCTCATTCACCAATTACAGCCTCATTGGCACTCCCCCCCCCCTGCCGCAGGGGGCGTGGCCCCCCCTCCGCCGGGGAACAATGGGTAACAGTGTAAGGGGATTACGGGCGGCGCTAAGCGGAGCTAAGTAGATCACGACGGCTCGCTGTAAGGAGATACAAACTACTTAAGCAAGAGCTGAATTCTCGCGGATATTATGCAGATATTTACTATAATACATAGTTCTCTCTTAATCTCTTACATCCAATCACTTGATAGGTATATTCATTTACACACATTCACCCAACACTATGCTCAGTAGTTTTTCGGAATGTATCACACATGATGTTAACTGATCCCAAGATAATATTGTAGGCCTGGGCCCATATTCACCACTCAAATCATAATGCACACACAAACTACATATTATTATTGTGATGATTACTGATGGATAACAAAGATTTTGTATCTCCCAGTTGGCAATCAGCAGCTACTAACGTACAGTTGACGCTATAGTACAGATTTAAACCCATTTTAGCGTCAATTATGTCTATCATGTATCATGTTTCTTGGCTTCATATTACTGTCTTATAGTTTTTGTTTTATCTTTGAATTTTTCTTGGGACTTTGAGCCACCTTACTTGTGACTATGTCAGCCCCATTGTACCATACAACAATCCTAAGTATAGGTACATATATCAGTTACAATTTTAAAACATGCTTTAGACTTGTTGTCCACATATGCCGCTCCCATTCCGCCTCTACATTTAGAACATCAGTTATGCCAACCTGAATAATTTTTCCTTAGCTCACATATAATACTATTTTTTAGAAAATCGCGTTGATATGCACTTTTTGGTTCTTTATAACATTTTAATTCAGTAATGATAATAAATTTGGAAAAATCTAAATTTGGAAGAATCTAGTATCTAAGATACAGGCTAGGCCTAGTTTAGATACTAGCATTACTTACGATAATTAGAAAGTACACTACTAATTAAATAAGTTCACAGTTTAAGTGGTCGCATCAATTTCTCATGCATGATAAAAATAAAAAAAAAATAAAAAAAATGATTTGGTATCTGTCCTTGACATCCAAATATCCAATGAGAACATTAACAGAACAGTAACAGTGAAGACAAATGTCATTTTTTGTCTTTTACGTTTTCGTAAAAATTTATCGTTCAGACAACAGCGGTTTTGTTTTCTTAGCCAAAATGGTTTTTGACAACACGTATTCAGTGTATCTAACAATTCAATTGTTAATTATTTGATCGAGAGCGACTCTTAAGACTGTATTTGGTTGCGAGATGCTGTCTTCTCAAATGTAAAGGTGTAATACAAAGTTCATTTTCCATCACATGAATGGGAGTAGATTTATTATATCCACCGATTATGCGCATAACTTGATAGCATTGTAGTGTATGTGTTCCGTTTGACAGAGATAAGATATCCAGTCCCCCAAATAAGATGGGGTTTCCGGGTTAGTACGATTCCACCTACGGCCTCATCTTCACTTAACATCAGGTGTGATTGAGGTCTAGTGCTAACCCATTATGCATAAAAAAAATCATGTTATACAACCGATCTGACTCTATTGACAAAATAATTCCCGACTCGTCGTCAGCTAGTTTGCGGCCCCGGCGTTGCGCATTGTGAGGGTCATTACTCATTGTGATAAAAGAGCGCTTTTTAATCCACACCAAGTGAAAGCGCACTATTTGCAAGGCACTTAATGCTCAATTATAAAGTGCTCTGAGCTCGCGTGTAAGTGCGGGTATAATACCCCCTCCCCCCGCCCCCGGCCCGCGCCCCTCGCCGTTCCGAATTTTGCCAAATTAATCTTTCTTCAAACACTCCAGTTCTTTGTGCAGCGATCGGCGGAGGAGCAAATTTAATCTTGCGCTGAACCGAACTCATCCACGCACCGGAGGGGGAGCTGAAGGGGGGGGGGGGGGTGCAATACAAAGTTGTATGTAACAGTAATTGAATCGATTACAGTGAACTTGACCAGCGGTTTCGATAATTTTGTTGAAGTTAAGGGAAAGCGAGATCTGATCGCTTTGGTATACAAACCAAATCTTTATTATTTTATAAACATACAGTTTAAAAACTTTAGCAAGTTTATCAAAGATTTAGACCCTCAAAGATTAAACATTTACAGTTTAAGTGTATCCGAACGACTCTCCCGCATGACTCTACCATATAACACATAAACACACACATACGAACACACACTCAAGGTTAGCTTGTATATTTATGTTTGTACACCATGGATCTTTGAAATGTAATCACCATCTTGGGTACATTTCATTATGTACTTCTGCTCAAATTATTTGCCAACTTAGTATGAACAGTCTATTCTCGAGAGGCGGGCCTGATGCCTCGCAACACAGGCCTATGCCTATGCTTATGCCTAGGTGCAAGCATTAGCTCCCACAAATTTCATGTTACAATACTTAGGCATATTTTATAGATGAGACCAACCACTGTATACTACTTACTTTGTCTGATTCAGGAGAAAATAAACGACTAATTATTTATTTATATGAAGTTCTAATGGAGAGTCAAGTCTGGAACTCTTTCATTATCCACATTTGACCAAAATCTTCTATATATACTCGGTTTTTGTAAAGCTTAGTTTTATAATCCATGTTTGGTTGCTTTATATGCAACTTTATTTAATCTTATTTATAAAGATACTTTTTAAACTCGGCACTAACGTACCTAATGTAAAGCCGTCGCATTTTATTAAACCATCGGTAGTGTCGGGTGGTTTCGGCACGTACATAGAATAGAACCAAACCGTCTCTTCCCGTGGTTGTCGTCAAAGGCGAGTAAGGGGACTTTGCGTGAAAAAACATTTATAGCCTATCACGTTTTAACGGCGATGGGCTCGCCCCTCGCGAGTGCATTTCTGTAAATTTCAAAATGTGAACCTTAGATGTTGTTTCAAGCATTAAACTTATACCCAAACGCTTGGGACAAATACCAAATACCCTATATTTGGGACATCTCTGAACACCCCATTTGGGATAAAGGTTGTGAAGTTATGTATGTACATATCTTTAGACTTGAAATAAATAAGGCAAAATAACATGCTAAATATAGTTGTAACATATTTATTACATTATTAACAGCATTTTGTTTGAGGAATTCTGATAACTGTGTGTATACAGTTTTACTTCGCACTAAATCAGACTTGCATAAAGGTTTGAATACTTCTTTACCAAGGTCTTGATGATACTATCTCTACTCATATAATTGATAAAAGTTCCTTTTCACTTGTGTCCGAATCATTGAAATATACCTATATGTCGTCAGCATACGAGTAAGTTAGTCATTGGACTGACCGTAGGCGGGCGGATCGTACTGTATGCCTCACCGCTTTAACTAAATACTGTGCTGTCCAGCATTTAAATTATGTAACTTTGTATCGTTAACGGTAACGTTGAAGAATGAGAAAACGACAAGTTGCCGAGCGCGCGATGAGCCAACCACATCAGTAATTAATCGATGACTGAGATCTAGGCAGTGCATTTTCCTATAATGTAAAAAATTTAACCGTAGCTCAATGTAATCAACATAGGGTTTACTAATCGGAGGTCGCGGATTCAATTCCAGCGGGTTACATATTTAGTACTGAGTTTGGTTGGTGGTAGGGCATTTTAAATGTCAGCCTGGCTAGCTACCACCATCTTAGCTAAGTCTGCCGCCAAACAGCAATGTTAATAGCATTGTTGTGTTCCAGTTATCAGAGATACGATAGCCAGTTCCCCAAATAAGATGGGGTTTCCGGGTCAGTACACTTCCACCTTCGGCCCCATCTTCACTTAACTGTGATTGAGATTAAGTGGTAACCCGTAGTGCATAAAAAAAAACATTCAATTAAATGACTATTGACCCTCTGCCTACGAAGTTATATCTCATTAAAATATATTTTTAGGCACGAAATATATTATATTGGGTCTTTACCTATGAAATTGGAGTTTTTTTTCTTCGTTAATCATATGTACCAATTCCTGTGATTATCAAAGCTATATCTAAATTTGTTTTTTATTTGGCAATTGGAATATCATTTCAAGGTTTCACATGAAATATTTTTTAATTTCTGGGCTAAATCACATAATAAAAAAAATTTGAACAGAGCTCTTTTCATGTGCTTCCCATAATGAAAAATTATGAAAAATTATTTATTGATTTCTCCACAAATATCGAAACTTAAGCTAACTTATATACTATTTGTTTCACAAGTTTGCGATATGTGTGTGGAGACTGGTGCCTGTACTAGGTAGACCCTGTACTACAGGTCACCAGGTCCTCCGCCTCCCGGTGTGGGTTCAAGACAATAGAAGATTGTTGTTTGCTTGCTTTGTTAGTTTTATGGAGAAATAACAATGAGAGATATAAAAGAAAGAAAAAAAATATATATATACAGTGTGGAAATTAAACTCAGGCCCTGGAGGGAAACTACTTTAAATCCTTAAGCTAGCTCATTTTACTTAAAGGAGACATTCCTTTATTTTTAAAAAGAAACAAATCTGCATTAAAAGATTTTTTAAAACTCGCTTGCTTCGCCCGGGACTCGAACCAACTAAAATTTAAAAAATAAACACTCCTTATTTTATTATACTACTCGGTAGTATTAATATTCAGGATAAAGTTTCTCTAAAAAATATTTGGTTACTGTTCACTTTTAACAAGTAAAAGACACGTAACAGTTCTGTTATTTCTCCAACACTCAAAGACTTCGTATGAAGTACACGCTTGCTAATTTATCGTTAAGTACCTTGTTGAAATCATCGATAAGAAAATTGTTCAATGGTGGTAATACCTCTATGCACATTTCCTTCTTACATGATCCGAGGCGTTCAGTGGAGAAGTTTAAAAATGGAACGTTTGACTTTGTTTGCAAGGCGGGACAATAATTTTAAAATTCGAACGATTTTTATCAACAGATTTTATTTAAGTAGTGTTGCTTCCCTTACGTAATTAAATTATCTCATAATGGCGTATCAAGAACAATTCGATTTATTAGAAGCTTACTTTGTTTGCAACAAGAGCTACGATTTAGCTCTACAGTGGTATCGCGAGAAGTATCCAGACAGAGAACTACCATCTAGAAAGGTTTTGTCTCGAATTGTGAATAATTTACTGACCGTTGGAAGTTTTAAAAAGAAGACTGGACGCCCACAGCAACAAAATTTGGACTATAGCGATGTTGAGTTAAACATTTTGACATACTTCGAGTGTTACCCGAAAGCTTCAAGCAGGGAAGCTGTTCAAGAGATAGGCATCAACCATACTAGTATACTTAAAGTTCTGAAAAAATACAAATACAAATGTTATCGTGATGGGCGATTGGTGCAGAAACTACATCCCGGAGATAGTGACAGGAGATTACAGTTTTGTGAAAATATTCGAACAGAAATAGCCCGCAACCCAAATTTCTTGGACTGTATTGTATGGTCTGACGAAACAAATTTTAGTAATAATGGAATGTATAACAGACATAACAATCATTATTGGTCTCGTCAAAATCCATTCCGTGTCCGTGAAACGAACAACCAGGTCAGATTTTCGTTTAATGTTTGGTGTGGAATCAAAAGTAACAAGGTTGTTTTGGTGCACATTTACGAAGGACATCTGAATGCAGCAAAATACATTGAAATATTAGAGCTTTTACAAAATCAATTAAACCTTCTGCCAGAAGAGGAACGAAATAATATCATTTTTCAACAAGATGGTGCACCTGCCCACAACAGCAGAATTGCCAGGGCATACCTTAATGAAAATTTCAGTGCCTGGATAGGTACAAACGGTACGATTAGATGGCCTGCAAGAAGTCCAGACCTGACGCCCATGGACTTCTTTTTATGGGGTCATGTAAAAAATGTTGTTTATGAAACTTGCTATGAAACCGTTCAAGAGCTAAGGATTGCGGTAGAAAATGTTATTAGGGGCATACACCACAACACTTTGCTGAAGGCTACAAGAAATGAATTTCAACGGCGACTAATGTTGTGTAGCCGGAACGACGGGGCTCATTTCGAACAATTTATCAGTTAAATAATTTAAGTGTTACAAAATGGATAGTAAAATAAAGTTGATGTTAGATTTAACGATTATTTTTATTTTTAAGACCAAATGTTTGTTAGAGAAACTTTATCCTGAATATTAATACTACCGATTAGTACAATAAAATAAAGAGTGTTTATTTTTTTAAATTTTAGTCGGTTCGAGTCCCGGGCGAAGCAAGCGAGTTTTAAAAAATCTTTTAATGCAGATTTGTTTCTTTTTAAAAATAAAGGAATGTCTCCTTTAAATAAAATGAGCTAGCTTAAGGATTTAAAGTAGTTTCCCTCCAGGGCCTGAGTTTAATTTCCACACTGTATATATATATATATATATATATATATATATAAATAAAAGAAAATAAAGTAAGATTAATAATCTACTTATTTTGGCTAATTTATGATTCATTAGGTGTGATGTGTGTGTGTGTGTGTGTGTGTGTGTGTGAGTGTGTGTGTGTGTGTGTGTGAGTGTGTGTGTGTGTGTGAGTGTGTGTGTGTGTGTGTGTGTGCGCGTGTGTGTGTGTGTGTAAGCGTGCATATGGGCATATACTTATAACATGTTAAGTATGACGTTATTTTATGTTTAACAATCACTATTATTTTGGACTTCATTAATTTGCCAAATTTTATGTATGTATGTATGACATTGAGAAAGTGAGGTAAGTAAATATATTCTAATCAGACACTGTTGCATAAGAAAGACAAAAGGACACGGTAAAATCGATTAAGTAAGGGGCACAATTAAGTTTTCAGTTTGTCCATAATCGAGATTCTGCAACCACTTATTTAAAATAAACTTGCATTCTGTTCTTTGTAAGGGGTAAATATTAAGTATACGATTACATTTATTATATAAATATGGGCCCAAGAAACAAAAAAATCTGTGAGAAAGTTGTGTTCTAAACTTTGGGCTCGTGCATACCATATCATATCTTCTCTTTTTTCCTTTAAGGGTGGGATCGTATTCATTTATTGGATGTTGTTTTAATACTGTCTGAAGGACAAATAGCTGTCTTATCGATAGAACTTGACAGTTTTTGTATAAATCTGCAGTAGGGTAAAAATATGGGCGGGAAGTAGCCACTTTCAATATTGTCCTTTGTGAAATTTCAAGTTGTTTTAAGTTTGTTTTTGCGGTTCCTCCCCATGAGGTTAGACAATAAGTGAGAATTGATTGTACTAATGCATAATATACTATTTTGATTATTTTGAACTCGGCTATATGTCTTATTGCTTTGAATATATACATTAGTTTTCTGATTCGTGTTGTTAATATTGAAATATGTGTTTTAAAATTTAAGTTTCTATCAAGATATATGCCAAGGTATTTCATTTGATGAAAGTTTTCAAGTGCAGGGCAATCACATCCATGTTGGGGCAAACACGAGTGGATCCTAATAGTAAAAGAATGCGGTTGCGGAAGCGAAATATCTCGTATTCCAAAAGTTATATATTTAGTTTTGTCTGAATTTAGTGTAAGTAGATTCTTTTTGAGCCATTTTACCACTTTATCAAAACCTGTTTGGGCATAGTTAAACACTTCCGACCAAGAGTCACCCCAAAAAATTAGTGCAGTATCATCGGCGAACGATAAAATTTTGCCATTTGCTAGATCCATATTACACAACTCATCTATATAAACTAGAAATAGCGTGGGGCCTAATATGCTCCCCTGTGGAACTCCATAATTTACTTCGTGTTCGTCACTAACGAAATTATCTATCCTGACACGCTGCGTTCTATTTTTAAGGTAACTTCTAAACAGATTTAGTTGAAGATCTCTGACACCCATCCTTTCCAATTTCGTGATTAGTAGCGGTATTGATATAGTATCAAATGCTTTGGCGAGATCAAAAAAAATACAAAGACATTTTTTATTACTGTCCAATTTTATTTACAATTTATAATCATTTCTTATATTCGCTGAAACTTTTATAAAGCGGTTACTTTTAAAAATTAACGCTGCCTATACTTAACTTAATGTTATCCGATAATACACACAAAGTGTAGCTATTAATATAAATAGGATTTGCCGTTCCCAAAAAAAAATCAAAAATGTTTGTATGGAGAAAACAGTCTTAATGAAATTCTTCATACAAAACGCCAATTTAATAGGTAAGGACCTAATATTAACAACGCTATCGAAAGGTTTCCAAATAAAACATTGTTCTCCAGTAGTCACTCAGTTTATTATCAGTAGCGACGACGTCACTAACATTATTGCAAACTCATCTACACTAGTCTATGTGCTCTAGAATATTGGTACCTCAGACATGCTGCGGTAAGGCCAGTGGCAGTAGGCACAGTTAGGCCATACTAGTTTAATAAACAAATGTGTGCTGTACTCGTTAACAATTAGGCATCACCGCAAATACTCATTCTAATTATTTATTTGCATACAACAAGCACTGTTAAGGCAAAATTAGTGAACCTATGATTATTCTTAGTGTACAGGCTGAAATTTAATTCGTTTAATTCCTGTTTACTGCTGACTACACTCCTAATTACGAATAACTTTCCACTAGGAACCAGAGCCGAATTCAGTCGAAAATTGTTGGACTTCCTTCACTAAAGATGGTTTCAGAAAGGTTTACTTTGTAAGGGCAATCGAAAATTTTTTGATTGAATTCGGCTATGGTTTCTTATGGAAAGTTGTTGGTAATCAAGAGTGGTGTTACAGTTAATGGGAATTACACGAATTCAAATTCACCTTGTGGAGCTCAGTCATTTGTTTTAGCTGGGAATTTGAAATCTTTTTAAAGAATTGTGGAGATAATCAAAGGTTAACGTCAGTGATAGTGGCTAAGTGCCGGTATCACACATTATCTACATCACTATACTAACTAGCTATAGCGCTACACTACTACTCTATACTTTACAATATTTACAAATAAAGTATATAATTAACATTATATAGTTTTTTTTTAATTCATACAATAATTATAATGCAATCATTATTCACTACTAAACACACGTTTAAAATAAATTATCTGTGACACTTGTAAGTCTTCTAACTATATTGTTCGTTTTTATTTGAAATTATTTATATACAATGGTATTGAGTACAGTCGGGGAGCTTCCAGGACCATTACATTTCATATAACTTGGACGTCGTTATAAATCAACATAAATTACGACATGTGACAAACAGAGAATTGAAAGGAAAACTTTTTTTAAAAGAGTTTTGAGTGTTGACAGTATTGAGTGACGATTGGTGTGGATATAGCGTCTGCTCACGATACATTTTCACAAGCAACCCACTGAATATATACGGATTGTGTCGTAAATAGGCATGCTGGGGCCAAGTAATACAGCAGGTAATAGGGATTAGTTATTATCAGGTCAGGAACAGCCTGAACAGATAAACCTTTCAATCCGGCATCGACAATATTTTATTTAGGTACAACAATCACCTACCCAGTTCAACAATAAGCAAAATTAGTATCGAAAAATATTCATAATCCGTTGAGAAAACTTAATTTGTGTTAAGGTGGTATGTAAAGATTTATTTGTTTCAGATTGCACCAGATCCTTTGCCTATTCATGTTAAATGAAATCATGAGCCTTCTGACAGACATCATCTAAGTGATTCAGCAGATTGACTATGAAATTGCATGCTTTATAAACTTATACTTTGTGGCACAGCGCTCACTTAACTCTGTCCAATGAAGCCTGAAGTGTTCAGCTCACAATAGCTCATACAACTGTACATTATATCTACAGCAACCTATAACCGACATACACAGACTGCCTCGCGGCGCTCGCCTCGTGCCGCGCCCACGTCAGCGCCAGACGCATCGACAGAACAACAACTTTAAGGCACACGTCTTCACATCTACGTAACACACAACAAACCCTAAGTGTTCATGACTAGCTAGTGGTTACAAATATCACAAAATGTAACGACAATTATTTGAAGTTATGATTTTTCGTAATTAGATAAAACAAATTAATAATAACACCATTAAATAACCCTATCGAAGAAGATCAAAGCGATACCTTTATTAGGAGCATTCACATCGCACACGGACGGCTTTCCATATGATCGTTCAAGTTGAAAATCATGAAGGAAACTTTATATGCATAATCAGAATACATAGTTTGTTTGTTCAATGTATGTTTGTATACTTATATATGCAATAAAATGTTAAAATAAATAAAAAAAAATAGTCTAGAAAGTGATGAAACTTATCTTTATTTATCGTTTGCCAGATATTTTAGACGGAATTTTAGATGGAAAGTGACAATGTTGCCGAAGCATGCGCTTCCAGACATTTCGAATATTTTGAAGTTGACAGTTTGTTGGAAGTGCCGCACTACGGTGTAAACGCTCGTAACAAAAGTTCGGCAAAAAAACATGAGTTAATGCTGTTTTAAATGGACTACCCTCCAATTTGTTTCGACAGCTCCATATGCTATTGAAACTTTACTCCGCAAGGGGCTACAACCTTACACAACACTGTCATTAATGTAAGCTAAGAATGTGAAATGGTTTGTAAATATATCCTCCTGCCTGCACATTCGTTCGATTCATCGGTGGGTATACTGCGACAAATAGTAGTCGTCCATTTCTTAATATAGACCGCGAACTCATATTAACCAGCACTTTATTTCGGGAGCAGGGATAAGTTCCAGGTGTACCCTGGACTACACACACATGTTTAAGTTTCACAGCACGATGCGATCTTTGTCGCTAAGATAATGACTGTTCGGTTACATAGGCGTGGTCGTCTCACATCGGATGTCGAAGAGTCTCCGGAGTGCCCCCGCGGTGTGGTCCGTAGTGGGGGATTGGTTACGTGTGCACCTTGCCGCCGTGATGCCGCGCCAGCTCGGCCAGGCGGGCGTCCTGTGCCCGCAGGCGCAGCGCCTGACATAATATAAACCGAGGATGTATTCACTAATATAAAATCGAAACACATAACATTGAGTCTAACTAACGAAATATCTAGGTGCTTATATGTATAATGCAAAACATAACTTTTGATATAAGAAGTTAACCCCGTAACACCTATCTCGATTCTTCTCAATTTAACATTTCAATGATGGCATTAATTGTGTGTCAAAGAAGTAAATAACAATTGAGAATATCTTTAAAAGCAAAGGAAATGTATGGCGGTAGATGTTGAAGATGGGATAAGCCTTTTGGGCCTATTTGAGATGCTAACTTTGTAGCAGTGAAGTCTGGTTTTGGGTCGAGTATTTTTTTACCATTTAGGGGAGGCCTATGTTTAGCAGTGGACGTGCATGATGATGATGAAGTGTGAATAGTGAAATAATTGAAGTACTACAAAAATGCTATTTATTTTTATTTTATTTTATTAAGATATTTTAAGATTATATAGGGTGAAATTCCTGTAATTCCTGTTTACTGGCGATACCACTCCTGATTACCCACAACTGTCCACTAGAAATCAGAGGTGAAATCGGTCGAAAATTGTTCGATTTCCCTACTAAAGGTGGTTTCAGAATGGTTTACTTTGTATGGGTAATCGAAAATTTTTTGGTCGAATTAAGAGTATGGTTCCTAAAGGAATGTTGCTCGTAATCAAGAGTGACGTCACCGGCTAATGGGAATTACACGAATTCAAATTCACCCTGCAGATATTATGATTATAGATTTTACAGATATAAGTTTACTGTGTTATAATGTGCGTTATAGACTCTGATACAAAATAATGTTACACGACCAGGATCTAATACTAGGCTGCTGTAATATCTCCGTACATACCTCTGCGCTGGCGGCGCGCGAGGCTGCCCCCGGGCCCGGCGGGGGCGGGGGCGGGGGCGGGGGCGGGGGCGGGGGGGGCGCGCCGAGCGGCGGGGAGGGCGCGGGGGGCGAGGCCGGCCCCGGCGGGGGCAGCGCCAGCACGTACCTGTCGACGGATCACGCACTTGTACTCAGTGGTACAGCAGGTCATGCATGCAACGGAGACTTACCCGACCATGAAATAGAATCGAATCAAAGCTCTTTCGTTTCATATAATATGAACAGATGATTGATTTATTAATATGAGGTACCCCCAAGGTTTGATTCATCGGAGAAGAATGCACTCGAACCATTGAATAAAAAACAGGATGTCTCTTTCCTGTAGGATGTGGCGAGCCCTGAACTCCAAGCCGCAAGTATTTGGTAAAATTCTCACCCAAGGTGGGAGAATTTGCCACGCGAGCGACGGCAACTTATACAGGGTAGAAATATATTATAATATGATTTATTGCCTACTACTTCGTCCTAATAATGCTAATCCTACAGGAACCAGTCACTTTTCCGGGATAAAAAGTTGCCCACATGTTAATCCAGGTCGTAATCTACCGACCAACCAAATTCGTCCAGCATTTTAAGCGGGAAGAGGTAAGAAACATGCGTACATACACACACTTTCGCATTATGGTATTATTAAAGACTAATGTATGGGATATCTCTGACCACCCCATTGAGATAAAGGTCGTGGCATTACGTATGTCTATTGCTAAGACAACTTTCCACTGCAGAGCACTATTACAGGTGTTCGTTTATATGTGAGGATTTGACATGTGTGTGGGGAAAAAAGGAAGATCTTCCACCGGGCTGCTGGTATTGACCGGGGACCGCGGCATAACCGTTACTAGTGGCGTCTTGGCTATATGCAATGCCTTGAGAAAACTTCGTTAGCGCGATGCAGGATTCGCTCTCTGATTGGTCGCTTAGTAATGACACCGTTTACTCTGCCCCTATATATATAATAGGCGTCCTCAACAACCAAATATTGTGACTAGATTTAGTTATTAAAATAAATCATTCATCATTTTTTTAGTAGCGAACGTGGCTCGGTCTAGTACATCTAACTAATAATATGAATGCGAAAGATAGATGTTTGTTAAGTATATTTTTTATCCCGATAAAGTGAGTAGTTCTCGTGCCGCGGGCAGACTAGTATAACATAAAACTTTCAAATAAAATAATATAAAGCCCACTTTCCACTGAGAGCGGAGTGCATGAACCGTCTGGTATTCATAATACATAGTTGCTTAGTGTGGAACTGGATGACGCTGTGTGTATACACCAGGATATATAATTATTCAGTATGACAGGTGTGCCCCGCTCGCTGTGGAATGCTACCTTGACTCTCTATGACGAGTGACAGTCGTACTTCATCCCACGTCAGTCACAGCTATATTTGCTCTAAATGAAGATCTCCAATAGAAACAAATTAACAGCAATACAAACTAAAATAGTGTGAGAGGTACCTATGCAGCAGCGCGCGGAAGGCGGCGGCCGGCTCCGCGTCCGGCCACAGCGGCGCCGGCACGCCCAGTGCTCCCAGACCGCCCACGCCCACGCCCACTCCCACGCCCACGCCGCCGCCCAGGCCCAGCCACCACTCGCCACCCACGGGACCCCACTCGCCCACCACTGTAACAACCACGCAATCCGCTCTAACACGCTCAGTTTATAATTATAGTACCTACTTCACCAACACCACCTTCGGCCTCATCTTCACTTAACCATACGTGTGTGTGAACCATACGTGGGGGTGTGATTGCTAAAGTGCTAACCCGATGTGCATAAAAACAAACTTACATTCTCAAATAGTATACGTGAACTTCAAACTTAAGCATTTATTTCAACGTAAGATACGTGATAGGTATCATTTGTTGAATGTCAATTTGAATATATTGGAAATAAATTGGGCTTAAGCATTTCTCTGTGGGCCAGTATGTCCAAACTACCACACCTTCGGAAAAGGGAATCATCTGTGGGAAAAGAAGCGTTGAAAGAAACCCACAGGATCATTGTTCTTTAAGTGCAGTGGGATATTGTAAAGGATGTACGGTACAAGCACAGATCATCCAATGGACCCCCCCCCCTTGTGAGTTCGTCACGTAATGCGTTCCGTTTTATTTTTAAAACCCACCTCTTTTTAACGTTAGTCATTTTGCGTGTGATTTGATTTTAATGACATTGGCATCATATAGTTTTCGAACGGTTAAAAATGCGGAAATACGTAACTGATTGAATACAAATTCGCAGATGGAACTAGTTCCGATCATGATTTACTGAAAAGGAACGTCATCGAGACGGCTTGTTTCCGACACGACGACTATATCAAATTAATTAACATTACATATCCCACTATATACTATACTATATATACCGTTGGGGTGCGTGGTCTGCGCCCAGTGAAGGTCGCAGCAACAGAATTTCTACAAATGCGCGGCCCCCGATTCTCACCGGCTGATACACTACAATGCGTGACTTGTGATATCAATTATCTGTTTAAATATCAATATTTAAACAGATAATAAGAATTTACTATATAACGTTCAATAAAGTTATTTGTGACTTTATCTTTGAGCAGGTGTCGGGTCGGCGGGCCGAGTGCACGCATCGCGGGCAAACAACACGGGCCGTGCAAACAGCGTTAGTGCACTGCAGCGACGAGAGTCCTGTCCGTACGAACTGTTAGCAATACAGGTTGGGAAAATCGGCATAAGCTCTTTGTCTCATCCTGCATTTAATACGCATTAAAGTGGCTCAATTGCCAGTCGATGGATGAGCCTTTGTCGCGAGTGTTTGAGGTATATTAATATATTTATTGTTAAATTATTTTGCGCAATAAAGAGTACTTGTATTGTATTATTTTTACAATAACTGAATTTCACGGTGAGATCGTGATAGACAAGTGTCACTGGCGGACCGTCATTGGGACATCAATGATCGTGGCAGTGCAGTCGTGCCCTCAGTATAGTTTGTACAGTCACAGTGTGGGTCAGTATATCGGCGCACAGTGGGCCATTGTGATCGACACAGTGCACGTTACACTCCACACACAGGGCACAGCACACACACTACACACTACACACTACACACTACACACTACACACTACACTACACACCTGCCAACGGCTTTTACTTGCTAAAAGATTTTGTACCCGCGAATATGGCGAAGGGAAACGCTACCGTAAATATTAGATAGAACATTTTTTTTTATATTCACTGGACCGCGTTTGACCACTATCTCACCTGATGAAAAGTGACGATGTGGTCGAAGATGCAGCACGTGATCCTAGTAAATGCCTATTCACTCTACTTTTGAAGATTCTAAAGTTGTAGGATCAATGAAAGACTGACGCCGGAAGGAAGATCCATACTTGACCTCAATCACACCTGATGTTAAGTGAAGATGAGGTCGAAGGTGGAGGCTGTTCGCATTATGAATGAAGAGTCCCCAACATTTTACTGTTAGTAAGCTTATAACCCGACTGCCACGAAGGGCTATGTTTTTCGCGCGTATCTTGTAAATGTAAAACTTTGTATGTACCTTCCAAGCTGCTGGATGGACAATTGAGGTATCGTATCGAACCCAAGTGTCCTTGGATAGGTCTAAAAAAATCATAATGGCGGTTTTTTGGGGCAAAATTGTAAGGCGTTAATATTTTTTTTAACCAAACCTATCGAGTAGGGTCTGAAAACGAAGGAAGTTAAAGGAGATCACAAATATATATATATGTCATATGTCTGTGCCGGGACACTAAAAAGTCTAAAATAAAAGAATTTATTTAAAAAAATAAAAAACCCGACTACAAAAATGACAACCTCGTATAAGCAATGCACTAATAAAATCGAAACAAGATTCAGAATAGAAAACATTAAAATAAACTGAAAACAAAGGCAACTCTACTTTCGTTTAACGGACTATATTATGAGCTGAAACATAACATAACAATTTAGTTTTGCATTTAACATAATGTTTAGTACTAAAAATCCAAAAACATGAGACTTATTATAACGTAACAAGGTATAAGCACCACCACAAGTAAATTTCCAGTTTGTCTATAACTAGCTCCACATATTGGAACTACTCCATATCTATCAATCACGATGTGTACGTAGGTAATATTCGTATCTGTAATCATTACCGCGCATTAATACTTCGTTTGGGGCCGATAAATGTCCAAATACGGAATAACTGTTTCAGATCCTGTCATTAGGGAATAATTAGATGATATCGACGCACAATGCGATACGGATCACACCGCGGGACACGTACAGACACACACACACCGATTTACGGATTTCATTACCGCCCCCGGCAGGCTCGTGGGGACCACACCAACGTACATGTCTAGCAGTAATACAACTACAAACAGTTCCAACTACGATCCCGATTTTGGTGTGTATTTATTCGGAGGATATAGACATCGTTTTCCGCGCGCGACGTAGGTGTGAGAGTGGGATAGTTGTATATTTCGTCCAAGCGCATGAGCAGGACAAATATTATCACGCGCGACATAAGACGTTTATCGCGCGCTACGGGCGACGATCGTGCGATTGGGTCGGAGAATTTGGAAACTTCCTTGTGCAGAAAACAGCGAATCATTTATTGATTCTCTAGGGACCTTCATGGAAACAGAGCTGTGTTGAGGTTAGGTCATATCTAGTTTTTTATCCCATCTGCCCGGCTCAATTCACACGGTAACTGCAAATTCTGGTTTCGGTAGCTTCAGTTTAGTTGGGTATTTTTTTAAGTCGCACTTTAAAGGCCATATTCCACAGTACAACCAAATTGATTCACTTTGGGTGAAAGATAATGCAATTTTTACGTATCTTTGAAGTGAATATAAAGTGAACTATTCTATTCACATTGCTCAAGAAATGTTGTCGAAGCAGGTTGTCGCTTGGGAATTACTTTTTTGTAAACCCTCCGTTTGTAATTCCACAGGCGAGTGTACTTCTTATAATATTCTAAGAACAATGGCGTATGCTCTCCTTTAATTTAAAAGCTATTTTCCGTATTTGTTCTTGTACACTTTTGATGTCTTTTTTCAACTCTAATTCAATTGCGTTGAACGACGAACGGCAAAAGTGAAAATATTGAGCAAGCTTAATTCTTTCAACTCGGTTGAACACGATTGAACATTGACATTGAATGTTTACTTGATTCAATTTAAGGCAGAAGTGAACCGTGTAATATCGCATTAAGGTCAATCAATCCCGCAGCAGTAGCACGAAGAGTAACTGCATCCATCTACATTGTAAGTATATATCTAAGGCACAAGCTGCTTGAGTTACTGCTCTATAATGTCCTGTGTAGCGAGTCCATTACGCGCTAACGAGGCGCAAATAGCTGCGTATCACCAAACACCATAACGTGATTTATCGTATCGTAATTGCGGCGCATTTACGAACTCTAAACGTGTTAGTTTCTCTCTAATTATACCCTAGTGAACGCTATCACATACATTTGTCACCTGCTGCTGCCGTACGGAACGCGCTCGTTATTACATTATTGAAGTGTAGGGGGTGGCTAGTTACTTTTAGGGAATAATCAATTTTATATTACAGGCAATTTTCATTTGTTAAAAGATATATTAAAAATGTTCGCTTCTTTTTTTTGTAATAAAACAAGACAGTGCTTCTTAGTGGGTAGAGGTACCTCGCGTGCGATCACCGATAGGTACATAATCACCATTTTCATAATAGAAAATAGTAAACACATATGTTGAAGGGGTGGTTAAGTACAACCATCAGATTGCATAACTTTAACTGTGGGATCAACTCAGAAAAACCTGTGCAATAAATGGAAATGGTACGAATGGTCAAAAAAAGTCAAAGTATCTGAACTACGTGGCGTTTCAAAATTGGTTGTTGTAAAATGATTCAATCAATAAAATTGTTTCATGATGTCAGAGTTGGTCTAATAATTACTATTTGAGACGTTACACGTTGACACGTTACTCCATGCCACGACACTGCTGCGTTTGCAGATGTTGTGCCAGAGAGTTGGCTCCACCAGCAAAAGTTGTTTTGATATCCTAAATAACAGATATTATGTTCGAAAAGACAGATGGATCTATTTTGGAATTAATATAGGTACATTATGAGGTGAGGCAAAGCGAGGTAGGGCAAGGTAAAGTGAGGCGGTAGAGTGAGGTAAGTTAAAGCGGGGTAAGGTAGAGTAAGGCGAGGTGGGGCGAGATAGAGTGATACGGTTAGAGTGAAGTACCAGGTAAGATAAGGGCGAGGTATGATGAGGGAGGATAGGTGCGGTGATGAGACAAAGCGAAATGCAGTGAGATAAAGCAAGCTAGAGAATGGGATGACACGGTCGCGGCAGAAGGAGGCAGTGTCCGTGGCCGTGGCCGTGGCCGTGGCCGTACGCACCGTGGTCGTGGTGCAGGAAGGGCGCGTGGTCGCGGCCGAGCGCCTTCTCCCGCTTGCGCCACTTGGCGCGTCGGTTCTGGAACCACACCTGCGGACGGAACACAACATTATGATACACTGGGGATTGGATTTTGTAGTATTATAGATTTATTAGTAGAACTAGTATCACTATGAAGCCTACTAGTGAACGACCCGCTCCGTACAAACTGTGATGACAAAACTCGACGGACTCGGACGGATGGACAGAAGGGTTTTGTTCTCTCTTCAACTTAAATGAACATCAAGTCTGATTGACGTCAGGTGTTAGACCCAATTTCGTATGAAATACCTCCGTGATATTTGCAATAATGTCAAAACTCATCATATTATTTAATTCTATTGGAAAGCACACACAGAACTAGATGGAAATCTGTTATCTTCTGTGCAGTAAACAACATTGTTGTGCCAGCGTTGTTGTATTCCGGTGTGAAGTAAAATGACAGGTTTAAGAACCATTCCCTCTTGGTGCTCCAGGCGGCTTCGGGTCTGGGAACCCTGATTAGGTCGACAGTGGTGTCGATTCGGTTGCACAAGAACTAAACTAAAACCAGATTTAGACTGGTGCTGTCACATTATATTGTTCCAGAGAGAAAAAGACAGGCCTACTTTAAAATTGGTTTTAGTTTAGTTTGTGTACAACCGAATCGACACCATTGTCTTCTTGCTCGTTTGTCACACCATGTTATAAAATAATCATATTCATGAACATCGTGAAATATTGTCTATGTCTATGCTCTTCACAGGAAAATCGTTATAACTGATATTACTCGACTCGCGATGCAGTGGGTGTGCATTCAGGCGGCGGCGGACGGTCGCCGGGCGGCGGTTGACTTTTTAATTTTTTTATTGTGTAATTGTCGCCAATTTGTACCCCGCCCCCCCTCCCCCTACCCCCAGACACCCCCCGACTACAATGGGCACCGTAATGAAAAGCAATTACGCATACGTGGTTTTCATACCGGCACTCGAGGGCGTCCACTGCGCTCTCCTGCACTGTGATAGGGTGCATTTTGGCCGCGCCGCCGGGAATAGAAACAAATTGGGCCTCGAGCCGCGCTAATAGAAGACATTGTTCGCGGAAAAATTGGCGACATTTCATAATTCTCGAGTTCTTCCCACCCCTCCCCCCTCCTCTAGCCCCGTAGCGACCCACCGCACCACTCCGCGGCGGCTTTGCGCTAATTGCTACCAATTTCTGAACTCCTAGTACCTATACTTTCTTTATAATATTTTAAAGACAACTGTCATCCAGTTGAACCAAACGGGCATCATGCAAAAGTCTGATAAACATTTTCCTTCACACTGCGAGTATTAAATTGTGATAGTTACTAAGTACAGTAAGTAATTTGTATATCTACCTACAATGATTTTTCTTCTTTTTTTGCACACGCACCCAGCGCCATCTAGTTCGACACTAAGCAACTAGGCTTGTATTATGGATACTAGATGGTTGACATACTACACAAATACATTTTTGTTCGTAACGTATTCTAGTATATTTATGTGGAGAATACTCGTAAATAAACCAGAATACATACCATACATGTCTTGATTTAATGTTCACAACCACGAGCCTCGTATCCCGTGTCCTTGTACTCGAATATTTCACACTCAATATTTGAAATTTACTGTCAAGTATCAATGTAGCAGGGTCTGCCACAGTCACAAACTGTGACGTCGGTTATTACGCTTGCACGATCGATGTTATAATCAACGTCGATCGCGCAGGATTAGCTCGGGATGGTCGATGATTATGGCTTATTAGACGCGTCGAGCGACGCCAGTTCGATCTGTATGCGATCACCCAAAGCTGAATAAATACAAATAAAGATTGACGTAAGGTATAAAATCAACGTTGATCAATATCGATGCGTCGCTCGATGCTCGATCAGTTTAGTGTACCTCTATAATGAACGTGGATGACTTGAGTTTGGTTTATAATAAGGGTTATATATCAATTTCAAAGATGCAATTATCAGTGATCGTCCGCTGTACCACCGCAGTGGAGGGTCTCGGGCGCGATATAGCGTCGGCGGCTCCCGTCGGTCCTTCAATTACAGCCAAAGGCAAATCATAGAATTAATTCAACTTGTTGAACGCCGAGTGGCTCTCGCGGCGCGTGGCGCGCCTGTTGGAGCTTCGAGTGAGCCTTAATGTACCAGCTACTTGAGATAACCGACGCGATGGAGTGCCTTATGAGACATGCTGTGTGAGTGGCGGATACTGTTTGTTATCCGTTATTGATAGGTGTTGGTGGAGTGAGTATTTAAGGCCGCTGTCACAAACTAATACTGATCTAACCGCTCCAAATGATTGCATATAAAATAAATTCAATTCTTCACCATACATTTACCCACAAACTGTTACCTATAGATATACATACCTACCTACTTACTACCTCGACATTGGGGACCTTAAGATTACCTATTAGGATAGCTAAAATTTTCGGATTATCTCACCTTTGTTTACGCCCCTGAATGGTAATCATAGTACAGCTCCACATGTAATAGTCATGCATTCCACTAACTAATACTCCGTCAAGTGTCCACTTCTCAGACCCCCCCCTTCCCCCCCTCCCCTCCCTCGGCCTGCTCTAGAGCGACCGTAATTACCAAATGGCTGGTCGCGGGCGCGAGCGCTCGCTTTAACTGCACCTCGAGTGCTCCTCGAGTTAAACCGCGCTTAATTAAACCATTGTTAACGCCCCCTCCGCGTTGTTGCCACCGGCCCACTACATTGCCTTCATACAGAGCAATCACACTAATACTCTCCCCATTATATTTAATCGCTCCTTCCTCTCAAATGATCCCGTGAACGTAATTAATCAATGGAAAACTGAACTACCGAAAAACCTTATAAATAAAAAAAAATATTAGGTACTCAAAGAAAATGCATCAATGACTTGGAACATTATTACGTTTTGAATTTTGATTCCAGTGCGTAATTTAATGGTTATGTATGGATGATGATATAAGAAAGTACACAGTTTTATTCAGAACACTGTATGAACTGAGTCAATATCTATTGTTAGTCAAATCAGTTCCTATGTATTCTATATTTATATATCACTAGCTTTCTAATAACTTTATTTGTTTATCCCGCAGGAACTACTCACTTTATCGGGATAAAATCCTATGTCTTAATCCAAATAATTAAAATATATACCAAATTTCACCCAAATCTGTTCATCCGTTTCGCCGTGATTGATCAACAAGCAAACATCCAAACTTTCGCATTAAGAATATTAGTTAGATTAGACATATTGCAGCGGTGGACCCTTGTGACTGACATATTGCAGCGGTGGACCCTTGTGACTGACATGGTCGTGATGACAAAATATAGAATATTAGTTAGATTAGACATATTGCAGCGGTGGACCCTTGTGACTGACATGGTCGTGATGACAAAATATAGAATATTAGTTAGATTAGACATATTGCAGCGGTGGACCCTTGTGACTGACATGGTCGTGATGACAAAATATAGAATTGTTTCGAATAGGTATACAGTACTTATACTATGTTTTGCTGAAATAAATAATATACCCTGTGCTTTTTTGAAGTAACGTTGGAAAAGGGTATTAGAATATAAATAAACCCGGTGTCAGGTGCTGGTTCATCTCCAGCTCTGGACAATTATCATACTCACTAGTACACATCACGCGGAAGTACTCGCAGATGCATAGATTTGTGAACGCATCGTCGTCGGATAATAGCACAGTGATGGTAATCTCGCTGCCAGGATCGGGGCTTGAATGCGCCCTAACGAGACGAAAGCTCATCGCGCGGAGACGAGACTTCGGTGACGGTCGGCTCGAGCCGGCTCACGGGCTCACTCACGAGACGTCGGTACCTCACGCATCACTCGACGGTAATACCACTCCATACACAACATGTCACAGATGCGATAAGCGTTTATGTCACGCGAGATAATATTTGGACGAAATGTGCAACTATCCCACTATCACTCCTACGTCGCGCGTCACCAACGATGTCATGCTAAACTACTTTGATCAGAAACTGGATCAATTCTAATACGTGTTATATTTTTTCCTGATTCCCTTTACCTAAATTGAAATGAATGAATTGTCATACAAGTTGATATGAACAAAATTAACATAAACCCAATGCTTAAAGCATTGCAATTTAAATTTTACACCCTATATGTTTTTGAACGCTTTACAGATCTCAGAACTGAAATAGCAAAGCAAATGTTTACAAATCAACAAAACTTTGATAAAAATGGTAACAGTGAGCTGCATTTACCATTTACTTTGGCTCTCGATGACCCACTGATAATGTTCCGAGTTTCTGTCGCACATAGTGGCTAGTTGAGTTACTGCCTTAAACGAGGTAAGTTGCGGGCCGGAGGGGCGCGGGGCTCGGGGCTCGGGGGCGAGCCTCAGCACTAGATGGCTACATTGTAATTGCATCGCGGGCAATTAGCGCGTAACGAGCGCTAATGCCGGCGCGCTAAACATTAGCGCTGTTCACACGAGAGCGTAACTACGGGAATTAGCGAGCATTGTGTCGTGGAGCCGGCAGTTAGCGACCGGGGCTCACTCGCGCCAGGTGAGCAATGGGTCCAGAACATTACTACTTGTATAATATTATCATAACATAGAATTATCCACGTGATTGGTTGCATGCTTTAAGGAATCGTAGATAACGAGTGCAGAGAAAATTGTGCACGAGAATTAATCAGTTTTAATTGACAGTAGTGGTGTCGATTCTGGCGTGCAGTCGCTAAACTAATTAAATCTAAAAATCTAATTTTAAATGCATTTCCTAAAATATCCTTTACCGCATTTTATAAATTAAGTTGGCTTTTGTTTTTGACTCCAAATTTGCCTATTTGTACAGGTTTTGTTAATTACGTTTCTTTATCGATAATGGGAAAATGGCAACATTCTTTTAAAAAAGTTCTCTTCTATCAAAAGATTTTTAGGTTTTAGATTACAATTAAAAATGCAGTGTACAATACAATGATACAATTTTTTTAAGGTAGGTAAGACTTGATTCTAGTAACTATTAAGTTACTAAGTTACTAAAAAGTTTTTAGGTTAGGCATTATTTTTCACCGTGGCCTTAAATTCAAAATAAAACATGTTATTGAAGTCTTTTGTACCCCTACAAAAGCCTTTTATATAAAGTTCACACTTTTTGGGCTGTAAATAAATAAATTGGGAAAAACCTAGTCTCTAATTTTAAACGTGATTATTTTAGATGGATGGCGGCTAAATTTCGCTAATAATATGTCTCAGATGGCTTTTTGGAATAGGTTTTGATCTCTAACACTTAAATTGAATTGATTTAGAGTAAACTTCTAATTTTAGAAACGTCAACATTTTAGAGATGTGACGTAGAATAGGAAATCGGTTTAGACCACTCTAAATTCAAATTTAAGTTTTAGAGGCCACTGCAGAATCGACACATGTAACATTTTAATATATGAGCTAATTATCACATTATGTATTATATGAGAAAATTCTTTAGGTAGAGACCTCTATACAGGGTGTAGTCATTTGTTTGTTTGTAAACGGTTTATTGTACAAAAAGGCAATACATTAATTGTGTCCAGGCGACTACTAGACCACTTAAAATAAGGAAACTAAAACCTTTTTCTACTAATCTCATACTATATGTATGGGAGTGTTTCATGTCAAAATTTTGGATAATTCTCGTTTTATTTTTAAAAAGTTATTGATGTCATTTTACTCATTAGGTACCGTACTTTCGATTTCGGTTTAAAGTTTTTTGATATCTGTAATAGCTACGGAATAATCGCCTGGGCACACTTTACCATTACACCCTGTATAGAGGCACTTAGGTTAGATGTTGGAATGTTTGAGCTCAGTCTCTGTGCCACAATACTGGTATTCCATTTGACCTGCTGTCGCCATTATACACTCTACTTGCTGTGTGTAGTGGGGGCTGGGACGGTGTCATTTAACACAATTAGCAGTCATTGTGCTTCACACACACACACACACACACACACACACACACACATGCCCGCACTAGTGAGAATGAACATAATAATTACATTTGCATGCTAGCTTACTCCTCACACCACTTACCCGTCTCTCAATAGTTCTACGCAATATAGTTTACAAATTCCTTTAAAACGAAGTGTTCCCTGACAATTTATTGTTACAGAATAGTATTTTAGAACGCCCCATGTCTTTGCGACTTTTCCAGACCAGTTTAAGATTTTTTCGAAAATCTTCAGAGAGCCTGCTGTCGAACTCGTCTTTACGCTCTTCTTTCTTTTGTTCAACAACTCTTTTTGTCTTCCTTTTCAAAGCCTTATACATCACTCTTGCCTTTTCTACATCCTCATTTAACGCCTTTTGTACTCTTTGATTGGCTTTTGTGGCTAACCGGTCTAACCATGGTTTCTTCTTACTACCTCTAGCACTTATTTATTCCACCAAACATTTTTCACCCTATACCCTTTCCGCTTTGTAATACCACAAACTTCACTTGCAACACTTACCATTACTTCCTTAATCGTCTTCCATAATTCCTCAATGCTATTCACATCATCCAAATCATCGTTTGAAAAGACCACTAATTCGGCTCATTACCAGGAAGTGATCTGTATCAATGCCGACCCCTCGATATACCCGAGTACACTTTGTCTCAGTCTTTGATCCACCAATACAAAATCAATCATACTTCTCTGACTTCCTACTTCCCTAGTGAACAAGTGGATCTTTTTGTGATCAAACATGGTGATCGATACAGTAAGATTCCACTCCAAACAAATCTCAAGTAAACTCATTCCATTCTTGTTCACTCTTTCATCACCAAACATACCGAGAACCTTTTCATATCCATCACGCTTCACACCTCATCCATTAAAATCTCCGAGCATTATTATCCTTTCATTCTCCTTGCATTTCTCCAATACGTCCCTCCAATACATCACACCGTCCCAAAACTGTTCCATTTCTTTTTGGACATTTGGGGACATGCTTAGACCCACATTTGTCGGAGCATAAACTCCCATTAAAAAGATGCGGGGCAGTCCCACTTTTAGTCTCATCCAGATGAGTCTTGGGCTTACGCACTCAAACTCTTTTACACACTCAGCTACTCTAGCAGAAAGTAGTGCTCCAACGCCCTGACTGCCTCGGTTGGTTATGGGAACACCCGACCAGTAAGCCGTATAGGGACCGTGTTTGGTGGTGTCACATCCTTTTCGCTTTGTCTCATTCACACATAAAATATCAATATGTCTATCATTAATCATCAGACAAACTTTATTTATTTTGCCAGTCATTCCTCCTCTAACATTCCTCCTCTAACATTCCTCCTCTAACATTCAACGTAGCAAAGCGGCGCTCCATGGCCCACTTTTCACCCTCGTAAGAAACGAGGCGTGGTGGGTGGCGAACCACGTCGCCGTCATCAGGATTCTTTACTGTTTTCATATCCATAGCGTTCCCAGGAGAAGCAAGGGAATTTATGTCGATCCCGGCAGAGGCCCGCATGCCGGGACAAAACTAGCCTTTATCTGGGGTCGCTCTAACCCATGGCAAATCGGCACGCTCAAGACTAGGCTTGGCCCTAGCCACGCATCCCTCGGCACGGCAGACCTAAGATTGGCGGAGAGGGAAGGAAAGAGAAAGAGGGAAAGGATTTAAATGATAGTGAGATGGATATTAAGAGGGAATTGGGTAGGAAAAGGTAAATTAGGGACTCTGAAGGTACAGTGGAGTCAGTGGCAGCTCGGGGTGCCGGGTTCGCATACCCGAATATCATGACTCAACTACTGGACCTGCCTGCCATAATTAGTCTTCGCACAGGTGACCACTAGTGGCAGATAGTGTGGCAGTTGATCATTGGTTTGATAAAATTCCATATTTATTGGTCCCGATTATAACCCTTATCCTAGTGAAAGGAAGCTGTCCCAACTATGAGTATGTTTCTACATTCAGTATATCTCGTTTATAAAAAGAAATGATCTTCAAACGAAACCGTATTTAAACCTCGGGTCAGACACGGAGGTCCTGTTTACTTAATTATCTATTGGTTTTATCGGAACAGATATAGTAAGTTCCTATTCCTAGTAGCGTACAGGGGATAGTTATGTGTATGTGGAGCATGTGTGGGTTGTGTACAGACCTGGACCCTGGCCTCGCTGAGGTCGAGGCGAAGCGCGAGCTCCTCCCGCGTGAACACGTCGGGGTACTGCGTCTTGTCGAACGCGCGCTCCAGCTCGTGCAGCTGGTACGTCGTGAACGTCGTTCGGCTGCGGCGCACCTGCTTGTCCCCCACGGCGATGGGAGACGGGCGATGGGCGACAGGCGACAGGCGACAGGCGACAGGCGACAGGCGACAGGCGGCAAGTGACAGGCGACAGGGAACACACACCACACGTTACGCTACGCGCACCATTTGCACATGACACGATAGCAAGGGCATGCATGTAGTCAACTTATTAAAGCTGGTGAAGCAATTGCGATCACCCCTGGAGACCCGGGAATGACTTTGCGAAGTAGACTGACCCGTCAACACGACGGAACCATGTATCTCCCAAGATCGCCCCGTAGTCCTAAAGCCATCAGTGTTATTAAAAACACTGTCAGGTGGTCACTGGTCCTCCACAAATTCACTGAACTACACTGGGCCCCAGTGAGAGGAGGCTCCCTCGAGGAATGCCCGGAGATGTCGCCCAGTCTGAGCCAACTGACAACCGGAATACAACAATGCTATTAACATTGCTGCTTGGCGGCAGCTTAAGATAAAGTGGTGGTAGCTAGCCAGGCGGACATTTAAAATCAACCAGCAACCTCAATTCCAAGAAGAGTAGATATTTATCATCGACTACATTGTTACTGTCTATCGGTGTGACATTGAGCCCCAACAGTATGTGAATAGGTATACGCTAAAGAAGATGTGGAATTATGATTTAGTGGAAGGAGCCGTGGCAACACCATTTCTTTCACCGACCATCAGTTGTGTTGTCGTATTCTAAGGTCAGTCATGTAGACCTTATCCTAATACTGTACATTTCAATTTCATGTACGAGTAGTTTATTAGGGATTATAGGTATGACATAACATACATGTAGAGTTAGGCATTTTGCTGTTATAATGATCACTTTCCACCAAGTCCAACCCAACAAAGCTCTGCTGTGTTCGAATATCAAGCATCTCATATGGTGAAAACAAGATAACCAGAGACATTAACGAGGTTGGCACTCCGGGTGGACGATGCTCCATCTCATCTTTGTGTAACATCAGGTCAAATGACGGTGTATAAAGAAGTGCTTAAAGAAAATGCGATGTGTGATACCTTGCGCGGGCGCCCAGCGTCGAGCGGCTCCCCAAGGTCAGCCCTCCCCTCCCCCTCGCCCCCGTCCCCGTCCCCCCCGTCGCCGGGGGAGCACCTCCCCTCGCCGTCCCCCTCCCCCTCGCTGAGCGCGGCGTGCTCCTGCTCCGGCTCAGAGTCGGAGTGGACGCCGTGCTCATTCTTCAACTCCACGCGATCTGTGGACAAAATGAGATGGCCATATCAGACGTATTGTTTTACTCCTTCGATGCTGGTGGAAATGCTGACACTACCCTTTTCCTGTACCCCTGCGTTTGACCATCCAAGTCGCGGCCGAGGACCACTCGCCAGGCTCCTCCCATCACTCGTCACTAGCGGTTGCCAATATACGAAACATTATCAGGGGTTCTATTACATAACTTCATCGTTATCGTCATCGGTTACGTTCTGACATGTGATTGGTTGGGTCATCACTCGCTCGGCAATTTGATGGTTTCTCATTGGTCAACGTAATCGATAACGAATACCGATGAAATTACGTAAGGCAGGTTTGATTATCTATAACCAAGGAACATTTCTATCGTAAAACATAAATAATTCTACATAAAATGAATTACCATATTCTTTTTTAAATTATTATTGTGATTACAGGACTCCATATAATAACGTTACATTCGTAAAATCCAGGTCTAAAGTTATACAACCCAAATCATAGTAGGTATATACAATACTAGCTTTCCTCCCGCGACTTCGTCCGCGTGGAAGATTTTATCAAAATACAAACAACAAACTTTCATCCCCTATTTTATCCCCTTGGGGGTAGAATTTATCAAAATCCTTTCTTAGCGATGCCTACGTCATAACATCTACCTGCATGCCAAATTTCAGCCCGATCCGTCCAGTGGTTTGGGCTGGGCGTTGATAGATCACTATGTCAGTCACTTTTGAGTTATATATATTATTTAGATTGCTGTATGTAGGTGATGCAAGCTATTAACCCGAGGCGAGAAAAAACGACGAGTTCTATAAATTTGACAGTTTGTATATCTGTCCTGTGCTCGTGGATCTGTACTTACGAACGAGTGAATCGATTTTGATATATATCTTCGAAATAATGAAACATGGGACAGATTACCCAAGCTAACATTATCTGGTTTCTTTACAATTTCTCTGCCCCATCATTGGTGTACTTTTGTTGAACTCAAAACTTCGATTATGGTCCCGATCGCTTTCCTAATCAACTGGCCAAAGTCAAAAATGCTTTATTTTGTAGGGACATAGAGTACACGTAAAATATTGAATTTTACATTTTTTAAGCTACTGCTTGTTCAAAATGCAATTTTCCCCTGACAAGAATAAGCAAGAAACTCGAGAGGTTGTTCTTTTTAAAATAAGTTTTTATATTACAAAAAGGCACAATAGTATTTCATTATTAAGTAATTGTGAAATAGCCTGGCATGAGAACGAGCCGGTTATGTCCAGGGATGATTATCATTTACATAATCGGGTATTTTATAATATGCTTTCTTAATAGCTCTGTTTTATAGTATCTTTAAATTTATTGAAAGTATATCAACTTGGGCAGGGTAACGGCAGATGAGGTCTGATAAAAAGTTTATAAATTACTACAAGTTAAGTAATTAATATGGTAAGTATTCTGCAACTGAATGTTTTGAATTGAATTGTTTGTAAACTTTATTAGAACGCTCCCCTCGTGGACTCTTACACCAGTCGGATAATCCGCGCCAATCGACTATCAATACACTCTAATGTTCCTAGCCGTTTCATTAAATTGGAATCAGCCGTCAGCGCGTGTGAGCACTACAACGACCGCGAAATAGATTTCCCGTCCCGTAACACGACTTTGAATGAACCTTGGAACGAATTAACCGCTTTGTTTTGGGCAATATTCAGGGCGAAAGGGTCTGTTTCCAAGCGTTTCCAAAGTGTCGCTAATCGCTCAGAAGTATCGTTTTGAGATAATGGGAGTGAAATAAGATCCCATACATGCATGACTGTATCGCATTAGCACGTTTAGCCTACCCAGATACACGTGACTCTTTCAGCTCCTTTTTCAACTGTGTCGTGAATCGGAGAATTATTTTCATTTTCACGACCTGTTTGGTTTAGTGGTTAGAAACGCTGACTGCTGTACCCAAAGATCGCGGGTCCGAAACCCTCTAGGGGTATATGTTTGTATGATGAATACGGATATGTGTACCCGAGTTATGGATGTTTTTCATTTATATTATGTATTTATTTACAAAAAAAGATATATTTGTGTAGTATATTAACCAACTGGTATCTATAATACAAGCCTAGTCGCTTAGTGTGGAACTAACTGTCGCTGTGTGTACATACACACATCCTTGAACATCCAAGGATAGATATTGTATATGGTAGTTGCAAAAGCCAGGTGATCTCCCGCTCTGACACAAGAATAGTATCATGAGAAAGTCGTTTCAAATCGCAGTAGTGCACGATGTCCTCGAGCCCCGTTCCCACCGCGCCGGCCCGTCCCGTCGCTCCAGCGCACGCTGCGCTCCACTCCGCACTAATTGCGTCCCCCGGGATCATACTGGACTCTATTCCGTACACAGTAAAGTTCACATTGAGATCGCACCGGTGCTGGCGCGAGTCGCCCCTCGCTCGTCAGCACAGAATACTCTTTTTGTGAAGCACTTAACGTCACTTGATGTTATTCGTTCCACCTATTTATTTGTACTAATTCCATTTTTACATTTTTGTTACGAGGAATTAAAAGAGATCAGCGGCACAAAGGGATCGACAAACATGCAGCTAATAAAGCGCCGAACGTTTATTGTATTCCGGAACTTATTGGAGTCATCGAGCGAGGCTCGCGAGGGGACGCGACAAAGGAGCGCCATGTTAATATTAACATCGCGTTAAACAATTTGTATCTGTTGGAGCTTGTCGGAGCTCCCGAGTACTTGGCGAGTGCGAGGCCCTTCATTACACTACAGCCGACAGTATAATATTACACACAACTCTGTGTGGGTTCTCATGACTCAGTCGATGTTACCTCGCGGGGGCCGCAGTAGTCGGGTAGTGATTTGATAGAAATGTCACGACCTTGTACAGAGCTTCTGACAATTAACAACCGTCACGACCCATCCTCCGCGTTGCTGGCTGCTCTGTACACTTGTCTTGTTTGTTTAGGGAACTATCAAGACATTGCTTATCAAGTGGCACTGTTCATATGGATCCAGTCGCGTAAAATGTTCTAAAATAAAATAGTACAGTTTAAACGTAGGTAATTTTAGAACAAAACTTATTATAGAGTAGTAAACAAGATAATAATTATTTATTTAATTCAGATTTATAATCCATTTTTGTCAGTACACCGTTTGCTTGGCTGTAAGTAGAAGACAGAGATGCAAACCTGGTAATATTAACTTTAGATATTCATTAGTTTATCAGAAATTTCTTTTAGATCTAAGAAGCCGCGGGACAGCTTTGTTACATATATTAATATTATCGATATCAAATATTTAACTTTTAAGACTTCTTTGTATTTCTTATAAAATGTTTATAATTCATTTCAATTCAATTTGTTTATATCATTCTCACAATAAGCTTACAGCGATACAGTCCAGAATATAATTAAAAACAGGCACTTATTTGTGAGAATCTGGTGTCTGTAGAAGGATAAACCTGTGTTACAGATCACCAGGGTCTCACCCCTCCACAGACTTTAAAAACATTTGGGTTATACATAATGTATACTTATTTGATTCATATTATATTTATAGAAAATAATTGCAACTGTGTAAAGCCGGTGCGAATTGCTAGTATTTATTAAGCATTGAATAGGTACTGTTTATTAAGCGTCGTCGGTGGCTCAGCGGTTAAGACGTTACCAATTTGGGGAGTCCGGATTCGATTCCCAGGCAGGACATGTACCAATGTGTTTTTAAATTCAATTTAATTGCTTTTGTGCATTTATCCGACTGCTCTTAAACGGTGAAGGAAAACATCGTGAGGAAACCTGCATGCCTGAGAAATAAAAATTGTAAGGCATGTGAAGTCCCCAACCCGCATTGTGCCAGCGTGGGGGACTATGGCCCCATACTCCCTCACGAGGGAAGGTCCTATATCCCTGCAGTGGGATGTTTACGGGCTGATGATGATGATGATGATGATTTTCGATGTCGTGCTTTCATATGGACACCACACGATGACATTTATTTATTGTTCATTATTGTCAGTCCCGCTGTCCCGATATATCGTTTTACTTCACGCCTGTATTATTTAGGTCACCATTTTCTACAACTATATACTAACTTTATTTTTTTTTCTAAACATAATTACCCGACTGAAGAGCCGTTATGTTTTTCGCGCCTATCTATGTATGTATATGTGGGATACTTTATTCCGTCGTAGCACTCAAACCGCTGGATGGATTTTAGTTGATGAGGTAACTTTAGATTCTTGGTGACAGTCCGAGTGTCATAGGATAGGTTACGTACGTAAAGTAAATGTAAAGGCATGAAAGTAAACGTGGCCACACTAAGTACCTATCGTAGGAAAGGGTCATCATGATGAAGATACTGAAAATGTATATTACACGTGACTCTACTGTGCAACAGGCGTGCGGAGAGCTCCTAAACCATATCGGCGTTTACACCTTTGTCGGTCGGATTTTGTAATTATTTAATTGTGTGTTTATTTGTTTTATTACATTAACATTGAAGTCACTTCCAACAAAGTCCAAGCGGACGATCTCGACCGGCCGGTGCGCGACCCTTCCCGCTGCAAATATTGAGAATAACAAATCTAACGTTATTTGCTTCTTAAGGGTAACAAAGACTGCAGTGAGCTACACCCGTTACCTCCAACATCGGATACAACTTAAGGCGACACATGAGTCATAATATTTTGTAATAACATTAAATCTTTATTATGTTTCGCTCCTCGATCTATAATGGCGGATGAGTTCTTTTACCGTAAGGAAAAACATAGGGCATATTAGGTAAGTAAAATAGAAGTTATTGACACAGGTAGTTTAATTTTTTTTTTCAAAACCATCATCGACCTACGCGCCTCCCGGAGATAGATATGCGACTGGCGGGATTGATTTTGTTAAATTTATTTATTTATTTTATGAAATGTCTAACACATCAACATGGCGCCACGTGTGTCGGCGCAGCACCAACAAAACCGCAGGTGTGGCGTGTCCACCTCTGATCATTACTCTGGCGGCCATCGCTCTACTAGTATGGATGCTGTGAGGACCAGCTGGGCAGTCCTCAGGGTCAGAGCAATTATGTTCTCCAAACTTGATGATGTACTTTAACATTTTTTTATATTTTTGGTGTTTTCTTTGGACCGTCATTCTGTCATTATTCTCTTAGTTGGTGTGATCTTATTCTATTAGTTATATTTCCACGTGATACTTTTTATGTAAATTCCACATCATTGTGTCTATCTCTCTAAAAAGCTTTACCATAATTGTTCCTAATTATTCAAATATAAAATGTTAATAACCAAAACGTACGTCCTGTATAAAGAGCTTTAGAAAGATCCAACTGGAGATATTATGTAAACTGTGCAGTACTCTGTAAATAGTCTCATATAGTTAGTCGATAAATACACGGCTCGTTGCTAGTGTAGATGTGACCCCGTCTTTGACTCAGTACGGCAACATACGAGTACAACACTGAACCAACTCGTTACCACCGGCCGCGGTCCCTCTCAGCTGTCGGCGGCTCTCGGCGCTCCGCTAACACAACGGGCACAATAATTACAGATTTTGTGCTTCCCGTAAGTACGTACTTATAGTCGAGGCTTATCAAATTTTAATAAGCAATATTTTGGTAGCACATAATAGAGTTCGCAGCGGGAGAGCGCCGTAGTGCGGTAATTGCGCGGTGAAGCTGCTCACCCGCCACAGTCTACTGAACATTAACAGTGCGCCACTGTTTTGATGTCGACGACTTGTGAACTAGAGATATCTGAAATATTAGTGTTTGGTTGTGCCAAATATTAAAAGTTTAATTCTTGAAACAACATCCACGGTTCACCCTTATATACAGGGCGTCCCAAAGTTATGGGACATGAAGGGGAAGTACCTTAAATATCGTAGATAGTGAATTTTGCTCAAAGAAGACTTTATGTTATTTTTAAAAGTTAGTAATTCTGCATTCATAGATTTTCTAAAAATTATTTGCTTCGGCTGGGAATCGAACCGACTCAAATGTGAAAAAAAAAACACCCTACTTTTATGATGCCAATCGAAAGAATAGCTAAAAAATAATAACTCTGCCTAAGTAACATAGTATTTTAAAAGAAAGGAACAACGTGAAATTAATCATTTTAATCAAATAAAAAACATACATGAAACTGCCGTAGTCAATTAAGTAGGTATTTTTTTGTAAATTAATTAATTAAATGCTCAAAATGTGATCCCTCTTGTCTTACGCAAATCGCCAATCTTTTAATGAGCCCGCTGCCTGTTGATTTTTGTTGTTTCTGTTGAATACAAGTTTTATCATTTCATCTACACGTGCACTTATAATAAGGAAAACTATGTTAGTACCTATTTTATGAAGTGGGTACTTATTTACGAATAATCAATGCTATCTTTGGAATGATAATATCGCTACTTTTCGAACGTCGTCGGCAATAAATAACTTTCTTGAAATTTGACTCAATCATTTTATGTTGTTCCTTTCTTTTAAAATACTATGTTACTTAGGCAGAGTTATTATTTTTTAGCTATTCTTTCGATTGGCATCATAAAAGTAGGGTGTTTTTTTTTTCACATTTGAGTCGGTTCGATTCCCAGCCGAAGCAAGTAATTTTTAGAAAATCTATGAATGCAGAATTACTAACTTTTAAAAATAACATAAAGTCTTCTTTGAGCAAAATTCACTATCTACGATATTTAAGGTACTTCCCCTTCATGTCCCATAACTTTGGGACGCCCTGTATACACAAATGCACCTGCTAAATAATCGGATCAATAAATAATTTAAATTCATTTGCATCCCAAATTTCATAATATGCAGTTGATTACAATTTTATTACTTGTTAAAATCTATGTATGTACCAATCAGATCACCCTACCACCACCATATGAAACCAATCATAACTTCAATAATCATAAAATACAATATTGTGAAGTTGGTAATATAAATGCTACTCGAAAGACTGTCTGTTCTATCATGAGACACTGGTATGTTCGCGTACACTGTGGCGCCGGGAGAGCTCGAGCGCGGTCAGCACCGTGGAGCGCTAGTGCACTGCAGCGACCCGACACCATCTGTCTATCTCATCGTTTCCTCGTCTTGTCTTGACAGTGAGAGTGAGAGAGAAATTGGACCGATATTCGAATAGCTTCCATCCACAGGAATTAGTTCATCGTTCAGCCTGAATTACTTGAAATATTTGGATGAAAATCATCATCAGCCGTAGGACGTCCACTCCTGAACATACATCTCCCCCATAGACGCCCTGTCCATTGCTATTTCATCTAACACCCTGAGGTATGTCGGTGACTTTCTTCTTTTACGGGTTACTTCATTATGATACGATCTCGTAGCGAAACGATGAACATCCACAGCCCGTTGCGTGACTTTGAGCTTTCGTATGAGGCCCATAGTGATACAGCACGTTTCAGTCCCATAAGTAATCGCAGGTTACACACATTGATTAAAGCACTGAGGTATTTTGGACTTTGGAAAAAAACAGTAACCCGGAAGCGGCTTTCCGGAATCGAAATTGGTATAAATAAATTCAAATTTCATTTTGTTAGGATTATTGAGTAACGCACGTTCAAATATCCACAGGTTATTCTATTTGTAATATTTGTAAGATAATATTAAGGTTATATACATTACATACAAGTCATTGAAAATAGTCGATAGTGCGTCGTTGCAGTGCATAAGTGACGTCACACTTGTGCGTCTACGCATCGCCAATATCCCACAACGCGGTCGCGGGGGGCCGGCCGCACCCACTCAATGCTCAGTGAGGCCGCCCCACGCTGGGCCGCCCCACGCTGGAACTATTTATTATTATTCAATTGGAGTTCAGCAAAGCCGCTTAAACTAAACAACCGCATTATTTACAAAAATAATGACTTCGTCGACCAAACATAACTGCGCATAAGTAGGCCAAGTTCTCCAAGGGCTGTTTAGTTAACAATAACGGTGAAGATGTCGCAGAACATTAAATATAGTCGATTTCACTGTCAGGTATAATTTACGAAATATTTGCTTAAATATTTAACTGATTTACATCACCCTGCCTAGCTTTTTCGATGAGTTATCTACGAAAACGGAAAATTAAAAAAAAAAACTAACAATTTTTGCTATGTTTAAGGAACGACTCTCAAATTAATCTTTTCACAATTTTATCACACAAGTTCTTAAGGGCACTTCGTATTTCACTACGATCGATGGTAACATACGGAGCGACAGACACTCGTGACGAAATTATAGGGGAAACGAAATATGCACAGAATAAGGAGGAACCGCTTTGTATCGTGAGCGGCGTTGTTTTATATGTTTTAAGAGAGAGGGTAACCAACTCCGTTATCCACGTAAAGTCATAAAATACATATTTTAATTTATTAATTCCACCCTCCAATCAACGGGGGAATCAACGAGTACGGGACAAATCCTGTGCCTCTCGGGATCTTATTACAACTGATTACAGGATTAGTAAATATTTTTTACCAGTTTTAAATATGTCCTATGAACAAAGAAACATATTGTAAGAATTACTAACGAATGATAACATTATTTTATAATGGGATCTATTTGTTTGTAAGATTGTGTGGTTTGTTTGACTGCGCGTAGAGGTGTTGTCGTAGGAGGCGCGTAGCAGCGCACGTAGCGAGCGCTGCTCGCGTAGCACAGCTACGTGTCTTCCATACTACATGTTGGCGCTATTGAGATCCAACTAATATTATATTATAAATGCGAAAAGTTGTGTGTTTGTGTGTGGCTCAATCACGGGGTAACTCGGATTTGAATGAAATTTGGTACACAATAGCTAACAGTGAAAAGATTTTCATTATATAAAAATATCACTTGAAAACGTCACATTTTTAAATTTAATCTTAAAATTACTGCTCGCTACATTTGAAATTGAATTTGTTGATCTAAATTAATTAATACTATGTATATTTCTAACATTGATTTTAGTTGACTGTAGTTTCAAAGTACCTATATCTAAACCGCAAAGTAAAATTTGTAAAAAAGTAATCTTTCTTTCTTATTATTGATTTATTTAGAATCATTTCTTATTTGTCGACATTAATTTGAAGATTTGACATTAATTTTGAAATGTTGACGGTTTTCGAACTTTCCTTGCAAGTTGGTTTATGGCGCATTTAAAAGTGTATAATTATTTAATAGTATATAATTAGACTGAATATCGCCGAGCGATCTATAGCGGTAAGTAATCGGAAAATGTATAATAGTTTTTTTTTAATAATTTTATGTTTCATGAAAGTTTGGAAATATTTGAATGTCTACTGGAACCTTAATAATAAAGCGTTGATTGCCCCTTAAATGACTTTGTGACTTTGTGTAAACGACTGATAGAAACAGCAAGTTTATTTAAAACATTAATGCTTAAGTTTATTATGTTAAACTTTAGTCTACGTCACTATTTTTCTTAAACGGTTCTAAATTGTTTCTTACTTACACAGGACAGGTAGAACATATCATGGGACAGGACATTTTTATCGAGGACATTGTGAGTACTTCCCGAGCGATAAACAAATTACAGATATAAACGAGTCGCAGCCGCGAGTAAACACTAGTGAACAATATGCGACGACACGATTTGCACTGTCTGCAATGTCTAACATCTAAAGTTATTGTAAAGAGGAATTGACAGTTTATGTCATCTATTTATTTACATAAAATCAACTGCATTATTACAAATTGTTATACAGAAAACTAATACTAAAATTATGCCAATTAAAGATTTTTATCATGATACTGAAAATGGTTGTTATAATTGTCATTATAAAATATTGGTAAATAACTTTAATGTGCACTCGGATTGGTTCATGTGTTCTAATAGCGATCTTCCACGAAATTAACTCGTGTTTTTAAAAGTGTTCCGTATCAGAAATACCAAAAGTGAACCATTTGTGAAATCGTCCCGATGTCTGTCTGTTAATTACAGAAGCTATTAATTTTTAGTTGGAAAATGGTGACGCAAATAGTCACAAAAGTAAAAGTACAGTTTTAGAGATTGTTTCGTGTGGCTTCAAACTTCAAGCATTTATTTCAACGTAAGATACATGATATCATTTGTTTTTTTTTTTTATTTAAATCTACTGGAAAAAAAAGTTTTTTGCATTTATCTGTCAGTCGGTATGTTGGACATACATGACAGCTACTACCGCTTTTACTAGTAGCTACCCCTTTCGTCAGTAGTAACTACTATCCTAGTAATATATTTATATTTATATAATTATAATTATCCTAGTAGTAACTACTAAATATGTCTTCGTGGGGGCGTGGCTATCACGAACAGTATTTAATAAGGTTATTCTGTGATCGACATTTTCTTAACGCTTTCTAAGAAAAGCATCGCAATTTTTGTTCTTCGATTTAGCTCAAAGGTATCGGGAAAAAAATAACTAATATTGGAAATAAAGTGTGGATGGAATAGATATTATCAGGTTTGAATTTCTTGTCTTCCTTTTATAAGAAGTTTGACAAAATTTGTTTTACGGATAATTACTTAGCGGACCAGAGAGAGGAAGCAACAGTTGCTAACTGGTACAGTTGTATTTTGTTAGTTTGGTAAAACGGAGCTGCCATTTAATCCGTTTGTCAAAGTCGATGCAAAGAAAATGTAAATTTTCGAAATACTTATTCTGACTAATTATGAATTAATAATTTTGGTAATATAATACCTATATCATAATGCTCCTTAAAAATCGTCCTCCTCTCTCCTAATTATTGTGCCGAACTATATTTTTTTTAATATGACCACCTATACACACATTATGGAATACAATAAAGAATTGAATTGATGTGACCGGTGCGGCAATTAATTACCGTTAGAACCAATAAATCAAATAATAGAATACGGAACACAACATTTTTAATATTGTGGATACTTTCACCAATTATTTAGTCCCAAAAACTAGGTAAAGCCTGTGCTATCAATACTAGATAACGGTTAAAATTATATGAGTATCTATATAAACTGACTCGGGAACAATGTTCGCACTCACAACTCGCAAATATTGAGCACTGGCCCAGAACCTGCAACCGTTGGTTTTCAAATCAGAGTCATAACCATTTACACCAGTCCCGACACACACTTGGCCGCTTTTCTTTTGTGGTCTATGTAGGTAGGTACGTACCGCGATGCACGTGTCGATGTCCCAGGATGTGCTCTATGGTGTAGCCGGCGCCGCGTCGCGCGCTCGACGACATGCTGCCTGCTGCCTGCTGCCTGCCGCCTGCTGCTCTTACACACACACACACACACACACACACACGAACACACTAGCTAGGTTTCATTCATGTCTCTTACTTTATTCACAATAATGACCAAGTAAGTGTCAGTTTTCAAATCACTCAATAAAAACTTTGCCGGGAAAACTTTTGAACAAAACTTTGCAACTCCAGGAGGAAGTCGGAAACGTTCCAATGAATGTCGCCGGAGCACCAACAGGAGGAATATTAACGAATCGAGAAAGTAGTCAATGGCCAACGCCGTCAGGGGGAACCTAATGCTATTGCAACGACCGAGTTTACATGAACCGAGATCGAGGCTCGAGCGGACACTGGCGCGGCCCCGACACGCGCTCGTCGCTCGGCGCTCGGCGGCGCCACTGCGCTGTCGCCGCTGCAGCCTGCCGCCTTACCGCTGTCCCGCTCCTGCGCACGCGTCGCCCCGCATCGCCGTCCCTTTCGGAGGCCCCGCCCCTCGGCGCCGATTGGAGGAGCCTTGAGGGCGGGCTCGCTGCCCCCCCCCACCCCCCCCCACCCCCACCGCCCACCCCCCGCACCCCGCGCCCGGGCCAGAGCGGAGCCGGGCGCCCGAGCGAGTGGTCGGGTGGTGCGTGACGTCACCGGACGGACGGGGACAAACTTCGGACGATAGATGACGAAAACTTGGCAAACATGCGATATATATCTAATTTGTTAATGCAATGCACCCGGAGCCCTCATTATTCTGAAATTAAAGTAATTAAAAACCATTTAATTTCTACTTCCTTACTTAAAATTTGAATACAGCTTTCTCCGAAAATTAAAATAGTAGAGCAGATCCGAAAAACTTATAGCAGATTGGTTCGTCCCATAACATTTAGACAACGACCATATAATTTTTTTTTTTTTTTTTAATCTTATTTAAAGAGCTTAGTCATTTCAATGACTATGTCGCTCTGTACTGACTCACTGAATATTTACACCCTGTTTTTTATACCGACTCTGACTAATTTATATATTGCCCTGGCCATTTCGGATGTAGGGAATGCCAATACAGTATTACAGCCCCCAACAGCTTCAAGTGGATGGCCATATGTAATATTAGTTTGTCTTCTACATGCTTCATTCCGGACACACTCCATCAAGATATGGAAAACGTCTTCTACAACGTCACATTCTGTACAATTTGGCGACGGTACTTTCCGCATCATGAATGCAAACTTGTTAAGTGGGATGTGTCCGGAGCGAAGTCTGAAAGCCATGATAAGGAACGACCATATAATATTTTGAGCATCAGCTAACTTCCTGACCTCGACCCCACTGTGGAACATATTAATTACCTACTAGCTTTCCGCCCGCGGCTTCGCCTGAGTGGAATAACTCTATCGCGGAAATTTGATTATCCCGCGGGAACTATTCACTTTATCGGGATTAAAAATATCCTATGTCATAACCTTTGAAAACCCGCTGGTACCCCCTGTTGCCAGTTCACCTTGTGAATTGATCTCATTGGGAATCAAGAACTTAATCCAGGGTATATTCCAAAATTATAAATAATAATATAAATTAAAATTTGGTATATAATTTTATCCTAATCCGTCATCACTCATTCTGTCACTGATCGTACAAACATTTATGCCTAGCGGGATTTGAACCCGTAAGTTCTGGTTTTGAAGGCAGTATTACTACCTAGTATACCAAAGGTCGTCGATAATGGAATAGGTACTTGATAGAATCAGTCACAGTCACAGCCGAGTTTAAGCAACGCCATTAAAATTCGATTAGTTACTTACGAAGAATCGACGAACTACTTATTGCAATACGGAAAAACCTTAAGTTATCTTTATCCCACCACTGTGACGACGACAGACAAAAGATATTATACAAACAAAATTAAAAAGAGTTCATTGTCTCTCGGCGGAGACGATCCCTGAGCCAGTGTCGGACCATTGTCCTCAGCGCGTCGTGGGCGCCATGCACTCTCCTCCATCAGCACAATCACTCACAATCCTTCCTTCCGTCCTATACCTGGACTGTCTGCAACCCTCGATTAGCAGACTGTTGTTCCTTAACTGGATTATCGTCATTGTCTCTCGAGCAGCACTCACCGATCTCTGGCATTGTGTTGTTCACAAAGCGGCCGGTCCACACGCGCATTGTGCGAGGAATTGTTTCGGCGAACGAGCTGCCTCCGGCGCGGCGCACACTCCCGCGTGGGAACCACCGGCTAATGGAGATGTCTAACGCGTGGTGTTTCATTGAACACTATTGCAGTCGGCTAAATGAGAAGATTTGATATTCCCTAATTCCGACATGATTGCATTGTGACTCTACATCACAAACGTTTTCACGTAGCGCCGCCGCACTGACGGAACACGCGTCGCCCAAGGTGACGCTCAGTGGCTTACATAACGAGATGGGGCGATTATCCCCTCAACATAAGACATTTTGTAAAACTTTATACTGATATTGAGTAGGCTCCCCACGCTAGCGCGACAAAAAGACCTCGTATTACACTGATATCAAAACTGCATCATCTAATAGAATGACAAATATCTTCTTTATTGAAAAATTCTGTAACATAACAAACTACACATAATTATTAAACCAATTATGTATCTGTAGGTAATTTATATATATTTAGTTATTGTGATTATAATATTAGGTAGTTTATAATTAAATGTATTTGTATTACATAGGTATATGTTCACGATGGAACAAGAAGGAAACTATAGTAATTAATTTTACTATAGTTTATTCAATCAATCAATCAAATCATTTATTTGCAGTAAATGTGGTTTATAAGGTTGGAATAGTATGTAGAGTAGTTCTCACATTTAACCTTTACCGGCATGCAACATTTTAGGTAACTTATTGCTAAATACTATATTTATATTACATTTACATAACATTTGAGACCCACTTATCATTTCATATTATATTGTCCATTAAACGTCATAATTAAAATACTATTTAGGTGAATGTCATGTATTGGAGATTATACATAAACTTAATGTGCAGTGGTGGCAGTAGGCAGTATATTGTGTGGTGTTAGTGACAGTTGATGATGTGGAGGTGGGATTGGTTAAAATACATGTGTGAGTGCATGTGTGAGTGGAGTGAAGGTATGCATGTGTGGTGAAGTAAAGTTAACAAAACTTTAAACTGGTGTTCAGTTTCGACGCCAGCAGATTGGCGTAGAGGGTATCTACGCAACGTCAACCACACAGACCATGGACGCATCTGTCAACACATCAATAATAATGGCTAATAGAACACATGCCCAAATACTTCGAATCAGTTGTTGGCTATTCCTGTCAGCTTGTTGTATTGTGATTAGCTCTGTCAAGGTCACGTAAATAACGACCACGGGAGGGCCAATTGGAATGCGGTACGCTGCCTCATACTTCACCTAGTTGACAAACTGAATTCAGTGCAGTAAGTCAAACATCAGGCGTCCATGCACTGTGGGCGCTGGGCACCGTGCTGCCCGACCCACACTGTAACTCCTGGGAGTCAGTATCACCAGGAGCGCTTCGGTCAACAACTATTACAGGAGTAGAGTGCGCCCACTTGGAATGGTACTTTAAACCGCCTCCGTGGCCCAATGTAAACAACATAGGGTTTACGATGGGTTCGTTCCCCAGCGCAGAACCGAGTACTGAACATGTGTTTAGTACTCGTTTTGGTTGGTGGTAGGGCATTTAAAAAAATGTCCGCCTGGCTAGCTACCACCATCTTATCTAAGTCTGCCGCCAAACAGCAATGCTAATATCATTGTTTTATTCCGATGATTAGGGATAAGATAACCAGTCCCCCAAATAAGATGGAGTTTTCGGATCATAACGCTTCCACCTTCGGCCTCATCTTAACTTAACATCAGGTGTGATTGAAGGCAGAGCTAACCCGTTGTGCATAAGAAAAAAAATACTGATGATGACTAAATGCCCTGATGATGCTCGATGGTGATGTAGGGTTGACTGATAGTTGGACAACGATACTGTGTGAGTGCGATCTATTCACTGATAATATTCAATACCATATCCGTATAATTTATAATTATAACTGGGAATATCACCAATTGTGTATGTGGTCTAACACAATATGGGGTATATATGTGTGTGTGTGTGTGTGTGTGTGTGTGTGTGTGTGTGTGTGTGTGTGTGTGTGTGTGTGTGTGTGTGTGTGTGTGTGTGTGTGTAGTGTCGCGACACACACATCGCACATTCTACAGATAGTTGTACGGAGCCACCTCCTCAGGCGGCGTAACCATTGCACCTACTATATGAAAGTAAGTCAGCCATTCTTCTCACATAAAACTATAATATCTGTTCTATAGCGGTACAGTGCAGTTAATTGCGAGTAGAACAATAACCACCGACATCGTGTTGGAGTATTTAAGCTGTGGGCCGTTCAGTTCTGTGAGAGCGTGTACATGAGATCCCCGTCACATTGTAGTCAGCAGCCTCTTTGTAGCGAGTTAAGGCAATTTTCTCAGAACGCGCCGGAAAATAAAATAATAGCGTCCCATTAGGTCCCCCCCCCCCCCTCCGCCCTCCCCTCTGCAGGCCGCGCGGCTCAAAGACTGTGGCGGTAATCGTCGGGAATAATGTGAGCGCGACGGAGACGCTTCGGACCGACACGCGAAGGTACCGGCAACGTTCGCGAACTTCATATTATACATAAAGTAATTATTGACAAACAGAACGGACGTCACCCGCTCGAGCCTCAGTTAGGATAAACGGGCAAGAAGTACTTTTTTTTTATTATAAAAATATTAGGATTCATTTCACATACTATATGTGAATTCCAGAAATTTACCAATACTACTTGTAACCATCAAAATTAATTTACAAAACTACGTTATATTGTTTTCAGTTCAGTTTAGTTAGTCATTTTCAGTTTAGCTATAAACTCTTACATCCAAAATCTAAACTTAATGTTTGGTATTTACACTAGAGCATTCTTCGGTATTTAGTGTCTAATCAAGTACCCGAGGGAAATGATTGGTGCCTTATTCAATAAAATTTATGGCATTCTAAAAGAACATCTCCCCAGCATGATCAGGCTTGAACACCGATATGTTTATCGAGGGAAAGTTTAGACTTAGTTGAATGGCGAGCTTACTGGAACATTTACTGTGACAATAATTTTTTTTTATGCACGACGGGTTCGTACTTTATTAATAATAGTTCCGTGGAAATCTGGTCACTGGCTCTGCTGACACTGGCCCCTGTCTCGAGCGCGACACTTCACGTATAGCTGTAGGGCTCCCTCGGGTGTCGGGATCCTTTCTCTTCGTAGATGCATCTGTGGTCGTGACGTCGACTTCTCGGGCCTTCATGGAGTGTCTTGACACAAGAGTGTTGCCCGTTCTTCTCGTAATTTACCCTTGAATGACGTAAACCGTCGTATCTGCTATTGTTGAATCTAACGGACACATAGGACGATGTGGTATGAAACAGGACGGTATGTCTTTGCCTCCTTGGAACATGGTTCTGGTAATAGTAAAGGCTTTCCTTCTGACTCACTATCCGGCACCGGGTGTAGCAGTCGGGACAGTTGACACATCATCACCATATCAGCCGGAAGACGTCCACTGCTGAAAACAGTTGAAAACATAAAAGACCACAAATATAGGGAAATCGACTCCGAATACTTTTTCAATGGATTGTAAACAAGTGATACTAAGATATACTATAATAATTTCATTTGTTAAAATCTGTTGGAAAGAATAATAGGACAGAAGCTTTTATTTGTCAGTCAATTATGTTTTTTTCTGTTATGTTATTTTGACATGATCTTTAAATTGTTTCTCAGTTAAATTCATGATATTATCAGGTGAACGGTTATAAGAGCGTGCACACTGTGTCCCACAAATGACGTATTAACTTTGTTTAGTCTGAACATGGGGGTATCCCATCCCATTTGACCTTATCTCTCCAATTTAACGTTTTCAGATTAATCCGCGCGGACCCAATTTCTTACACTTAGATATTTTAGTTTCCTTATTTTTTTATGCGCAACGAGTTTGCATTTGACCTCAATGCCACCTGATGTTAATTGATGATGAGGCTGAAGATAGAAGCGTGCTCATCCGGATCCCCAATTATATTTTGGGGGACTGGTTATCTTATTTATAACAACCGGAACAAACGATGCTGTTAATATTGTTGTTTGACGGCAGAGTTAGATAAGATGGTGGCTAGCCAGGCGGACATTTAAAATGCCCCCGCTGGGAATCGAAGCCACGACCTCCGATTCGTAAGCCCTATGTTGTTTACATTGAGCCACGGATGCGGTTATCCTTTTGGAATTGCGTAAATAGATATAGGTAGGTACGTACCCATAGGAAGAACTCCGCTATTTAGTCTTGAAATGTTATTCATGCAATTATTTTCAACCAAAATAAGTGTTAATTAACTGCATTGAATAAGAATAAAAATAGTTTATTATGAACGCCACAACACGATAGAAATACAAAGAAGTAGTAAATTATAACTAAAATAGAAATACAGTTATGAAGAAGATGTCACGCGTTGCGGCGTGCACAAATGGGTTAGCACTCAGCTCATGCTTCGGGTAGTGTTATTCCTCTATGCTGCGACGAATCACAGCGCTGGTTTTCAATGCCCCCAAATGCCCACGTGAGGTACAATAATGACCAGCATATTAATAAATAATTATAGTCGGGTTAGTGTATGTATAGTGTAGTGTAAATATACAAAATAATATTATAGATAAATACGTCAGAATATGGATATAGTGAGACTGTGAATGTATACGTCAGAATATGGATATAGTGAGACTGAGAATGTATACGTCAGAATATGGATATAGTGAGACTGTGAATGTATACGTCAGAATATGGATATAGTGAGACTGAGAATGTATACGTCAGAATATGGATATAGTGAGACTGTGAATGTATACGTCAGAATATGGATATAGTGAGACTGAGAATGTATACGTCAGAATATGGATATAGTGAGACTGTGAATGTATACGTCAGAATATGGATATAGTGAGACTGTGAATGTATACGTCAGAATATGGATATAGTGAGACTGTGAATGTATAGACTAGTATAATATAATTAGGCTACTGCTTCAAGCCAGTCTGTCGAGACGGTGGCCGCAATGAGATTCACATGAGATTGTAAATTAACGTGTTTTGGGAGCTCTTTGATTATAGAATATTGATCAAATTCTTTTATATACATACAATTAAAAGCTGCCAAAAAGAGGCAAGTCCGCTTTTATTTATTTTGAACAATGATTGAAATTAAATGGCGGATATAGAATTCTCGCGAGCCGATTTGTACTTTAAGGAGGCACATTACATCGCTTCAAAAATTGACAAAGCGACTCCAGAGTTACAAAAGTCGCGATTAGATCATCCCCCCCTCCCGCGCCGCCGGAAGGAAGGAAGCCGCCAAATTAGGGGCTCTCAGAGTCTCTTACACGCTCCCCCCCCCCCCCGCCCCCCGCCCCCTTCCCCGTCGCCCGCGACGAGAGGCTGGTAATTGTTTGCGCCCATTAGTAAGCGCTTTGAACTGAACCAGGAGCCACGAAGACGTTGATGCGGCCTGGTGCGGCCGGCCGCAGCTGCTCGCACTAGACGGAGTCGACAACTATTGACGACCTGTTTGGTGTAGTTGTTAGAAACTCTGACTGCTATACCAAACGTTCGCGGGTTCGAACCCCGCTAGAGCATATGTTTGTATGATTACAGACGTGTGTAACGGAGTTATTGATGTTTTTCGTTTTATATACCGGATGACTTTTTTACCGTAAGGAAAAAATAGGGCATATTAGGTAAGTGAAATATAACAAATAAGGTACTGGCATATGTAGTTTGTTTTTGTCTTCTTTCAAAACCATAATCGAATAAAGCGTTGTGTCATTTGACACTCGCGTTTGTAGCCTATTGTACATAATAACACCATTAAATTAGATAAATAAAAAAACATGGAGAACTTCCAAATAAACGCTCGATAGGAACCCTACAGACCCGCCAGCCAGTGCATTATCAATCTCCGACCGACGAGTGCGTCGGTCACAGACAGACAGACTAGATGGCGCTGTGTGTATGTGCAGGATATTTATTATTATTACTGCAGAATCAAATAGCATTATAGCACAGCTCAAAATTGTATGCGGACCAAATCGTGGTGGGTGTGCACTACACGGGTCCAGGCACCCAGCTCGCTCGCTGAGTGGACACTTTGAATATTCAAGAGAGTTATCTCGGAACGTAGTGATTAAACTTATTAGCAACGATTTTTATTCGCTCCAATTTCAAAAAAGTTAAAAATTTATTTCACAATAAAATGTGCATGGGATATACTTCGTAACACAAATAATATAATTGACGTCCAATCACCAAGTACTTAACAAAATTTATTAAACTGTTTACCTGAATATTCTCAGTACCTACGTCGCCGCCGCCTCGCTTGTCTCACTATCTCGATGCCACCTCCATGATTCGCACGTCCCTTGATACCATCGACGCGACGCAACAGCAGCGATTGAACTGAATAAAGACTTCGCTCTGAGAGTGCATTAACTAGGCACGAGACGACTCCACGGCGACATGTCGACTGCCATAACTACACACATTACACAATACATACATTACACGAAAATAAACGTAAACATTGGAGTTTGTACCTATATTTACATGCATTTCCACAGCGCGGCATCGCGCGCCCTTCACTTAACCTAACAGAATTCGGGTGGACACGTCGCCTCCACATCAAACAAAGTTTCGTGAGATGTTTTCTTTTCAGTAATATTGGGAATTAGGTTAGAAGATCGAGGACGGGGGTTCAATCAATGCGACTCGTAGTCTATTGTGATTTTGGAGGAACAAGGTCGTTTAAACAAGCATATTTCAGTATTGATGCTGACTAAAGCACTTATTACACTATCCTATTTGTAGGAAATCTAATTAGGAAATAGGAAGATGTAATCAAAGTTAGAACAGTTAGGGCCATATTAATAAATCGATCTTGAGATTGAGACCGCGCTTCAGTCACAATACTATTTTTTTGATTCTGTTTTAATATCCAATAGATTCTCAAACGTCAACTTAAGGGCATCTCAATGTTGAGAACGGTTTATTAATATAGCCCTTAGATTCCGATTTAGTGGATTGGAAGGGCCCGACCGCAAGCATCCAAAATGCAGAGACTAACTCCGGTATACATTGGGTTGGATGGGAGGATGGATTCTGTTAATTAAAATATCCTTACATCAACCAGCAATGTATGCCAAATTAGTCTCTGCATTTAGGATGGTATAATAAGCGCTGCCTGGCTTCCGATTTCCTAATTAGAGTGTTCCTAATTAGACTTCCTAAAAGTAGGATCGTGTAATAAGCGTTCAAGTGATATGCGTCTAAGTTGGATCGTGTAATAAGCGTTCATGTGATATGCGTCTAAGTTGGATCGTGTAATAAGCGTTCATGTGATATGCGTCTAAGTTGGATCGTGTAATAAGCGTTCATGTGATATGCGTCTAAGTTGGATCGTGTAATAAGCGTTCATGTGATATGCGTCTAAGTTGGATCGTGTAATAAGCGTTCAAGTGATATGCGTCTAAGTTGCAGTAAACCATTGCACAACGGTTAAACACGCAAATGAGACAAGGTATCAACATATACTATTATAAATCCATGTATTTAATTATTACCTTCAGAATGTAGGTTAACTTCACTATAAAGGAAAACATCATAAAACCTTTCAAAATCAGACGTCGAATATTGTGTATTATATTATAGCAAAGAATATCAATAAAGTTGCGAGACGTCTCGTCGTTGTCCGCAGTTCAACAATAATTGGAAAAGCTGATTCTTTCAAAAAGTATACTCTATATTTTTTTCCGAAACGCTCCGTTCTCAATAGCGTTTCGTCAGCATTGCCTACTTGGCTCATTCGCTTTGGAATATTTGTCGCAGAAATTATTAAACAGCAATCGCACAAAGGAGTTCGCGAATCCATTACACAGCGACAGGGGGGGTGAGGGGGGGGGGGGGGGGGGGGGGTGGATATTAACCCATGCACGAGTCTCAATGGGCGCTGGAGACGATTGCTTTTAGCGACGATATCGAGCAATCGAGTGAAATTCAATAAGTATCCATAAAGCTGCTCGAGTATCAGTGCCGTCGGGTAATGGGTGGCAAAGGTTCCATTTAGCGCACCTCGCGGGGGGCGGGGGGGGGGGGGAGGGGGGGGAGGGGGAGAGTTAATGCACGTATTGTGCGCGTGTTGGAGACATTTGCGCCTCTCGAGTCGAGGCGCCATCGAGAGCGCTCGAGGGCGGCCCATTAGGGCTCCGCGGGGCTCCGGCTCCGGCTCCGGCTCCGGCTCCGGCTCCGAGCCGCTGCACCTACCTACCTACTGTGCGGTACTGAAGAGGTCGGAGGCTTTAGCATATGTAGCGGACTCCGGACCTCCTTTCAATAAATTTCAAGATACTTCTTTTTAGCGAGTCGATATAAAAACATCAAATTCTTGAGTACCAGAACGCGGTGACCCGTGCTGATGCTATAAAATAGAACTTTATTGAGGACTAAGAAAAAACACAATTGAAATTACTTATATCTTATAGAAAAAATACGCCGTCCAACTCGCATCCGTGAGGCATAGTACCTAGTACGCTAGCGCTACTGCCCCGCTGAATGCATCAGCTCAGCTGCTGAGCAAAGTCCAGGAGAGCAAAGGCGTGGACCAGTCTAACGGATAAATATATTATTGGCGCCGATTGGTGTAGTGGATAGTGACCCTGTCAGCGAAACCAACGGTTGCGGATTCGAATCCCGCGACGGGTAAATGTTTGTGTGATGAGTATGAACATTTATTCCTGAGTCATGGATGTTTACATAAATATTTATGTATGTTTATCCGTTATCTAGTATCCATAGTACAAGCTTTGTTTAGTTTGGGACTAGATGATTGGTGTAAGTGTCCGAATTATTTATTTATTTATTTATTATTAAATATTTAAAACAATAAAGATTTCTATTCTATTATTATATTAGTTTAAATTCTATTTTACCCTCTTTTGAGGGTATTACCTTATTATTATTATTATTATTATTTTGTATAATAAAGAGTGTAGGACTAAGAAGACTATTTAGATGATAATCATCACTAGACATAACCAGCTCGTTCGCATGCCAGGCTATTTCACAATTAATATTTAAATATTATTGTACCTCTTGTATGTAAAAGATTGTTTCTTAAAAGAGCAACACTTCGAGTTGGTTGCTCGTTCTTCTTAGATTCTATATTTTTAATTAAATTAGGAATGGCGTCGAAAATTATAATTAATATAAGGGAGTCCAGGTGTAAATATTATATAATTTTAATTTCGAAAAGCGTGTCAGTTGGTTGTGGTTGCGATTATTTCGATTTATTCCTCCAACCCACGAGGGGTTTGACATAGTATCGCTAAAAAAGTAAAGTTTGGGGATGTTTTGATTTATTTCGATGGATTCTCTTGCCATAGTTGGTTCTCGGGGTTCAAAAGCCAAAAGACAGCCAGAAAGCATTCAAATGATGTAACCTCCTCGAATTTGGTATCAATAGGTCAAGCGGTTTTAGTTGCGTTAAATCACAGATCACACTTGCACCCCCAAGACTTGAATTACGCATTATTCTCACAAAACATGGATAAATTGCTCACTTTAATTTGCATTAAATTGCATCTCAATAGTCATATACACTTTTGAACATTATTAAGCACCTAAAAACTCACAATTATCGACTTGAGAGGTTGCTTTAACATGAGTGTGTAAAGAAAGAAAGAAAGAAAAACGTTTATTCAGCTTACAATGGGCATGTACATGAAAATTTTTTGAGAAATTAAAACTAAAACATAATAATGCAAGCTGACATAGGTTCCAGCTCAGCATAATGCTGTGGCAAGAACCATATAGTGCCGAGTATATTAATTCTGTGCCACAGCGCTGATTTTCAGCTGGCACCTTTGTAGGAGGTTAGGCGCTCATAGAATAATTAAAAAAACAAAGAAATAAAATAATCGACTCCACATATTGTGTACCTATTTTACACATACATAATTAAAGGTTAAACAAACTTACCTAAGTGAAGTTTGACCATAATTATATGAGTCGTTACATCCGAAGGCATTTAAGTTCACCAGGTAGTCCACTCTTCTATGTACTAGGCATCAAGCACAATTTCAGAGCTGAAAATGCTAAAAAAAAAAAAGTACAAGTACCCTCCTCCCGCGCCCCCACCCGGCCCCGACTCGTGCGCCGAAACGTCATTTCTTTAGAGTTTACTGGTATTTCGCAAACTTATGTGGGGGATATGGGTTATGGGAGGGTTCTTAAATGCCTTCGGATGTAACGACTCATATAATTATGGTCAAACTTCACTTAGGTAAGTTTGTTTAACCTTTAATTATACTTCGTCGTTACATCCTCGACATTTAAGTTCACCAGGTAGATGTTTAGCGCGTTTGCGAAATAACATTAGAACATTGGTTATACGTTTGACAATCAACTTTTATTTTATCAAACTACGTATCTTAATTATTATTATAATATTAATTATTACAATCAAATACTGCTTCTGCAAATGCACTTTCTCCATCATTCATCAAGAGAGACCGATTGTAAAATTTTGCGAAAACAAGGGAGGTGCCCGTCCAACCTGCGGTTCTCTTAATTAGTTCGATAGACACGTCTTTACGGTGGGCTGCTGACGTAGAAGCGTGACGAGTGCTATGGGCAGAAAAGGTGTCAGTATCTATGCCGCTTTCTTCCATTATCCCCTTGATCCATCGACTGATGGTTGAGGAACTTGCGTTAAGTATCGGCTTTTTAGTCGTGAGGAATAAAAGGTCAGTATTAGAGTTCATATATTCAGAGAGAACTGTTTCGTAATCTCAATATATGACGTAAGTAGTAAGTGCCTTTGCAGGACAAATCTCTTCCCTGATCGGGAAGAAAGGAATAATAAGACGTGGCATTAGCCGACCAGGTGCCGAAGTTTTAATCAAATTTATTTAATTATTGAAATAATAATAAAAGATTATTATTTCAATAATGTCTTGATTAAATGTAATGCAAGACAATTTAATAAGGGATAGGGTCTGGACCCGTTGTCCTGAAGATAATGCAAGCAGACACGCTGTCTTTTTACAAATTCTATCTAAAGAAAAACTATCGTTTGGATATAGATTTCCTACAAAATCAAGAACTAACTTAGGATCCCACGTAAATTGATACCTCGGAAAAGCAGGTCTTTGCTTAAAGACGCCTTTCATACACCTTATCACTTGGTCATTCTCACTGAACCATTTGCCAAATATTATACTGAGGGCAGAACGGTAAGTGTTCAAGCTAGAGTAGCTTGCTCCCTTATTATATTGAATTGTTAGAAATTCAAGAATTTGAGGAACGGTGGCATAATTTGCATAACAGTCAATATTTTCTGCAATGGAAAATTGCCACCACTTTTTCAATGCCACATTGTATTGTTTTAGGGAATTTACTGAAAGGGAAGACACTATAATATCTACTGTATCTGGCTTGAGTGATCGTCGCCTATACGCTTCCCTGATAATTGGCACGACACCAGGATAAGGGTTCTCCAAAAGGGATGCGGTTCTCTGAAAGGAGACATCAGTAATCAGTTATCAGTTGTCGGGATGAAAATACACAGGGTCTTTGCACGCCAGTGAATGGAGCAATGGCTACCATGGTTGACTTGGCCAGAAAGGCACAACCATGATGCCTGTGGCTTCGTTGTCGACAATTTTACGCAGACATTTGAGAATAAGTGAGAATGGTGGGAAGGCGTAAAAGTAATAATTACTCCAATCCAGTGTAAACACGTCAATATTGAATGCGGACGGGTCTCGTTTCCACGTTATGTACTTAGAGCATTTGTTGTTCAAACGAGATGCGAAGAGGTCTATCTCAGGCTGCCCAAAGTTGCTTACGATGTCTCTAAAGACAGTCTGTGAGAGATCCCATTCCGCATCAATATTGGTGCGTCTCGACTCCTCGTCAGCTTCGGTGTTGTCTTTCGATCTAATATATGATGTGAAAATATACAGTCGACGCTCTTCGCAAAATAACTATATCTCGCGTGTAATATCATTTAAATGATTATACTGTACGCCACCCATTCTGTTAATATATGAAATAGCTACAGTGTTATCGATACGAAGTAAAATTTCTGAATCGTGCATTTCGCTTGCAGAACATTTTAGACCCATAAGAGCCGCTTTAAGCTCTTAAAAATTTATATGGAATATTCCCGAAATCCGCTGGCGCGCTCCCTGTTACACATTACGCCCCACCCTGATAAGGAGGCGTCTGAAAAAAATTCTAAAGCCTTTTGATCGCGACGCAAAGGATTCTTAGAAGACATAATATGTCCTTCCCACCATGTAAAATCAGGTAGTAAAGCTTTACTAATGGCCATTTTCTTGGTATAATCATCATTAGATCGTTGTAATGCTCGATATTTCTCACTTTCAAAACGTTTTGTGTATACCCAACCGTAGGCAATGGCTGGACAAGCTGAGGTGAGGACACCGACGAATTGAGCGAACTCCCTAATCGTCAAAATATTCTTTTTTGTTATGTCTTTAACAAGAGATACAAAATTTATTACGCTTGTTTAAGGGTAAGCCCATATTCATGTCAATTTAATTCAGTTCGAATCCTAAGAACGTACAAATTTGACTTGGTAACAAGTGGCTCCCTTTGGTATTAATTGCCAGCCCCAGAAAGTGTAATACGTTTACTGTTTCAGAAACACAATTTTGGCAATCCCTATACGAATACCCCAGACACAAAATATCATCCAAATATACGACTAAGAGTAACCCTTTACTCCTAAGGAAAGGTGCAACCGGCTTCAGCAACTTGGTTAAGACATATGGGGCTGATCGTAGACCAAACAGAAGGCACTGAAATTCATAAGTTTGGCCGTTGAATTTAAATCTTAAAAACTTCCGATAGTAAGGATGCACCGATATTAAAAAATATGTATCTTTGAGATCGATATTTGCCATAAAACACGACGGGGACATTAATTTCGTGGCTGTACGAATGTCCTCCATTTTAAAGTGTTGTGTTTCGACACACTTATTTAATGCTTTCAAATAAGTATGCATCTATGTTCACCGTCACTTTTTGGTGTGAGAAATATCTTAGATATGAACTGACCGGTTTATCAGCACATGGCAAAATGGCTTTAGTTTGGGTTAAAGGTTAGATCAGATTCGGCATAGGTTAGGTTAGATTCGGTTTAGGTTACATTCGGGTTAGGTTAGATTCGGATTAGGTCAGTTTAAGTTAGGTTAGATCAGATTCGGCTTAGGTTAGGTTGGATTCGAGGTAGGTTAGATTCGATTAGGTTAGATCAGATTCGAGTTATGTTAGATCTAAGGTAGGTTAGATCAGATTCGGCATAGGTTAGGTTAGATTCGGTTTAGGTTACATTCGGGTTAGGTTAGATTCGGATTAGGTTAGTTTAAGTTAGGTTAGATCAGATTCGGCTTAGGTTAGGTTGGATTCGAGTTAGGTTAGATTCGATTAGGTTAGATCAGATTCGAGTTATGTTAGATCTAAGGTAGGTTAGATCAGATTCGGCTTAGGTTAGGTTAGGTTAGGTTAGGTTAGGTTAGGTTAGGTTAGGTTAGGTTAGGTTAGGTTAGGTTAGGTTTTTTTTTTTTTTTTTTTTTTTTTATACTAATTCCTCCAACATGATCGGAGTCTATGCTAATCTTTCTCTTTCATTCCAGTTCTATCTTGTATTCCTCTCGCACTTTCATTCCACATACTGTTTCTTTCTTTTATACATCTCTTTCTTTCTTTACAGGGTGGGATTCCCATCTATTTGCCTTATTCTATACTATTCTACTTTATTCTTATTTCAGTTTTGCTCTTCGGGGTATGGTGGGACAACTTTATTTCAAAAATATAACAATATCTTTCTTTATTATTACATATTACTTATTTTACTTATTGTACTTATATCTATTACATTTTGTTTCTTATAACTTTTTATTTCTATGCTAGTCTTAAATATACAACATTATATTGAGATAGCATATTTTCTTAAGCTGTTTTGTTTCTCTTATTGACTACTTTGACTATATTTATACAATACTCTAAAAATATGTTCCTATATTTACTTTGCATTATTTCTTTTATATTTTCTAAATCTAGTTTAATATTTGTTATGCACTCTATGTTATATCGCTGGAGTGAGAATTGTGGGCACTGAGTCAAGAGATGTGGTATGGTTTCGTTTATTTCAGGGTCACAGATGCATGATGGATTCTCCTTGCACTTGAAGCGATTCAAGTATTCGGAGAATCCACCATGCCCCGTCATCAGTTGTGCTGTGAAATTTTCGAAGCTAATCTTCCGTGTCACGCGATATGCTGTTTGGACGTCAGGGAAGAACAGCTTTGTTATCGACGCGGTTTCGCCTGCTTGGTACCTTTGGTTCCATTCGTCAAGCGTAGCCATGCGTATGCTTCGCCTGACGAACGATACCGGGCACAGGTCATAGTCTGGCTTTCTCTTGGAACGTTCAGCGGCCTCTTTCGCCAGGTGGTCAGCTCTTTCGTTCCCCTCTAGCCCTGCATGGGCTTTTATCCAAAATAGGCTTACATGCTTGTTTTGGTGAGATGCCGATTTTACATTATCTCTACTTTGTACTGCGAGGGGGTGGAAGGAGCTGGGATTCACTACCGTTTGAAGTGCGGCCATGGAGTCGCTGAAGATTCCAAAAGTCCGCGCCTTGCTTTTCAGTGCTTCCTCAGTTGCTCTATTTATAGCCAGGAGTTCCGCTTGATACACCGTACTGTAATTTGGCAGGGCAAGTTTGATCGCTCTGGCTTCGGTGGTGCTGTTCCATATGGATAATGCTGCACCAACCTTACCTCCGATTTTGCTCCCGTCGGTGTATATTTTTACGTCGAAGCTACTGTTTTCATCAAGCTGCTCTTGGTTCTTCAACTCCTTGAACTCTAGGACGGTGCTCTCTGCAGGGTGTGGAGCATCTAAAGCACTTGACATCCGCTCGATCTCTCTCCCCGCTAGCGCTGGCCAAGGTACCCCCTTCTTGGCTTCATATAGTGAAGCCGCCTCTCGAACTCGGAGGTCGAGAGGGAGTATCCCGGCCAGCACCAGCGCCGAACTCAGGGAGACCGTGCGGTATGCCTTGCACATCTTTTGAGCTATCCCGCGTTGCACTACTCCCAGTTGTTTGATAACTCCCAGTTTCCTAGCTGCCGGCGCCCAAGCACTGGCGGCGTATAAAATGAGTGGCTCCATGGCAGCTGTGTATATGGTGCGGATTACGTCTGGGTTTAGACCCCAGCTAACCTTGGCCGCTCTGCACAGTTGCTTGTAGATTCCGATGGCCTTTCTGCAAGCGTAGGAAACATGAGAGTTAAACGTGAGCTTGTGATCGATTATGACGCCCAACAGTTTAATTTCGTTGGACAGGCCTATGCTGACCCCGCCCATGCTGAGGCGTGGTGTGTCATATTTTAGTTTTCTTGTCAAAACCATTACACTGGTTTTGTGTGGAGCAAATTTCAATTTGTTCTTGACACCCCACTCCAAAGCATGAGCGAGCTCAGCATTGGCGTGTCTTTCTATTTCACCCGCTGTTTCACCGTCAAACACGAAGACCACATCATCTGCGAACGCTTGGGCATATGTTCCTCTGTTTTTCACAGATTTTAGAAGGGGGTCCAGCAGGAGGTTCCAGAGTATTGGCCCCCCAATGGAACCTTGGACACACCCTTTGCTCGTCTCCTTATCGAACTGCTCTCCGGCGTATCTGACTGAGACCTTTCGTTCTTGGAGATAGCTATCCAGGACCCGCCTCAAGTTGACTGGGCATTTCTCGTCCGCCAGTCGGACTCTTATGGCTGGCCACCAAGCGCTATCGAAGGCTCCCTCTATATCCAACGAGACAAGTGCTACAATTCTCTTTTTGTCCAGCTTGTGATTGATGTGCTTCATGAGATTATAGAGGGAGTCTTCGGTGCTTCGCTGTGGCATGAATCCGTACTGGCTCGTGCTCATCTTTGGCAACAGATGGTGTTTGAGGCGGGCCACTAGCATCTTTTCATAAATTTTTCCGAGTATCGGCAGCAGTCCAATTGGTCTAAAAGATTTCGGGTTTGCATAACTATCTTTTCCCGGTTTTCTCAATATAATGACTGCTGCCTGCTTCCATGGTCTAGGGAAGTGGTGGTACTCCAGGCACTTGTTCAGCAAGGCGAGGAACAGTTCGGGGTTATTGTTCACGACATGGCTACAAATGTCGGCTGTGAAGCCGTCTATTCCCGGAGCTTTCTTCGGATTGAAGGACTGGGATGCGCGCATGAGTTCTGCCATTGTGAACGGCGGGTCACATTGCTCAGCATGTTCCTTGTCATTCACGACTTCGGCTTTGGCTCTGATGGATCGGTGGTAGGTGTTGTCGCTATCTTTGAGGTCTTCAGGGTAAAAAGTCTGTGCCAATAGTTTTACTGAACCTTTTGCATCCAACACTTTCCCATCCTTCTCCAGTGGTACATCCTCTTCCCTTCGTTTCGTCCTTCCGATCACTCTATAAATCCCTTCCCAAACCCCCTCCCTGTCCTGTTTCCCACAGAACTCTTTCCAGCTCTCCGTTTGAGCTCTGACTGCCTCCGTTTCATATTTCTCTTTTTGTTTCAGGTACTCTTCGACTACCCCGGGTCTGCGGATTGGTGCGGGTTAGGTTAGGTTAGGTTAGGTTAGGTTAGGTTAGGTTAGGTTAGGTTAGGTTAGGTTAGGTTAGGTTAGGTTAGGTTAGGTTAGGTTAGGTTAGGTTAGGTTAGGTTAGGTTAGGTTAGGTTTTTTTTTTTAAAAAAAATACATATAAAATCCACAGACTTTTTGTCCGTGCCTTTGTTTTATTAGTTTTGATTTGTTATAGTGTTAATTTTATGCTTATACTATACAGCGTACTGCTAGGTCGCACTTGTGTTACAGCATGCGTGATTTTCGCAAGTGCGACCCCAACTTAAAACTACGGGATGCGTTATTTTTTTTTATTTTTTTTTTTGTTTTTTGTTTTTTTTTTGTTTTTGTTTTTTTTTTTTTTTTTTTTTTTTTTTTTTTTTTTTTTTTTTTTCCAGAGAGCATGCATTGATTTTTTTTTATTTTTTTTTTTTTTTTTCCTTAAGTTATATACATACATATTGAATTCAATTTTATCTTATCTTATCTTATAATTTATTTATAAATGTTTATAAATGTGTGGGCAATTCATCCGAGGACGCGGCGCTCGCAGGATCGTTGTAGGTCAGTCCGTGACCTCGCGTACCGCTAATAGTTTTTCCACTACAGCCGCGTTACGGTTCCTTATTGCCATTTTCAGATTGTACTCGAGAATAGAGTTCTTTGTGGCTGAAACTGCAAGGCTTATAAGGCGTCCCGTCGCATCCTCACTGTCGTCTGTGTAGTATACACAGCTTTTAGTGTGGCGTGACACTGCCACTACTGCGTGCGGGACGCTGTCGTGCAGTTTTGTCCTCTTGGTGGCTGCGCGCACTATCACAACCCTCTCGTAGGTAAGTCCCTGGGCCTCATGTATCGTGAGAGTGCGTGATCCTTCTCCCTCCCCGTAGCCCTTGCTTTTAAGGGCTTCCTTATCCGCCTGCGTGTGTACCAGGAAAAGAGTGTTGGGGAGAGTGTGAGGTATCATTGCGTCCGAATACCTATCGAGTCGCAGGGATCTCACTCGGAGTGTGGACGCATACACGCCATTGTAGACTTCGCTAAGGGCGTATGCAACGTCCATCGGGCTGCGATGCGTGCACAGAAGCTCCTGCGTGAATGTTGCCAGGAGGCTTGGGCGGTTATATCGCAGGGGGAAGAGATTCTCCCTGTCGATATAAGGCAGCTGGTTTATGTCTCCGATGAGGAGGATGTTTTCCGCTCCAGTGAGCCGAGTCGCGAGTACTATGGCCCCAAAGTGGTTCATGAGGGCCTCATCGACCATCAGTCTTTCACACGTCCCTCTCTCGGACTCTTTCAGGCCGTTGACTAGGACGGAGGCCATAGTTCTCACTCTTCTCTCAGCTGCTCGGCCCACCCTGGATATGAGTATCTTTTTAAGATCCTTAGCTGCCTCGGTGGTCGTGGTGATGATAATGTCTTTATCAGCGTTAAAGTTGGCCACCACCCAGGTTGTTTTGCCGCAGCCGGGGACCCCGTTGACCCAATCAATTTTCGGCACCGCCCATGACACGAAGGCGTCTCCTGCTTCCAACGCAGATTCCTCCTCCTCTATTCTCTTAAGGATCTGTTCGTCTAGCATTACCTTCGTGCATCGGGCAGTGACAACTATCGGGTCACCAGGGGGGGTCTTATAAGTCATTCTGCCTGTGTTTTCCGTCTTTTCATCGTCGAGCGGGACGAAACCATCGGTTCCACTAAACGCCATCATATGACGACTCATTTGTGTCCCCTTAAGAACTTGGGAAGAGTCGTTGTTATATATGGTGGCGTCCGCTGCCTCGAGTTTCTCCTTCAATAGTTGGATCTGGATTTTTGATCCTCTCTCACCCAGGTGGTAGGCTTGCAGGATGCTCTGGCAAGTCAGGGTGTTTGCCGTCCTGTTGGCTAATGTTACGGCTTTGAACTCGAGGAAAGCGTTAATATAGTGGTCCAGCGGCCCCGCAGCGGTTCGGAGGACGGGCGGAATGACCTGTCCCATGTCGGCTTTGGTTCGTGCCACCGGGGGTTCCATCCATTCCCGAGTGGTCTCTTTGGAGCTGGAGGCTGCTTGCACTGGTGCCAAGGATCCTATTTGTTTTTTCCTTTTTGTTGGAAAGCTTTGTGATATTGCGTTGAGCGCACTGCACATCGCTTTCAGCGTCTGGGTATTCTTCTTGTGGGCTGGACGCCCGGACTCCGCCGCCCTTGCCTCCGTGATCTTTTGTTGGAGGCGTTCAGAGCCGCTGACTACTGCCGGATTGGGTGTCGGGTGGCCTCTGCTGTCTGTGGGCCGGGTGAGAGTGCCTGGTTGCCGCGGTATTAGGTAGTTCAGGTTTCCCCCTCTCTCCTCATACGCGACCACCTCATGGTGTTCTGAGGCTCTCACGCACCCTATATAATCTGCGGCCGTCCCTTTGATGAAACCTATCACAGCAGCGTCAACGCTGATAACTCTGGGTGCGGCGTCGGCCGTCTTTGCCGTCTGTCCCATTTTGGTTAGCACACTACACGCTTGGGCGAACTGGGATTCTTCTGGACTGCCTTCGAATAGTACGATCGTCTTGTTTTTTGATCGGACCAGTCGACAGCGTCTGCCCGCCAATTCTACCTCGGCAAGCGCGTTGAGCACTTTGCGCTTCATTGTGATCTTGTGTGTGCCACCATTGAGTAAGACGGCCAGGCCCGGAGAAATCTCTACGCTCCTCCCACCCACAGGGTTGCAGAAGCCTATGCCCAGTCTCTCTGTGTTGTTGTCCATGAATAGTGCCACCCCGCGGACCCGTATTCCTGGCGTTCCAATCTCCCCGCAATCCAAGATTTGTAATTCTGTGGTGCGGTTTGACAAGCTTTTCGTGGCTGCCGGGGTCGCTGTGGTGGCCTGATGTTGTGTGTCTGGATGTCCTTGTGAGGTTCGTACAGAAGCGCAGGTGGCGTTTCTCTTGGTTGCTATCCGGAAGATGTGCTCCGCGTATGCCAAGAAAAACGGTCTCTTCTTGTCGTCGTGCATGATGCCGCTAAGGCTATCCGCGTCCACTTTCTGATCCAGTATGGCTTCCAGATCCATACGTGCCGCCAGGAAGCGGGGGCATTCCAAAGTCACGTGCCATACGGACTCTATGACTTCCGCGTCACACTCGCATCCGGGGCTGTCCTTCAGCTTAAATCGGTGCAGGTATTCCGCGATCCCTCCGTGGCCCGTCAAAACTTGTACATGTATGGGCGTCAGTTTCGTCTTTCTGACCATGCGGTATGCTAGGTCCACATATGGGAGAAAGATCTTGGTGACTGTCCCTGTACTGGAGGTTTCGTATCTGGCTTGCCAGATTCGTATGGATTCCTCCCTGATTTTCCTTTTGACGTATGACAGAGGGACTCGGTCGTAGTCCGCATGGGTGTTCGACTTGTGCGCCGCCGCTTTTGCTAGTTCGTCTGCGCGTTCGTTGCCAGCTGTCCCCATGTGAGCTCTGAGCCAAAACAGGTGTACTTCTCCTCCTCTTTTCCTAATTTCCCTTATGTTGTCCTTGATGGATTTCGCCAAGGGATGGCTTGTACGTGGATTTTTGAGGAGATCCAGTGAGGATCTAGAGTCAGATAGTACACTGGCTGTTCGCACACCACTGAACTTCACCTGCCTGACCGCTCTGTATAGAGCGTATAGCTCCGATTGGAAAACCGTGCATGCAGAACCTAGTTGGAATGACAGGGAGTCGACTTCCTTGCCATCCTCCCACCATGTCATTGCTGCTCCCACTTTCCCTTCGTTTTTGCTACCGTCCGTGTATATTTGGGGGCCGGCAATTTGGTGTTCGTCCAGGGATTCCACTAGCTCATACTCCGTTGTTATGAGTCTGGAAGGATGGGGCTGGTCGGCGTGGCTTGCCCGACTTTCGAGCTGTTTGCCTGGCGGCAAGTAATCCTGTGATCGCCCTGTTTTGACTTTATAGAGGGTGGCCGCCTCCTTGATTTTTAGGTCAAGGGGCAATAACCCCGAGAGAACCAGCGCGGAAGTAAGCGACACCGTGCGGTATGCCTTGCAGATTTTCTGTGCAAATCTCCGCTGCAGCGCATTAAGTTGGGTCTTGACCATCTCCAGCTCCACCGCTGGAGCCCATACTGCCGCGGCATACATCACGATGGGTTCGATTACAGCGACGTATATGGTTCTGATGATGTCTCCATTTAAGCCCCAGGTCACCTTTGCGGCGCATGCGAGTTGTTTGTAGATGTCCGCTGATTTTCTGCATACCGCGGATACGTGCGCTTTGAAGGTGAGTCTGTGGTCTATTATGAGCCCAAGGAGCTTCATTTCCTTGACAAAAGTCAACCTTTTGCCTGCCATATATAGTTCGGGGTCTTTGTACTTGAGCTTCTTTGTGATGACCATGGCGTTGGTCTTATGTGGTGCAAAGTTTAGCTTGTTCCGCTGGCCCCATTTCACTACGGTGTCTAAGGTAGTGTTGGCTGAAAGCTCCAGGACGTCGGCCGAGTGATCCGAGAACACCATCACCACGTCGTCCGCGAACGCCTGAGCGTAAACTCCCGCCTCAGTGAGTTTGTGAAGTAGCGAGTCCAAGATCACGTTCCAAAAAGTTGGACCTCCAATGGAGCCCTGTACGCAACCTTTTGTCGTCTTTTTCTCGGAGGTCGCTCTAGCGTAGTTAACTGTGATGCTACGTTCACTGAGATAGGAGTCCACCAGGGCATATAGGTTTCTGGGGCACCTCTTGGCAACGAGTTGTTTTTTTAGGGCTGGCCACCATGCGTTGTCAAAGGCCCCCTCTATGTCTAGGGAGATTATAAGGATTATCTTCTTTGCGTTAATCTCCTTATGAACATGCTCCATCAGGTCATAGAGGGCGTCCTCGGTTCCACGCTGCGGCATGAAGCCATACTGTCTGTCGTTTAGTGTTGGAAGGATGTGCCAATGGAGTCGACCCACCATCAGTTTCTCTACGATCTTCCCTAGCACTGATAGCAGGCCTATTGGTCTGTAAGACTTCGGCTGGGTGTAGTCGTCCTTTCCAGGTTTGCGGATGATGACGACATGAGCCACTTTCCACTGCTTTGGGAAGTACGCTAGCTCTAGACATTTGTTGGCCAGTGCCACGAATGCTTCCTTTCCGCTGCGGATCGCGGCTATGCAGATGTCAGCTGTTAATCCATCCGGTCCGGGTGCTTTTTTAGGATTCAGTGTCTGTAATACTGATTCCAGCTCCTCCGGAGAGAAAGGAGGATCATCTTCGGCCAAATCCGCTATCTGTTTGGCCGGTACACCATCCGTCCGCCTTCGGATGCGCATGTGTTGGATTGTGTCGGTGGCGGGTGAGTCGTCAGGGTAGAAAGTCCTGGACAGGAGTTTGGCGGATTCCTCCGGACTCAACGTGCTTCCATCGACGCCTCGGAGCAAGGTGTCCTCCTGTCTTCTAGCCGTCTTTCTGATGACCCTGTATATACCGTCCCACATGCTCTCCCTCTCCTGTTTTGTGCAGAAATCCTTCCAGCTTTCAGTTTGTGCTTCCCTTGCTCGGCACGAGTACTCGGCTTTTGAAGCTTGGTACTCGTCTATGACGAACTGTTTTCGAGAGGGGGCGGCGTTCCTTATACGCCTCTTTTTACGCAGGACCTCTTTTTTTAGTTGGTTCAGTTCCTTGGACCACCATGGTGGCAAAGCCGATCCTGTGTACGACCCGGTTTTCGGAATAGTCTTCTCGCAGGTCTCGTGGATGAGGGCAGTATATTTCAGTATGAGGGACTCCAGTGCCACTTGCGTTTTGATGTCGTGGATATCGGTTGGTGTAATGTTGCTTGCCGCTAGGTTGGTTTCGAGGGTTGAGGTGAAGTCTGACCAATTTGCCTTTTTAGTGTTATATCTCCGCGTGGTGATGGGAGGTAACGGCTCCAGAGCCCGCTCCAATCGTACGCTGAAGGTGATGGCGTTGTGGTCTGATGTTGTTAGACTTCTGTTTACTTTCCAATCCTCGATTTTCCCCAATAGTGACAAGCTACAGGCGGTGACGTCCACTATGCTGGTACAGTATTTACCTCCCCTGTAGGTTTCAAACGTGGGAGTGTCCCCGGTGTTCAGTACTTGGAGTTCCATCTCGTCCAGAAATCTGCACAAAGCCTCTCCCCTGGCGTCCTCGGATTGGCTTCCCCACCAGTGGCTCCAAGCGTTTACATCTCCGGCCATCACAATGTTCGATGTCTGCAGTTTGTTCATAAAGTTTTGGGCCCGCATCAGATAGGGCTCTATGTCTTGGTTCCCCTCGAGATAGACCGATAGCATTCCCAGCCGCAATTCTCCCGCCACCAGTAATACTGCCGCCTCGGTTTCGGTCACCAACTGTGGGTCGTGTATCACCTCCACTTGGTCTCCGAAGACGATGATAGCCGCTTTTACCGGTTTTTGACGGTTCAGTGAGCATTGTATGACTCGAGTACCCGGGTGTTGTTTTAGTACACCTGCGTTGCCCACATAGGGCTCCTGTACTATCGCCACCGAAATACCTTTGTCTTTTGCTGCCTGAATGAGTTCTGCCGTTGCGAGTTGGGAGCGCTGCAGGTTCGCTTGGATGATGTGTAGCGCCTTTGTGTCTCGACTCGAGTGAGGGGTGTTGACTAGAGTGCCCTTAGCAATATGTAATGCGGGCCCGCGCTATGGCGTCCCATTTTTGGCGTTCAGGGCATTCGTCACTGAACGCCATATGTTGTGTGCGCTCGTGCTTGGCCTGTGCGCAGTTGATGCAGAAAGGTGCGCCCCCCTCTCTCCTTACGGAGCACTTTTCCCAAGTATGTGTTGCTCCACAGTAGCTGCACAGCGGTTCTTTTTCCTTGCATAAGGCCTTGGTGTGACCAAAGCCTAAGCAAGTGGCGCACTGTATTAGTGGGGATTGATCCTCGACCCTTCGCTTCTGGAGGCCGATATATAGCACTCCCGCCTCTAGTGTGCGTTTGTGCAGCTCTGGGGAGAGCTCGATAATGGGATGACATTCCAGTGGGTTTCTCGCTCTCTTTCTGTATCTTACTTTTAATGTGCTCTCTTTTATGTCGTCACCTTGCAGAACTTGCTTGTTTTGCGCTATTAGCTGCTCCACAATTTCTGCGTTAGTGTGAAAAGAGAGCACGTCGTTGATTTTTATTAGAGGGTTCATTTGTTTGGGCACTGTTACTTTCAGGTTTTGATTGCATTGAATTCTTTTGTGCAGGAAGTTCATATCGTCCTTTGAGTTGCAGCTAAGGACGACTTTTTGGTTCCTGGCCTTCCGGACTCTGTCGACTCTGGCTCCGGTGTTCTTGATGTCCAGCGTCTCTCTGATTGTCTCGACCACCTTATCCCCGGTGTTTTTGGGGTCCGTGGAGGACACAATCAAAGTGTGGTTCGGCTTTGGCAGTGCCGGTTTCTTCGTTACCGCCGCGTAGGTGTCTTTTATTTTGTTCTTTAGTGTTCCTGGCGCTGCCGGTTGCTCGAATCCAGCCGCCGCCAATTCGGTTCCGAGGCTCGTGACGAGGGGTGGTGTTTTATCCCTAGTGTTGCGAATTGTTCGCAGTTCTGATGAGACAGCCTCCAATTTTTCCGTTATTGGGAGCAGCTGTTCCGTCAGGTCCACGGGGGCGGGGGGAGGCGGCTGAGCGCGAGCCGCTGTTATCGCAGACGAGTCGATTTTTTTAGTAAGCTCGCTTAGCGTTGATTTGATTTCAGCCAGCTCCTCCATTGATATGGGGTTTACCTCGCTCTGACCGCCTTGATGGTCGTTAAATTTAGACAGGACCCTTGCGCTATCTTGTCGGGCCTCGCTGGCGGCCTGTTGTGCCCTGTCCATACCACGTCTCAATTCGTCAAGCTGGACAGACATAGCGGCTAGTGTTGTGGTAGTCGACTGGAGGCCAGTCCGGACCGGCTCAAGGTCCATGCTGACTTGCGATCCATTCTGAGCCGCGGCTAGAGTCTTTACTTGGCCTTCCAGGGTTTTGGCTGATTTGTGGATTTCACCTATTTCTCTGTAGGGCTGTGTCGTTTCATGTCCTAGCCAGCTCCGGATGTCCTTTGTTTCCGACAGCGTCCCAGCGATGTCATTCCGGGCGTGTTCCATCTCGGCGGTCAGTCTTGTGATTGTGAGGTTGATTTGTTGATTATGGGCGCGCTCGACTCGCACAAGCTCTTGGGCATGTCGGGCGCGCTCTTTCTCCAGATTGTGTAAGTGTCTGGATCTGGAGTCCGACAGCGCAAGAACAATCTCGTAGAGAGACTGAAGACACTCCAGTGCAATCGCCTTGCACTCCTTCTTCATGTTGCCAGCGGATTCCAAAGCGTCCTTTGCCTTGAGGTAGCTTACGTTAGCTTGTTTTGTAGCGGCGTCCATTTCCACGCCTTTTGGTTTCTGTGATGTAATGAGGAGGCTCCGCCTCCCCAGGCTCGAGGCGTCTGAGACAAACGAAGCCTCGTCATCGGAGACACTTGTTGGCGTTGTTGATATCTGCACCTGGCGCCAGGACCTAACTTTTTCGAGAGCCTCCCGCGCGCACGTGGGGTCTTCACACTTCTCTGGCTCACTGGAGGCCTTACCCGCAACTTGCTTCGCAAGAACCCTTTCTCGTAATGAGCTGGTCGCGCGCGGCGGTCTTGTTGGTGGAGGGGGCTGCGACATGGTGATGTTGTCGCTCATTTTACCCACTCGCGCGGCGTCCTTTGTCGACTTGCCAGATACACTAGACATGCTTTTTTTTTTTTTTTTTTTTTTTCCTAAATTATTACAGTTACACTTAATTCTAACTTAATAATTACTAATTTATCCCGTAGTCGAGTACGCTGTCGGTGCTGCTTATTGTGTGAGAGGTCACGGGGCGTAGCGGTAGTTACTTGGTGATTTTTTTTTATTTTTTTTTTTTTATTTTTTGAGTGGGTAGAAATCGGGAATTCTGCTGGAGCCAAAGTGTTGCTTTTCTTCTCCCGATTCCAAAAAGCCCAAGCAGTAGGGGTCTATCTCTTCCCGTTCCTGAGATAACTGGAGGGGGGGTGAGGTACGTCCGAAGGGGGTTGGGGGGGGGGGGGGTCTCGTAAGGCGTCGAGGGGGGGGGGTCGAGGGGGGGGGGTTAGCAGGGGTAGCAGGGGGGTGGGGGTTGAGGGGTTTGTGGAGGAGGGTCTTGGTCTCCCAAGTAGGGGGAGCCCAAGCACCACTAGGCTACGACAAGAGGTTGAGGAGTTCCCTCCGAAGGCACCTGATGATGTTCAGGGTGCTGCGGGTGCTGCTGCAGGTCAGGCGTTGCTGGTGGGGCGGAGTCTCGAATCTGGTCGAGCAGAGTCTCGGAGCGGGGCTTGGTCGTGTCGTGTTGGAGGTACGTCACACCTTGTAATTTTCCAATGCCAAAAGTAGGTCACACGTGGAAGTGAGCCTTGCCTTTGATGCCTTGTATCTCCTCAGGGGATGGTCCGATTGTCCTGGTTTTTGCGTTGGCAGGTAGATTTTTACGGCGTCTTTATTATTATAAAGCGGCAATTACGAGAGTCAAGGGCGCGTACCTTATTTTGTGTCCCAAAGTTGAGCAATCGCAGCTCCCGAACCAGATGTGATGAGACGTTGCCCACATGAATCCTGGTGAGTTG
>OX438749.1:0-25000 GCA_949316235.1 Oegoconia quadripuncta
GTGGCCGAGGCTCTTTGGGAGCCATCTTGGAGGGTCCGGCAGACCCTTTCTTCGCCGGACCCTTCCCTCTCTTTTTCTTGCCCCTTTGTCCCAGCACGGTGTTTTGCGCCGGGGAGGGGGGCATGACGCTAGGTGCAGGCGTCGGTGAGCGCCTACTCAGGGCAGCGCCGATGCTCGCGCCAGGCGGGGACGGCCTGGATGGACTGGCCGTCCTCCTCAAGTCCGCCGCTAACGGCGGTCTCTCCCTTCTCGCGGGGAGCAACCTCTCCTCCAGGGCCTCGAGCCTCGCCCCCATCATGGTACCGACCCGGTCCATGATGGTGCGCTCAAGGTCCTGGTCCTTCCCTGGAGGGGAGGACCGCTCCCGCACCTGCGTCTCTCTAAGAGCCCGCTCAATGTCCAGGTTGGCCCGCAGCTCCGCCAGCTCCTTTCGGAGTTCGGCTAGCTCAGCCTTCTGGCGGGCGTTCTCCGCTGCCAAGTGGATATGTGGGACTCCCCGCCTCCATGACCAACGGATGGTAGGAGGCGGAATACCCACTAAAAACCCACCGGTGTTCCCTCGCGCACACCAATGCGGCGTGGCCACGGGTACCAGCTCGGTATTCGTCCGCAGCCACGCCAGCGCGATGCCCGCCGCCAGAACAGGCGGCGGCGGGCCCTCCTCTGGGCTGGAGCAGGGAGGAATCGCCTGGTCCAGCCCCCTCTAGAAGGCGCGTGGGAACACCACGCGCGCCTTCTCGCGGGGCCTATGTGTGGGCGGTGATCCCCCCGGATCACCACCCAGGCCCCGCCTGGTAGGGGGAGGAGATATACACATCTCCTCCGGGTCCCAGCACTGCTGCGGCGGAGAGGAGGGATCTCACTCTCCGCCGCCTCCCCCTGCGAGATCGCGATCTCGCTGGGGGAGAGAACCACTTCCTACGACCTCTCGTCACCGGCCACAGCCTAGGCTATGGCCGGGAGGAGAGGTCGTCCCCCTACCGCTGCGACGCGGGGTCATGGCGCTCCCCTGCCCAAACTGGGCATCCCTCAGGGGTGTACAGCGCCATGTCCTCGCGGCAGCCCCAGGACCCCGAGGGTGGAAGTCACCCTCGGTCCTGATTTAGAGCAGCGGCGGCCGAGCTCCGTGCGGCCACCTTTGGTGCTGCGCGTCTGGGGCCCCTCGCCCCTGTGCACACCTTGCTCCCCACTCTGTGCTCGGCGGGCTTTCCGGCTGCCACACATAGTGAGCAGCGGGGGGCGGCCGAGCACTCCTTGGCCATGTGGCCATTTTGACCGCAGCGGAAACATTCCCCGCTGCGGTCAATCGCCGACGCGCACTGGTGCCTTATGTGGCCCACCATGTGGCAGCGGAAGCACCTCGACGGCTGGGTCTCCAACAGCTTGACCTGGGCGGAGACCCAGCCCACCAACAAACGTCCCGCGGCCACCTTTTTGGCGGCCGCCACCGGGCACCTGACCCAGCAGGTCCCTTGGGCGAAGAGTGTGCGGACGATTTGGCCAGCTTTGACCGCCTCGACCGCACACTCCCCCACTTTCGCCACCGCAGCGGCGACCTCCTCCGACGAGGCCGATTCGTCCAGGCCCGAAATGCGTAACTCTACGCACTTCATGGGCCTGGTCACTCGCACATCGGCCTCGTCCAGGACCTCCCTCATCCTCGCGGCGAGGGAGTCCAATTTGGCGCCGCTAGTGGCGCCCGGGAGCTCCAAAATCGTAGCCCCCGTCCTCGCGGTACGCGACCTCAACCCGGTGCTGATGCCGAGGCTGCCCAGCTCAATGCTGGACTGAGCCTTGAGCATCAGCGCCTTATAGGTCACCCCCCTGTCCTGAGCCCCCGGCTGGAGGGTCAGGACGATGGCCGCGGATCTGGGAGCCCTTAATCCGGCCCCCTGCCTCCTGCTGGGACCTCGCTTCTTCTTCTTCCCCCTCGATGCTGTTGAGGGGGGAGCGGAAGGTCCGGCTGCCGTCTTACTAGCCCCCGAGCTTTGTGCTCGGGGCTTCTTCTTTCCCTTTTTTGCCACCGCCGCCCAGCTCTCGTCCATAGACGTGGGCGCGGGCGGCAGTGGCCGAGGCTCTTTGGGAGCCATCTTGGAGGGTCCGGCAGACCCTTTCTTCGCCGGACCCTTCCCTCTCTTTTTCTTGCCCCTTTGTCCCAGCACGGTGTTTTGCGCCGGGGAGGGGGGCATGACGCTAGGTGCAGGCGTCGGTGAGCGCCTACTCAGGGCAGCGCCGATGCTCGCGCCAGGCGGGGACGGCCTGGATGGACTGGCCGTCCTCCTCAAGTCCGCCGCTAACGGCGGTCTCTCCCTTCTCGCGGGGAGCAACCTCTCCTCCAGGGCCTCGAGCCTCGCCCCCATCATGGTACCGACCCGGTCCATGATGGTGCGCTCAAGGTCCTGGTCCTTCCCTGGAGGGGAGGACCGCTCCCGCACCTGCGTCTCTCTAAGAGCCCGCTCAATGTCCAGGTTGGCCCGCAGCTCCGCCAGCTCCTTTCGGAGTTCGGCTAGCTCAGCCTTCTGGCGGGCGTTCTCCGCTGCCAACCTGGCCGTCTCTTCCGTTGCGGACCTGTGCCGCATCTCCTCCGTCGCCTCCCGTATTGAGGCGGCGGCAACCTTAAGAGCCTTTACAAAAGTGCCCTTAAGGTTGCCGGACTTCGTCGCAATATGCATAATAGTTCCAACGCTGTCGAGCACCTGCTTGTTCAGGGCCTCGACAGTGCTGGAATCATCAGCCACGGTGGTACTCGCACTTGGAGATGACTCCGACTGGCGAGCGGTCCGTCTGGCGCTCGACTCCCGGACCATGTCGGCCACCTCTTCCTCCGCTTGCAAGCGGAGCTCCTGGCGCCTAAGTTCCAGGAACTCCGCCTTGGCCTTGGCCAGGCCTACGTATTGCCCGGTAGTGGGCGGGCGCCCTCTCTTGCCCCGCTTAGCGGGCCCATAAATCCTGGGCCTCACTGGGGGCCTGGAGTCGGTGGAGTCGCCACTTGACGATCCCTCCGACTCTGAGGCGGACGCCCTCATCCTCTTGCGGGCCAAATCCGTTTGCGCCGGAAAATCTGGCGCCGTCCTTTCTCTAGGTTCGGGGGTGAGGAGTGCCTCCTCCGGGAGGTCCCTAGGTAGGACCTTCCGCGGAGAGAAGAACTCCTCGCTCCCTGCTGCCACGTCCATGTAGTTGGTCGCCGGCTTCACCACTAATTGCTGTCTTCCGCGGCTCCGGGGCAAAGTCCCCGGGGCCGGTGACGACATCAACAAGGCCGGTGACGACACCGAATTGTCGGAGTCCGACAGCACAATTGGCCGAACGCCCTGCGGTGCTGTCGGCTCGTGGGAGGGCTCGAGGAGGTCTTTAAACCCTCCATCCGCGCCCGACTCCTCGACCTCCCTTTGCGAATTGACGAACACCCGGGTGGGCGGGGTTCGGCCTTTGGAAATGTAGGACTTACTGCTGCTTTTTGTTTGTTTGGGGGGGGTTCTGATCATCTTAAATTCTGATCCCACGAGTAAGAGGGAAATACTCGGTCCACCCAGGCGGTGCCCTCTGCACCTGGGTAACCCTATTACGCCTGGGGGGTCGGGCGGTACCCCAGGGTGGCCGCTAGTGGGTGGAGTATGCCCTCCACCCTCCCTCGTCATCCCACTTTCGAAAGAAAGTAGGACGTCGAGGGCATTCGGCGCCGCGTAGCCCCAACGCCGAAACTTGGGCTGGTTTTTAGAGTGGTTTTCCTTCCACGTGGGCCGGCCAATTAAGGCAAGCCCTCCGGCCAGCGAAGCACACGACATCTCCCACTGGAGCCACCAGCGGGGTCGTTGAAGTGTGCTCGCCGGTTACGGAACGCGAGTGGGTGGCGAAGCCCCTCCTCCGACGGTGGCGCACATAGCGCCTGCCAGACATCCCACCAATTGGCGGGAGCCGACCCGCCCCTGTCCCACATAGGGACCCACCCCCTGCCCCATCCCGTTGTGCCCTCTGAAATCAGAGGGACACTGGGAGGGGCACCCCCCTTGTCAGACTATTCGCCATCGGCCAATAAGAACCCTTAAAGTGGGAAGTTATTGGCCGATGCCCAGGGTGCACCGGCCCAGCAGCTACCGTTCCCCCCAGACGTATCCAGGAGGACAAGTAACCACCGAGCACACGAGGAGGTTGTCTGACGTCGCACCCCAACCTAACCTAACCTAACCTAACCTAACCTAACCTAACCTAACCTAACCTAACCTAACCTAACCTAACCTAACCTAACCTAACCTTTTTTTTTTTTTTTTTTTTTTTTTTTAGCCAGGAGAAACGCTCATGCTTATCCGCCCTCCTCGGGGGAGGGGGGCGGATTATGTCGGACTTCGGCACAGAAGGTGCCGACCTACCGACTAAAAACTCCTGGGTGTTCCTTCGGGCGCACCGTTGACGGCGTGGCCACGGGTACCATCTGGTATTCGTCCGCAGCCACGCCAGCGCGGTGCCCGCCGCCACGGCTAACGGCGGCGGCGGGCCCTCCTCTGGGCTGGAGCGGGGAGGAATACCCCCGGTCCAGCCACCTCAAGAAGGCGCGTGGGAACACCACGCGCGCCTTCTCGCGAGGCTTGCGTAAGGGTGGTGACCCCCCCGAGTCACCACCCAGCCTCGCTAGGTAGGGGGGAGAAGGTGGGCATAAGCCCTTCTCCTGGTCCCTGTGCGTCTGCGGCGGATGGGTTGAGAGGAGGGATCGGTCTCCCTCTCTCTCTCCGCCGCCTCCTTCTGCGAGATAACGCATTCGCAGAAGGAGAGGACCGCTTTCCACGACCTCTCGTCGCCAACCATAGCCTTAACTACGGCCGGCAAGGAGAGATCGTCCCCTACCGCTGCGACGAGGTCGCGGCGCTCCCCCGCCCAAGCTGGGCATTCCTCGAGGGTGTGCTGCGCCGTGTCCTCGTGGCAGCCACAATGGTGGCACTCATCGGTCGCCTCCCTTCCGGCAGTGCGGTGCAGGTACCTCCCGAAGCACCCATGGCCCGAGAGAACCTGCACCGCGCGGAAGGTCAGCGAGCCCCGCATGCGCTCCGTCCAGTCCCTTATTACCGGACGGAGCGCCTCGACAGTCCGGCGGCCGGCCTCTGGCGAGGCCAGCCTTACCCCCCAGATCCCCAGCACGGACTGCCGAGCCTGGAGTTTCCGCACTTCCACCTCCCTTGGAGCAGGTTGCTCGCCCCGGAGGAGGAGGTCCTTGCGCCACTTGTATAGTGACGCCTGGGCCTCCGCCTCCAGGTCCCAGGGAGGTGTGCCCGCCAATGCGCACGCCGCCTCGAAGGAGATGGTGCGATATCCGCGTATGACGCTGACGGCCATCACCCTCTGAGGGCGTCTCAGAAGGGTGACATTCCTACGGGCCGTCAGGGTCTCCGCCCAGATCGGGGCCCCGTAAAGGGCCATCGATCGCACCACCCCCATGTAGAGGCGGCGGCTTGCCGACTCGGGCCCCCCGATGTTTGGCATCAGCCGCCTTAGGGCAGCCGATGCCGCGATCAATCGGGGGGCCAGGCGGGCGAAGTGCCCACGGAAACTCCAGCGCGGGTCGAGGACAAGTCCGAGGTACCTCATCTCGGGCTTGACCTCGATTCGAGTGCCACCAACCTGGATGCTCGCGCCGGGAGGTGGCCCCTTCCGGGCGCCATGAAAACACAGCGCCTCGGACTTGTGTAGGGCCACCTCCAGGCCGAGCATCCTTATGCGCCTCACCACCTGTGCTACCGACACAGTGGCGAGGCGTGCCGCTTCTCGGTACGAGCTCCCCCGGGAGGTCACCAGCGTATCGTCGGCATAGCAGGTGACCTCTGCTCCGGGAAGGAGCTCGCCCCGCAGCACCCAGTCGTAGCCGACGTTCCACAGGAGAGGGCCTAAAACCGACCCCTGCGGAACACCGCACGACGTTTCCCACCTTGCCAGCCTACCGTCCCGGACCGGATACTCAACGTATCTCTGCGAGAGGTAGGCCCCGACCATGAGGCGCAGGTATGGAGGCACGTTGTGATAGTGGAGTGCCTCCATAATGCAGGCCCAGGGAAGGGTGTTAAAGGCGTTCGCTATATCTAGCGACACCGCCAGCAACACCCCGCCCTGGGCGGCCGCCTCTTCCGAGAGGGCTTTGACCCGGCCGACCGCATCGACGGTCGACCTTCCCTCCCGGAATCCGAACTGATGTTCGGACAGATCGGGGCCTACGTCTCGGAGGTGCTTGACGAGGCGACAGCTTATGATTCTCTCAAAAAGCTTGTCGACCTCGTCCAATAGCACGATCGGACGGTAGGCTGAGGGGGATTCCGCGGGACGCCCGTCTTTCTTGATCAGGACGAGCCGGCCGATTTTCCATATGGCTGGAAAACGGCCGGATCGAAGACAGGCGTCCAGTAGACCACGGAATCTCCCCCCGAGGGCCTCCAGTGCCAGAGCCAGGACGCGTCCCGGAACCCCATCGGGTCCCGGGGCCGTGTTTTTGGATTTCATCCTCAACACGGCCGCGCCTAGCTCTCCCTCCGTTACCGGAGGGACCTCGACTTCCGCGCTCGCATCCGCGACGTCAACTTGACGTCGCGGGGGCGCCATCGCTGGAGGGAGATGTTCCGCCCTGTTCGGAAACAGCGACGAAACAACCTCCTCCAGCAGTCGAGGCTCGAGACTCTCCGTCAGGGGGGGCGACCAGGGGCGTAATTTGCCCCTGACCATCTTATACGGCCTCCCCCATGGATCACGGTTTAGAGTCTCGAGGAGCTCCGCTCTGGCACTCGCCTTCGCGTCAGCGATGGAGAGCTGTAGGGCCTTCTTAACCTCTCGATAGGCACCGTACAGCTGGGCTTCCATGTCGGCGTCACGGACCCGCCTACGGCGGGCTCGGGTGTACTGGCGTCTCGCCTCCACACAACGGGACCGGATTTCTCCGATCCCCTGAGACCACCAGTACACCTGACGCTTCGGAGGTCGAGGTTTGGCCCGGGACATGCTGGCGTCGCATATCTGCGACAGCGCATCCCGGAACCACAAACTCTCGACCTCGACCTCCACAGGCCTGGAAGGTGTTACCCAGGCCTGGACAATGGAAGCAATCTCCACCGCTTCGCGATTTAGGCTGGACAAGGCCCATCGGGCCGAGGCTCGGCTGTCGGGACGACGGCGCGTGTCCGCGCGTTCTGTGGCTGTGGAGACGTCGAACCGGACGTACAGATGGTCCGACAACGTCTCCACATCCTCCAGAACCCTCCACTCACGGACACGCCGTGCGACGGCGGGGGTCGTGAACGAAACGTCCACGATGGACCCCCCCTGCCAGCGCACGCAGGTGTTGGCCGACCCCTGGTTCAGAACCACGAGGCCGGCAGCCGTCGCCCACTCCGCAAGGAGATCTCCCCGAGTATCCGTCGCGGGACAGCCCCAAGCCAATGACTTGGCGTTGAGGTCGCCCACGACGAGCGCCGGACACGGTAGGGTCTGCCCAATGAGGGCCCCTACCTGGTCCAGGAACGCTTCGAACTCGGCGAGACTCCTGTTGGGGGAGAAATACACCCCAATAAGGCATATCTCTCCCCAGCGGATCGCCACAAAGCCTCGGCCCCTCGACAAGGTGGGAGGGGGCATTATGCCCTCTGCCCCTCTTTTAGTTATGATGGCCACCGAGCCGTCCACGTCCGCTGCCCAGTTATCACTGGGGGGGACGTAGTAGGGCTCGGCGGCCACGGCGACATCGATCGACCACTGCGCCATGGATTGCAGGAGGAGGTCCTGCGCACCGGCGCAGTGGTTGATGTTCGCCTGTAAGATCCTGTGAATGCCCATCACTTGGCCGCATTCACAGGATCCTTATCGGGAGCAACGGCGGCCGGGGTCCGTCCGGCCGCCTTGAGGCCTGCACGTTTGGGGGCTATCGCCCCCGTGCAGACCCTGCTCCCCGCCCGATGCTCGGCGGGCTTCCCCGCTGCCACACACAGTGAGCAGCGGGGAGCGGCCGAGCACTCCCTGGCCAGGTGGCCTGTTGCACCGCAGCGGAAACACTCTCCGCTGCGGTCGATCGCCGAGGTGCATCCCTGTCTCACGTGACCGATCATGAGACAGCGATAGCACCTCGTAGGGCGGGTCTCCATCAGTTTTACCTGGGCGGAGACCCAGCCCACCAACAGACGCCCCCTGGCCACCCTCCTGGCGGCTGCCACTGGGCACTGGACCCAGGAGGTCCCTTGTGCGAAGGGTGTGCGGACGACTTGGCCAGCCTTGACCTCCTCGACCGCACACTCCCCCACCTTAGCCACCGCGGCGGCGACATCCTCGGGCGAGACCGAGTCATCCAGGCCCGAAACGCGCAGTTCTGCGCATTTCGTGGGCCTGGTAACTCGGACGTCGGCCTCGCCGAGGACCTCCCTCAGCCTTGTGGCGAGGGAGTCTGCCTTCGCGCCGCTGGTGGCGCCCGGGACCTCCAGGATTTGGGCCCCCGTCCGCGCAGTGCGTGACCTTAAGCCGGTGATCCCGAGGCCGTCCAATTCAATTTTGGACCTGGCCTCGAGCATCACCGACTTGTAGGTGACGCCTCGGTCCTGAGCCCCCGGCTGGAGGGTCAGGACGACCGCTGCGGATCGGGGGGCCCTCAGCCCAGCCCCCTTCTTTGCTGGACCTCCCTTTGTCCCCTTTCCCTTCGGTGTTTTTGAAGGGGGGGCGGAAGGTCCGGCAGCCGCCATCGTCTTCTTATTATTTGCCCCGGAGCTTTGCGCCCGGGGCACCTGCGTCTTCTTCTTCTTGACCACTGTCACCCAGCTTTCGTCCATGGACGTTGGCGCGGGTGGCAGTGGTCGAGGAGGTGATGGTTTGGAGGGTCCGGCTGGCCCTTTCTTTTTAGCCGGACCCTTCCCCTTCTTCTTTTTGCCCTTAGGCCCCGGCGAGATGGTTGGTGCCGGGGCTTTGGGGGCTGCTGGTGCGGCAGGCAGCGGTGGCGTGCGCCTGGTGGTAGGCGCCGTGGCAGCAACTGCGCCTGACGAGGACGGCCGAGGTGTTATGGCCGCCCTCTTATCCGCCGCCAAAGGTGGCCGCACCCGCTGTGCGGGGAGGAGCCTGTCCTCCAGGGCCTCGAGCCGTGCCCCCATCATGTTGCAGACCCGCTCCATGATGGTGCGCTCGAGGTCGTCCTTCCCTGGAGGAGAGGACAGCTCCCGCACCTGCGTCTCCGCACGAGATCGCTCAAGGCTGGCCCGCAGCGCGCCCATCTCCATTCGGAGTTCGGCCATTTCGGCCTTTAGGCGGCTGTTTTCGGCGGCCAGCCGGGCGGTCTCGTCGGAGACACTCCTCCTCTTTAGTTCCATCGTCGCTTCCTGGATGGACGCAGCGGCAACCTTAAGGGCCTTTACGAAGGTACCCTTAAGGTTGCCCGACTTCGTAGCTATACGAAGGATGGTGTCGACACTGCCCTGCACCTGTGTGGTCAGGTCCTCGGTAGTGCCGGCACCACCCCCCTCCTCTCCGCTACTTAAATTCGGAGATGAGTCCGCAAGGCGCGCAACCCTCTTGCCACTCGCCTCGCGGACCATCCCCGCCACCTCTTTTTCGGCCTCCAGCTGAAGCTCCTGGCGCCTGAGCTCCAGGAGTTCAGCTTTGGCCTTAGCCAGGCCCACATACTGGCCCGTAGTAGGGGGCCGTCCTCTCTTCGCCTGTTTGGCGGGCCCTGCTGATTTGGGCCTCACCGGCGGTCTGGAGTCGGACGAGTCACTCTGCGACTCGTCTGACCGCGGCGATGTGGACGCCCGCGAGCGCTTGCGAGCCTGGTCCTGGGGCGCCGTAAAGATCGGCGCCGCCCCTTCTTTTGGTTCGGGAGTGAGGAGATCCAACGGAAGGTCCCGAGACAGGACCCTCCGTGGAGAGAAACACTCCTCTCTCCCGGCCGCTTCGTCGATCAGCCTCGTCGCTGGTCTGACTAAAACTTGCTGCCGTTCTCGGCTCCGGGGTGGAGACCCCGGGGCCGGTGACGAAAACAAAAGCCCTGGCGACGACGCTGAACAATCGGAGTCCGACAGCACGACTGGCAAAACGCCCTGCGGTGCTGTCGGCTCGTGGGAGGGCTCGAGGAGGCTTTGCCCGCCTTCCCGTCCCGACTCCTCTACCTCCCTCTGCGTTGAGGAACCCCTGGTGGGCGGGGTTCGGCCTACGTTGCGAACGTAGGTTTTAGTTTGGTTTTGGGGGGGGGATTTAAAAATTCTCATTCTGATTGTTGTTCCCACGAGAATGAGGGAAATAAGTGGTCCACCCAGGCGGTGCCCTCTGCACCTGGGTAACCCTATTACGCCTGGGGGGTCGGGCGGTACCCCAGGGTGGCCGCTCATGGTAGAATATGCCCTCTACCTTCCCTCGTCCTCCCACTTTCGAAAGAAAGTAGGACGACGAGAGCATTCGGCGCCGCGTTGCCCCAACGCCGAAACTTGGGCTGGTTTTAAAGGGTTTTCCTTCCCGCGGGCCGGCCAATTAAGGCAAGCCCTCCGGCCAGCGAAACCCACGACATCTCCCACTGGAGCCACCAGCGGGGTCGTTGAAGTGGGTTCGCCAGTTACGGAACGCGAGGGGGTGGCGAAGCCCCTCCTCCGGCGGCGGCGCACATAGCGCCTGCCGGACATCCCACCAATTGGCGGGAGCCGACCCGCCCCTGTCCCACATAGGGACCTACCCCTGCCCCATCCCGTTGTGCCCTCTGAAATCAGAGGGACACTGGGAGGGGCACCCCCCCTTGTCAGACTATTCGCCATCGGCCAATAAGAACCCTTAAAGTGGGAAGTTATTGGCCGATGCCCAGGGTGCACCGGCCCAGCAGCTACCGTTCCCCCCAGACGTATCCAGGAGGACAAGTAACCACCGAGCACACGAGGAGGTTGTCTGACGTCGCACCCCAACCTAACCTAACCTAACCTAACCTAACCTAACCTAACCTAACCTAACCTAACCTAACCTAACCTAACCTAACCTAACCTAACCTAACCTAACCTTTTTTTTTTTTTTTTTTTTTTTTTTTTTTTTTTTTACGTGAGGAAATGCTCATGCATCCCCGCCCGAAGGCGGGGTATGTCGGACTCCGGCACAGAAGGTGCCGACCTACCGACTAAAACCTCACGATGTCCCTCTTGCCGCGTGATCGGGGGAGCCCAGGTGCAACAAGACTTCTGCAACTCCCCCTAGCGGTTGCTCGGTTACGAGCCCGTCATGGCCAACAGTAGGAGGCGCGCCGGGACATTTGGCGCGCCGTCACTAGATGGCAGTGTCCATCTGCCCGGTTGCAGGGCGAGTCGACTGCGATAGCGCTCTAGGGCCGACGCTGCCAACCTTTCTACCTCTCTTGGAAGGGGGGGCAGCACATGATCTGCTGCCCACCTTATGTGCCGCCGGTTTGCCTGCCGCTGCACACAGGGTGCAGAGCGGCGGGGCGGAGCACTGGCCAGCTTTGTGGCCGGGTTTGCCGCAGCGATAGCATTGATCGCTGCGGTCCTCATCGGAAGAGCATGTCGCCCTCACGTGCCCGACCTGCAGGCAGCGATAGCACCGCAGTGGCCTGTGGTCGAGAAGCCGCACCTGAGCGGACACCCAGCCGACGAGAAGTCGGCCCCCCTTCACCACCTTTTTGGCTGCCTTGATGGGGCAGCGCAGGCTGACCGAGTAAAGCCCGGAGAAATCCCGGCGAAGTACGCCAGGCTTCACGAGCCCCTCGGGGCACTCTCCGGCGCGGGCCACGGCGGCCACCACCTCCTCTGACACGACTGAGTCGTCCAGGCCCGAAATGCGCAGGTCTGCACATATGGTGGGCCTGGAGACCTTCACCACCTCCGGACTTAGGGACTCCCTCAGCTTATCAGCGAGGGAGTCCGCTTTGTCAGAGCTGGACGCGCCTGGGACCTCCAGCATGCGCGCTCCAGTGGCCGCATTTCTTATGCGCAGGGATGGGATGCCGAGGGCGGTGAGGTTCACCTTGGCCTTGGCTTCCCTGAGCACCTGCTCATAAGTGACCCCTTTCTCGGCCGCTTCCGGCTGCAGTGACAGCACCACTGCCTGAGAGCGGGGAGGCCGAAGTTTACGGGCCCTCTTCGCCTTTGCCTTGGGCTTTGGCGGTGGCGGCGGATGCGGGCCAGAACCGCCCTGCGCTGCCATCCCTCTCTTTTTAGCGCCCCTTTTCACCACCGCGCTCCAAGCGACGTCCATGGACGCGGGAGCAGGCGGCAGGGGACGGGGTACTGCTGCTGGGGCTACCATGGCCGCAGCCGGGGTCGCCTTCCTCCTTTTCTTCCCGCCTCGTTTTCCCTTCCTCCTATTGAGGAGTTCAGGAGCCAGGGGCAGGGCATCGCCGTGGGCTTTCTCAGAAGCTGCCGCTGGGGCCACATTGGTCGCAGCCTCGGCGGAGTCTCTCCTTCTGTCTGCGGCCAGAGGCGGCCGCACACGTTTAGCCGGGAGGAGCCTCTCCTCCAGATCTTCAAACCTGGCGCTCATCATGGTACCAACCTGGACCATGACAGAGCGCAACAGGTCTTCACCTGGCAGGGGCGACCCCTCCACCGCCGCAACGATAGGGGCGGCCGGGCTTTTGGCCGCTCGCTCCTTTGCCACATCGGCTCGGAGCTGCGCCAGTTCCCTCCGAATGTCGGCCAGTTCCGTCTGGAGACGGGCATTATCCGCATGCAGCCGTCTCGTCTCGTCACTGACCGACCGCGTGCTGAGCTCCGCCACTGCGACAGCGATGGCCTCCGTCGAATCCTTCAGGGCCCGCACGAACGTGCCCTTCAGGTTGGACGACTTGGTGGCGACCTGTCGGATCAACACCAAGTTGTCCACGACTGTCCTTTTGAGGTCAGAGGCCAGTTGGTCCTCTGACGCTGTTCCCCCCGTCACGTCCAGGTCCGCCGATGACTCGGAGAGGCGCGACACCTTGGCCTGGCTCCTCGTCAGTCGGTTACTTTCCGCAATTTCGGCCTCAGCCAAGAGCTCCAGCTCCCTCTGCCTCTCGGCATTGAGGGCCGCCTTCGCCTTGGCCAGGCCGACGTATTGCCCGGTTGTGGGCGGGCGACCTCTACCTCTTCTTGGGGCGAGGGGGCGTTTGCACTCCTCGCCGTCACTAGAGGACGCGGAACTACAGCCGCTAGCCCTCTGTCTTTTCCTCCTTCTCCGCGGGCTCTTCGAGAGTCCGCCCTTTGTCTCGTCCGAGTATGCGGCACTAACTAGACTTGCGTCTGAGTTATTTGCCGCGTCCATCCTGTCATCTCTCCCCACTTCACTGGAGCAATCATCGGAGTCCTTTAATCGTTTGCCGTGGTCGTCGTTTTTGCGGTGATATAGTACGGATATGTCCCCCCCAGAATACGTGGGACGGCCTGCACGTGTAAGTGCAGGAGGGGATTCTCCCTTTCGGGTACCCCCCTGGGGTAATTTCTGTTTATCTGTACTCATTTTTCCATCTTTGTTATGGGGCCGGGGCTGCCGGCGCGCAGTTAAGGCCGAATAACCCGTCGGCACTACACCCCAGCGCTGCGAGGCCACTAGGGGTAAACGGGGTGATTTTTTACCGAGGTTTTCTTCCTGCAGAAATGCAAGGGCCCGGAGAACCCGGACCCGAGCGAACACCGCCCCAGGGACAGAACGTCCCGGGCCACACCTCTGTCATCCGCAGTGCCCTCTGCAAACAGAGGGACACGCGGAGAAACCCTCTTGCCCGGCCATATCGGCCGGGGTGTGCCGCTCTTGGTCTGGTCTCTCGCCTCAGGCCTGTCCGGTATGGGAAGCCCTATCCGGCATAGCCCTGAGGGTCGTCGAGACACGCAAGCCCCTCCACCACGACAAGGTGGCGGCACGTCGAAGGGGAACCTAACCTAACCTAACCTAACCTAACCTAACCTAACCTAACCTAACCTAACCTTTTTTTTTTTTTTTTTTTTTTTTTTTTTTTTTTTTTTTTTTTTTTTTTTTTTTTTTTTTTTTTTTTGACGGTGGGAAAACGCATTTACGCGTTCGACCTGCCGCAGGCGGGGGCCCGCAGCAGGGATATGTGGGACTCCCCGCCTCCATGACCAACGGATGGTAGGAGGCGGAATACCCACTAAAAAAAAAAAAAAAAAAAAAAAAAAAAAAAAAAAACCCACCGGTGTTCCCTCGCGCACACCTATGCGACGTGGCCGCGGGTACCATCTGGTATTCGTCCGCAGCCACGCCAGCGCGATGCCCGCCGCCAGAACAGGCGGCGGCGGGCCCTCCTCTGGGCTGGAGCAGGGAGGAATCGCCTGGTCCAGCCACCTCTACAAGGCGCGTGGGAACACCACGCGCGCCTTCTCGCGGGGCCTATGTGTGGGCGGTGATCCCCCCGGATCACCACCCAGGCCCCGCCTGGTAGGGGGAGGAGATACATATCTCCTCCGGGTCCCAGCACTGCTGCGGCGGAGAGGAGGGATCTCACTCTCCGCCGCCTCCCCCTGCGAGATCACGATCTCGCGGGGGGAGGAAACCACTTCCTACGACCTCTCGTCACCGGCCACAGCCTAGGCTATGGCCGGGAGGAGAGGTCGTCCCCCTACCGCTGCGACGCGGGGTCATGGCGCTCCCCTGCCCAAACTGGGCATCCCTCAGGGGTGTGCAGCGCCATGTCCTCGCGGCAGCCCCAGGACGCCGAGGGTGGAAATCACCCTCGGTCCTGATTTGGAGCAGCGGCGGCCGTGTATCGTTCGGCCGCCCATGGGGCTGCACGTCTGGGGCCTTTCGCCCCCGTGCAGACCTTGCTCCCTGCCCGATGGTCGGCGGGCTTACCCGCTGCCACACATAGTGAGCAGCGGGGGGCGGCCGAGCACTCCTTGGCCATGTGACCAGTTTGACCGCAGCGGAAACATTCCCCGCTGCGGTCAATCGCCGACGTGCACTGGTGCCTGACGTGGCCAGTCATGTGGCACCTGTAGCACCGCTCCGGCTGGGTCTCCAACAACTTGACTTGGGCGGAGACCCAGCCCACCAACAGTCGCCCCGCGGCCACCTTTTTGGCGGCCGCCACCGGGCACCGGACCCAGCAGGTCCCCTGAGCGAAGCGTGTGCGGACGACTTGGCCAGCCTTGACCGCCTCGACCGCACACTCCCCCGCTCTCGCCACCGCGGCGGCAACCTCCTCCGACCCGGCCGATTCGTCCAGGCCCGAAATGCGTAACTCTACGCACTTCGTGGGCCTGGACACTCGCACCACATCCTCATCGAGGACCTCCCTCATCTTCGCGGCGAGGGAGTCCGCCTTGGCGCCGCTGGTGGAGCCCAGGATCTCCAAGATCTGGGCCCCAGTTCGCGCCGTACGTGACCTCAAGGAGGTGATGCCGAGGCTGGCCAGTTCAATCCTGGCCTGAGCCTCGAGCATCACCGCCTTGTACGTTACCCCTTTTTCGATGGCCCCCGGTAGGAGGGTCAGGGTAATCGCCGCAGAGCGGGGGGCCCTCAACCCAGCCCCCTGCTTTTTGCTAGGACCTCCCTTTTTCTTCTTCCCCCTCGATGTTTTTGAGGGGGGGGCGGGAGGTCTGGCAGCCGCCTTATTTGCCCCGGAGCTTTGTGCTCGGGGCTTTCTCTTTTTGACCACCGCCACCCAGCTCTCGTCCATAGACGAGGGCGCGGGTGGCAGTGGCCTGGGCTCTTTAGGAGCCTGCTTGGAGGGTCCGGCTGACCCTTTCTTCGCCGGACCCTTCCCTCTCTTCTTTTTGCCCTTTTGTCCCGGCACGATGGTTTGTGCCGGGGTAGGGGGCACGGCGCTTGTAAGCGGCGACGACATCGGGGAGCGCCTACTTGGGCCCTCGACGGTGGTCGCGCCGGACGGAGACGGCCTGGATGGACTGGCCGCCTTCCTCATATCCGCCGCTAACGGCGGCCTTTCCCTCCTCGCGGGGAGCAACCTCTCCTCCAGGGCCTCGAGCCTCGCCCCCATCATGGTGCCAACGCGCTCCATGATGGTGCGCTCGAGGTCCTGCTCCTTCCCTGGAGGAGAGAACCGTTGCGTCACCTGCGTCTCCCTTATGGACCGCTCGAGGTCCAGGTTGGCCCGTAGCTCCGCCATCTCCTTACGGAGTTCGGCTACCTCAGCCTTCAGGCGGGCGTTCTCCGCGGCCAACCTGACAGTTTCGTCTGAAGCGGACCTTGTCCGCATCTCATCAGTCGCCTCCCGAATTGAGGCGGCGGCAACCTTAAGGGCCTTAACAAAGGTCCCCTTAAGGTTGCCGGACTTCGTCGCAATATGTGTGATGGTCTCCACACTGCGGAGGACCTGCTCATTCAGGGCCTCGACAGTACTGGAGCCACCCGCTGTCTCGTCCGTTGTCGCGGTCGGACTTGATTCCGCCAGGCGAGCAGCCCTTCTGCAGCTCGCCTCGCGGACCATGTCAGCCGCTTCTTCTTCCGCCTGTAGGCGGAGCTCCTGGCGCCTCAGCTCCAGGAACTCCGCTTTGGCCTTGGCCAATCCCACATATTGCCCGGTGGTGGGCGGGCGCCCTCTCTTACCCCGCTTGGCGGGCCCATAGATCCTGGGCCTCACCGGGGGTCTAGAGTCGGTGGAGTCACCACTAGACGACTCCTCCGACTGAGAAGCGGACGACCGCAGCCTCTTGCGGGCCGGGTCTATTTGGGCCAGAGGTTCTGGCGCCGTCTTATCCTTGGGTTCGGGGGTGAGGAGTGCCTCCTCCGGGAGGTCCCTTGGTAGGACTTTCCGCGGAGAGAAGAACTCCTCGCTCCCTGCTGCCACGTCCATGGATCGAGTCGCTGGCTTCACCATTAATTGTTGTCGTCCTCGGCTCCGGGGCAAAATCCCCGGGGCCGGTGACGACAGCAACAAGGCCGGCGACGACACCGATTGATCGGAGTCCGACAGCACAATTGGCAGAACGCCCTGCGGTGCTGTCGGCTCGTGGGAGGGCTCGAGGAGGTCTTTAAACCCTCCATCCGCGCCCGACTCCTCGACCTCCCTTTGCGTATTAACGAACACCCGGGTGGGCGGGGTTCGGCCTTTAGAACTGTAGGTCTTACTTGATTGGTTTTGTTTGGGGGGGGTTCTTAACATCCTGATTGTGATTCCCACGAGTAGGAGGGATGAGGTGGTCCACCCAGGCGGTGCCCTCTGCACCTGGGTAACCCTATTACGCCTGGGGGGTCGGGCGGTACCCCAGGGTGGCCGCTCATGATGGAGTATGCCCTCCACCTTCCCTCGTCCTCCCACTTTCGAAAGAAAGTAGGACGACGAGGGCATTCGGCGCCGCGTTGCCCCAGCGCCGAAACTTGGGCTGGTTTTAAAGGGTTTTCCTTCCCGCGGGCCGGCCAATTAAGGCAAGCCCTCCGGCCAGCGAAACCCACGACATCTCCCACTGGAGCCACCAGCGGGGTCGTTGAAGTGGGTTCGCCGGTTACGGAACGCGAGCGGGTGGCGAAGCCCCTCCTCCGGCGGCGGCGCACATAGCGCCTGTCGGACATCCCACCAATTGGCGGGAGCCGACCCGCCCCTGTCCCACATAGGGACCTACCCCCTGCCCCATCCCGCTGTGCCCTCTGAAATCAGAGGGACACTGGGAGGGGCACCCCCCTTGTCAGACTATTCGCCATCGGCCAATAAGAACCCTTAAAGTGGGAAGTTATTGGCCGATGCCCAGGGTGCACCGGCCCAGCAGCTACCGTTCCCCCCAGACGTATCCAGGAGGACAAGTAACCACCGAGCACACGAGGAGGTTGTCTGACGTCGCACCCCAACCTAACCTTTTTTTTTTTTTTTTTTGACGGTGGGAAAACGCATTTACGCGTTCGACCTGCCGCAGGCGGGGGCCCGCAGCAGGGATATGTGGGACTCCCCGCCCCCATGACCAACGGATGGTAGGAGGCGGAATACCCACTAAAAACCCACCGGTGTTCCCTCGCGCACACCTATGCGGCGTGGCCACGGGTACCATCTGGTATTCGTCCGCAGCCACGCCAGCGCGATGCCCGCCGCCAGAACAGGCGGCGGCGGGCCCTCCTCTGGGCTGGAGCAGGGAGGAATCGCCTGGTCCAGCCACCTCTAGAAGGCGCGTGGGAACACCACGCGCGCCTTCTCGCGGGGCCTATGTGTGGGCGGTGATCCCCCCGGATCACCACCCAGGCCCCGCCTGGTAGGGGGAGGAGATATACATATCTCCTCCGGGTCCCAGCACTGCTGCGGCGGAGAGGAGGGATCTCACTCTCTGCCGCCTCCCCCTGCGAGATCGCGATCTTGCAGGGGGAGAGAACCACTTCCTACGACCTCTCGTCACCGGCCACAGCTTAAGCTGTGGCCGGGAGGAGAGGTCGTCCCCCTACCGCTGCAACGCGGGGTCATGGCGCTCCCCTGCCCAGCTGGGCATCCCTCAGGGGTGTGTAGCGCCATGTCCTCGCGGCAGCCCCAGGACCCCCAGGATCACCCCGGGTCCCTGATTGGAGCCTCGGTGGCCGGGCTCCGCGCGGCCACCCTTGGTGCTGCACGTTTGGGGCCTTTCGCCCCCGTGCACACCTTACTCCCGGCTCTGTGGTCCGCGGGCTTCCCGGCTGCCACACATAGTGAGCAGCGGGGGGCGGACGTGCACTCTCTGGCCATGTGGCCCGTTTGACCGCAGCGGAAACATTCCCCGCTGCGGTCAATCGCCGACGTGCATTGGTGCCTTATATGGCCACCCATATGGCACCGATAGCACCGCGTTGGCTGGGTCTCCAGCAGCTTGACCTGCGCGGAGACCCAGCCCACCAGCAATCGCCCCGCGGCCACCTTTTTGGCGGCCGCCACCGGGCACCTGACCCAGCAGGTCCCTTGGGCGAAGAGTGTGCGGACGATTTGGCCAGCTTTGACCGCCTCGACCGCACACGCCCCCGCCTTCGCCACCGCAGCGGCGACCTCCTCCGACGAGGCCGATTCGTCCAGGCCCGAAATGCGTAATTCTACGCACTTCATGGGCCTGGTCACTCGCACATCGGCCTCGTCCAGGACCTCCCTCATCCTCGCGGCGAGGGAGTCCAATTTGGCGCCGCTAGTGGCGCCCGGGAGCTCCAAAATCGTAGCCCCCGTCCTCGCGGTACGCGACCTCAACCCGGTGCTGATGCCGAGGCTGCCCAGCTCAATGCTGGACTGAGCCTTGAGCATCAGCGCCTTATAGGTCACCCCCCTGTCCTGAGCCCCCGGCTGGAGGGTCAGGACAATTGCCGCCGACCGCGGGGGCCTCAATCCGGCCCCTTGTTTTTTGCGAGGACCTCCCTTCCTCTTCTTCTTCCCCCTCGGTGTTTTTGAGGGGGGGGCGGGAGGTCTCGCATCCGCCTTGTTCGCCCCGGAGCTTTGTGCTCGGGGCTTTTTCTTTTTGGCCACCGCCACCCAGCTCTCGTCCATAGACGCAGGAGCGGGTGGCAGCGGCCTAGGCTCTTTTGGAGCCTGCTTGGAGGGTCCGGCAGACCCTTTCTTCGCCGGACCTTTCCCTCTCTTTTTTCGGCCCTTCTGTCCCGGCACGATGGTTTGTGCCGGGGAAGGGGGCACGACGCTAGTTGGAGGCGACGGCGAGTGCCTGCCTGAGGCAGCGCCGAAGGCCACGCCAACCGAAGCCGGACTGGCTTCCCTCGTGTCCGCCGCTAGCGGCGGCCTCTCTCTTCTCGCGGGGAGCAACCTCTCCTCCAGGGCCTCGAGCCTCGCCCCCACCATGGTACCAACACGGTCCATAATGGTGCGCTCGAGGTCCTGCTCCTTCCCTGGAGGAGATAACCGCTGCATCACCTGCGTCTCCCTTATGGTCCGCTCAAGGTCCAGGTTGGCCCGGAGCTCCGCCACCTCCTTACGGAGTTCGGCCACCTCGGCCTTCTGGCGGGCGTTTTCCGCTGCCAACCTGGTGGTCTCATCCGAGGCGGACCTTCCCCTCATCTGTTCCGTCGCCTCCCGAATTGAGGCGGCGGCGACCTTAAGGGCCTTTACAAAGGTACCCTTAAGGTTGCCCGACTTGTTGGCAATGTGGAGGATGGTGTCGACGCTGCTCTGCACCTGTTTGTTCAGGGCCTCAGTGCCGGCACCACCCCCCTCCTCTCCGCTGCTCAATATTGGAGGAGAGTCCGCAAGGCGCGCCATCCTCCTGCCGCTCGCCTCGCGGACCATCCCCGCCACTTCCTCTTCGGCCTCGAGCTGAAGCTCCTGGCGCCTGAGCTCCAGGAGTTCAGCTTTGGCCCTCGCCAGGCCCACATACTGCCCGGTTGTAGGCGGGCGTCCTCTCTTACCCCGCTTGGCGGGCCCATATAACCTGGGCCTCACCGGGGGTCTTGAGTCGGTGGAGTCGCCACTTGACGACCCCTCCGACTGCGATGCGGACGCCCGCAACCTTTTGCGGGCCTGGTCCGTTACGTCCGGGTACTCCCCAACCTAACCTAACCTAACCTAACCTAACCTAACCTTTTTTTTTTTTTTTTTTTTTTTTTTTTTTTTTTTTTTTTTTTTTTTTTTACCAGGAGAAACGCTCATGCTTATCCGCCCTCCTCGGGGGAGGGGGGCGGATTATGTCGGACTCCGGCACAGAAGGTGCCGGCCTACCGACTAAAAACTCCTGGGTGTTCCTTCGCGCGCGCCTGTGCGGCGTGGCCACGGGTACCATCTGGTATTCGTCCGCAGCCACGCCGGCGCGATGCCCGCCGCCAGGGCAAAAGCGGCGGCAGGCCCACCTCTGGGCTGGAGCAGGGAGGAATTGCCTGGTCCAGCCACCTCTAGAAGGCGCGCGGAAACACCGCGCGCGCCTTCTCGCGGGGCCTATGTGTGGGCGGTGATCCCCCCGGATCACCACCCAGGCCCCGCAGGGTAGGGGGGCAGAGGATCGCCTATCATTGAAGATAAGCTCTCCTCCGTGCCCCCCATGCGGCTGCATCTCCCCTCGCTCTGCGAGTGACCTCGCAGAGAGAGAGGACCGCTTTCCACGGCCTCTCCTTGGCGTCCGCAGCTCGAACTTGGCTGCGGCCGGCAAAGAGTGGCCGTCCCGCACGGCTACGACCTCTCAACAGAGAGGTCGTCCCCTACCATAGCGGCCTGCAACAGCGGGAGGCCCGGAGAGGAGGCGGGGGAACACCGCCCCTCCAACCCTCCCGCCGTCTCCCTCTGCAAACAGAGGGAGAGGGCCGCTTCCCACGACCTCTCGTCGACGGCCGCAGCCTTAGCTGCAGTCGTCAAGGAGAGGTCGCCCAAGTGCTGCAGACGATTCCACGGCGTCCCCTGCCCAGATGGGCATTCCTCAAGGAGCGCCGCTTCCTCGCCGCAGCCCACTGTGGTGGAATATGCCCTCCACCTTCCCTCGTCGCTCCACTCTCGAAAACGAATTTTCGGAAGTAGAGCGACGAGGGCATTCGGCGCCGAGGCGGGCGTCGGAGCCGAAACTTGGGCTGGTTTTTTATAGAGGTTTTCCTTCCTCGCGGTCCGGGCGGTTAAGCCAAGACCCTCGGTCCCGGACTGCAGCTGAAAGCCGCAGTCCCGGATTACGAGCCCGGCGGTGGCAAGGGGTAGGAGGTTCACCCCAAACCTCCTCCCCAGGCCTGCTCGGCGGCAGTGCGAGTGCACACCGAGCCCACCCTTACTCCCCCACTAGGAGGGGAGCGTCTCCTGCTCCATCCGCAGTGCCCTCTGCTAAACCAGAGGGACACGCGGAGGAGCCCACCCCGTCAGACTATTAGCCATCGGTCAACAAGAACCCTTAAAGGGAAGTTGTTGACCGATGCCCAGGGTGCACCGGCCCAACGACTACCGTTCCCCCCAGACGTATCCAGGGGGACAAGTAGCCATCAGGCACACGAGGAGGTTGTCTGACATCGCACCCCAACCTAACCTAACCTAACCTTTTTTTTTTTTTTTTTTTTTTTTTTAGCCAGGAGAAACGCTCATGCTTATCCGCCCTCCTCGGGGGAGGGGGGCGGATTATGTCGGACTTCGGCACAGAAGGTGCCGACCTACCGACTAAAAACTCCTGGGTGTTCCTTCGGGCGCACCGTTGACGGCGTGGCCACGGGTACCATCTGGTATTCGTCCGCAGCCACGCCAGCGCGGTGCCCGCCGCCACGGCTACCGGCGGCGGCGGGCCCTCCTCTGGGCTGGAGCGGGGAGGAATACCCCCGGTCCAGCCACCTCAAGAAGGCGCGTGGGAACACCACGCGCGCCTTCTCGCGAGGCTTGCGTAAGGGTGGTGACCCCCCCGAGTCACCACCCAGCCTCGCTAGGTAGGGGGGAGAAGGTGGGCATACGCCCTTCTCCTGGTCCCTGTGCGTCTGCGGCGGATGTGCTGAGAGGAGGGATCGTTCTCCCTCTCTCTCTCCGCCGCCTCCTTCTGCGAGATAACGCATTCGCAGAAGGAGAGGACCGCTTTCCACGACCTCTCGTCGCCAACCATAGCTTTGACTACGGCCGGCAAGGAGAGATCGTCCCCTACCGCTGCGACGAGGTCGCGGCGCTCCCCCGCCCAAGCTGGGCATTCCTCGAGGGTGTGCTGCGCCGTGTCCTCGTGGCAGCCACAATGGTGGCACTCATCGGTCGCCTCCCTTCCGGCGATGCGGTGCAGGTACCTCCCGAAACAACCATGTCCCGAGAGAACCTGCACCGCGCGGAAGGTCAGCGAGCCCCGCATGCGCTCCGTCCAGTCCCTTATTACCGGACGGAGCGCCTCGACAGTCCGGCGGCCGGCCTCAGGCGAGGCCAGCCTTACCCCCCAGATCCCCAGCACGGACTGCCGAGCCTGGAGTTTCCGCACTTCCACCTCCCTTGGAGTGGGATGATCGCCCCGGAGGAGGAGGTCCTTGCGCCACTTATACAGTGACGCCTGGGCCTCCGCCTCCAGGTCCCAGGGAGGTGTGCCCGCCAATGCGCACGCCGCCTCAAAAGAGATGGTGCGGTATCCGCGTATGACGCTGACGGCCATCACCCTCTGAGGACGTCTCAGAAGGGTGACATTCCTACGGGCCGTCAGGGTCTCCGCCCAGATCGGGGCCCCGTACAGGGCCATCGACCGCACCACCCCCATGTAGAGGCGGCGGCTTGCCGACTCGGGCCCCCCGATGTTTGGCATCAGCCGCCTTAAGGCAGCCGATGCCGCGATCAATCGGGGGGCCAGGCGGGCGAAGTGCCCACGGAAACTCCAGCGCGGGTCGAGGACAAGTCCGAGATACCTCATCTCGGGCTTGACCTCGATTCGAGTGCCACCAACCTGGATGCTCGCGCCGGGAGGCGGCCCCTTCCGGGCGCCGTGAAAACACAGCGCCTCGGACTTATGAAGGGCCACCTCCAGGCCGAGCATCCTTATGCGCCTCACCACCTGTGCTACTGACACAGTGGCGAGGCGTGCCGCTTCTCGGTACGAGCTCCCCCGGGAGGTCACCAGCGTGTCATCTGCATAGCAGGTGACCGCTGCTCCGGGGAGGAGCTCGCCCCGCAGCACCCAGTCGTAGCCGATGTTCCACAGGAGAGGGCCTAAAACCGACCCCTGCGGAACACCGCACGACGTTTCCCACCTTGCCAGCCTACCGTCCCGGACCGGATACTCAACGTATCTCTGCGAGAGGTAGGCCCCGACCATGAGGCGCAGGTATGGAGGCACGTTATGATGACGGAGTGCCTCCATAATGCAGGCCCAGGGAAGGGTGTTAAAGGCGTTAGCGATGTCCAATGACACCGCCAGCAACACCCCGCCCTGGGCGGCCGCCTCTTCCGAGAGGGCTTTGACCCGGCCGACCGCGTCAACGGTCGACCTTCCCTCTCGGAATCCGAACTGATTATCGGACAGATCGGGGCCTACGTCTCGGAGGTGCTTGACGAGGCGACAGCATATAATGCGCTCAAAGAGCTTGTCGACCTCGTCCAGTAGCACGATCGGACGGTAGGCTGAGGGGGATTCCGCGGGACGCCCGTCTTTCCTGATGAGGACGAGCCGGCCGATTTTCCAGATGGCTGGAAAACGGCCGGTTCGAAGACAGGCGTCCAGTAGACCACGGAATCTCCCCCCGAGGGCCTCCAGTGCCAGAGCCAGGACGCGTCCCGGGACCCCATCGGGTCCCGGAGCCGTGTTTTTGGATTTCATCCTCAACACGGCCGCGCCTAGCTCTCCCTCCGTTACCGGAGGGACCTCGACTTCCGCGCTCGCATCCGCGACGTCAGCTTGACGTCGCGGGGGCGCCATCGCTGGAGGGAGATGCTCCGCCCTGTTCGGAAACAGCGACGAAACAACCTCCTCCAGCAGTCGAGGCTCGAGACTCTCCGTCAGGGGGGGCGACCAGGGGCGTAATTTGCCCCTGACCATCTTATACGGCCTCCCCCATGGATCACGGTTTAGAGTCTCGAGGAGCTCCGCTCTGGCACTCGCCTTCGCGTCGGCGATGGAGAGCTGTAGGGCCTTCTTAACCTCTCGATAGGCACCGTACAGCTGGGCTTCCATGTCGGCGTCACGGACCCGCCTACGGCGGGCCCGGGTGTACTGGCGTCTCGCCTCCACACAACGGGACCGGATTTCTCCGATCCCCTGAGACCACCAGTACACCTGACGCTTCGGAGGTCGAGGCTTGGCCCGGGTCATGCTCGCGTCGCAAATATGCGACAGCGCGACCCGGAACCATTCACTCTCGACCTCGACCTCCACAGGCCTGGAAGGTGTTACCCAGGCCTGGACAATGGAAGCAATCTCCACCGCTTCGCGATTTAGGCTGGACAAGGCCCATCGGGCCGAAGCTCGGCTGTCGGGACGACGGCGCGTGTCCGCGCGTTCTGTGGCTGTGGAGACGTCGAACCGGACATACAAATGGTCCGACAACGTCTCCACATCCTCCAGAACCCTCCACTCACGGACACGCTGTGCGACGGCGGGGGTCGTGAACGAAACGTCCACGATGGACCCCCCCTGCCATCGCACGCAGGTGTTGGCCGACCCCTGGTTCAGAACCACGAGGCCGGCAGCCGTCGCCCACTCCGCAAGAAGATCTCCCCGAGTATCCGTCGCGGGACAGCCCCAAGCCAATGACTTGGCGTTGAGGT